>VWZZ01002247.1:8421-48228 GCA_013399095.1 Psophia crepitans
TAATTTTGTTACTGGTAGCAACAGCCAGCTCAGAAAATGATGAGCCTTTTAAATGATTGGGGTTGGGAGGGTGGGGGGGAAGCACAAACAGGAAGGTGTGGGCTTACAGAGGCGGCACTAGGAGGGATTCAGGGAAGAGACACTGTGAGCGAGACTCCTACACCAGTCTCTGTGTGGACTCTGCTCAGTCAGAGGAATTCCTCTAAATTTATGAAATTTGCAAAACTTTAATCGAGTGTAAAATTTAGCCCTTGCTGTTTTTCAGGACTAGAGTTGGATTTTATTAAACTAACTGATAATTCTTTTGCAATTTTGAAAGGTTAATTATATTGTTGAGCAATATTTTAATTTATTCTAATTTGCCTCATCTGGATTTGTTCGCCTAATAGTTTTGCATATCTTTATATTCATTATAATCCATTAAGATAAAACTTTTTAACAAATACTCATTTGGGCCACTTTTGCCATTTTCTGCTTGAACCTTATTCTTTCCTAAATGTCAAAAAGACTTTAAAAGTCTTAGCATGAAAGGTCACCTTTCTGTGAAAATAAGTCACTGTATTAAGCATTTCTGCTCTGGCATGGAATGACAAGTTACACAGAAGTCAACCCTTTCAAGAATCTCAGGGAGAACTTAAAGTACTTTTTTATTTTTTCCTTAAAATTACAGTTTTCCCATCAGTTTTTAGCACTATGCCTCTCACCAAAGCTAATGTCTCTACTGACCATAGTTTTCTCCCAAGGTTATTTGAGATGACCAAATAACGGCCCAGAAAAAATGCAATGGCATTTCTTGTGCTTTGGTGGAGCACCCTCTTCTTGCACTCTGCAGAGCAGACCCACCAGTCTCACCGGTGCTCTTTCATGACTCATGGTAATGAAGAGTATATATAATGCCTGAAAAGACTGTCTGAGCTGCTTATCATACTCAACCATGTAAACTTGGACTGCTTTGCATTAACTTTTGTAAATCTTGTGAGAAAAAGTAAAATATTTTGGTTTTTGCACTGCAAATATACAGTAAAAAATATTCCTTGCCTTAAGGGTCTTCGAAGTCTAGAAAAAACCCAACAGTGACAGGTTACGGCAAACAGACACATGAACACTAGGAAATAACTAGTTAAAACAACTGTGTACCATTTCATGAAATTTTTTAGAGTCTCCGCACTGGTATCTTTCTGCTTTTATTCTTGCATTGTCCTCATAACCCTGCACCTAGAAACCCTAAAAGTGTTGTCAGGGCAAGTTCTCATGGGAAATAACTACCACTTTACCCCTCTTTTTCCTCACTCCTTACCTCTTGTTTTGTAGATCTTAGCTCATATTGGAGAAAAATAAATGTACTGAATGGCAAAGTATAGAGCAGTAATTTAGATATTCAATAATTATTATCCAATAATTTATGTTCACAGAAGTTTAATAAGTAGCCAATGTGCAAAATTTGCACCCAATTAGTATACTCCAGTCAGTGTTCATAGCAACACAAGTGGAAATAATAGGGAGTATGAGTGTCCCACAATGAAAAGTACATAGTGCTGCGGGAAAAACATAACAAAAATCATCATTATCATTATCATCTTCACCCTTACTACCTGTTGCACTGGACAGCCCAGCCACTGCTTCTCCAGAGGACAACAGTCACCTGGGATTCTATCTCTACCCCTCCTGACTGGGCACAGGGAAGAAGTTCCCCTCTTCCCTTCTCTCTTCTCTCCCCACCCCCATCCCCTCCCCCTTATGTTTTTATTTTTCTCCAGAAGTAACTTGCACTGTCAAGAGTAGTCCTATGCCATGAGCTACAGACCCCGCTAATAAGTGTCTCTGCATGTGAACTTGTCTCACTGTCCTTTGTGCAACACCACCATTCTCTCAGCTTTAATGTCTACCTTTAGAAATACTGGGCTTGATGTGAGTTGTTAGTATCTTCTGCACTTTGATGTAAAGGGTGATTATCTGATAGAAGTGCCTGCAATGTAGAGTCTGTTATCATACCTTCTATATTTGAATCAATCAAATCAATTTCCATCTTTTCTATCTGATTTGCAGTAATCCATTAAAATCATCCTCCTTCAGTATCTTGTTGAAAATAGCCTTACTTTCACTTTTGGAAGAGGCTGCCAATATCTGCACGGCATCAAAATATGACAGCTGCAATTTATTTATCAGTGCATTAGGTTTTAACCACAGCATGCCCTCTCATCACCCAAGAAACAATTGCAGACTAGAATCTTATATCTATATCATTTCTATGAATAATATGTATAACTGAATTTAGTCCATCACTTGATATTATTTTCTCACATGAACGTCAAAGCAAAGGAGCTCTAAAGCAAACAAAAAGAAGAAAAATTATAGTCATAAGGTAAACAGTTCCCAGAGGGAAAGAGAACGACAGGTCGAACATTAATTTGAAACCTTTTTTTAACCAGGTACTAGGGAAAGTAATATGGCTTGTCAAGACCTAATACAAAAAGAATATTAAAGAGATAATGGACTTATTCTGGAGGGCTAATGGATGTCTCCTATAAGCCTGTTTGGGAAGAACAGGCTGACTGAGATGTAGGCTGTAAAGCATGGCCTAGGCACCTGGATCGGTCCCCACCTTAAGTTTAACAAGTTTTCAGCATAAAACTGAGGAACACAGGCCTTTTGCTGTCCTGTTTCCCATTGCTGCATACCTTTGACTGAGCAAAGGAGAATTGTTTGAAGAAACCATCTTGAATCACTTACTATGACTGAAAAAGAAAATAACCAATTTATCCTTTCTCAGTAGGCAAGTCATGGGATTCAGACAGGTGAAGGAAGTGAAGCCCATCGCTGGGAAGATGCCCATGACATGTGAGATGCAATTCACACTGTACCTGGGACAACACCTTATGTAGAAAAAGTCTGGGGAACTAGGAAGGCATCTTTTATTGCAGCAACTCAGGGTTTGTCGTGGAATTACTACAGTTACTCGGCTAACCTTATTGCCATGTTACCTCATAACCTGCAGTCTGTTCATCCTCATCAAACCTATGTGAGATACAGCTCTAGGTTTATTTGGCCCATATTATAGGAATTGCGGGTCCCAGTGAAATGAGCAGGGAGAGTTGCATGCCCCTAGGAGATGCTGATAGGTAAGAAAATGATAAAAGTGTAGTCAGAACAGGCCTCCAGAGGTCATCTCAAGCAACAAATTTTTAAGATTTCCATGAACACAAGCACATTCATAAGAACATGTCTCAAACTTTCCATTCACCAAACGTGTACTGGGTGTATTATAGGCAGGAAAAGGTTTCAGTCTTCAAAAGTAAAATAAGAGGAACAAGCTGAACTATTGGAAAAACCTTGGTGACTTCAAAGCTGAACACAAAACTTGTCTGCGTTAATCCTTTCCAAACGTAAAATTCTAAACAAGTCAGCAGTATTTAAAAAAATTAAGCTGTGAAACTTTGAGACATTGCTCTGTATCTCTAATTAATCTCTTCTTTCCTTATTTTTATTATTTTTCTAGTTCTAATTTTAAGATAATAATAAAAGTAATTTGTGAAAAGATTTTCTACTGGAAAATATAATTACGAACTTTCAGGATTTTAAAATTCTGGGATTCATCTCTTTGAATCCATATTCAGACAATAACATCATTATAGAATTTGGCTTTGCATGATCTTAATTTTCAGATGTTCTTTTTGTTTGTGCTAGTCTTAAGTGAAGCCATTAAGTAAAAAGTTGCCAAACAATCTCAGATTTTTAAGGCAAGCAGCTTTTCTCAGGACAAAACAGTTGTAAATACTAATTTGTTTTCCTCTAATGACCATTTAGTGTATTAGCTTGAATTGTTGGGAACCATTACATTGTTTTACACCTGCTGCATTTTACAGTGTGCTTCTGATGACTTGTTGAGATTATATCAAGGTCATTGTGTGTGATTGACATTATCACTGTCTTTCTTTGGTTTATTACATTTTTTGTGAGCAGGAAATCCTGATGCTGTCAAGTCAAATGTCCACTGAATTGCTCAAGACTTATGCTGCCATCCTCCTTAGGCAGAAAATAAATTGTTCTTTGACTGTTGCATAATCTGATTGACATACCTACATTGAATGGGCTCCTTTTCACCGAGACAATGAATCCCATCTCTCTTGTCATATTTCATAAATTCCACACAGTTGCATTACAGCAATCTGTAAGCATTGTGAAATTATGAATATGGCAAAAGGCAGCCATGCTTGGCCACTCTTTATAATGAAGGATGGAGTTTAAATTATTCCAATGATTGTGATATATTTCCATGCTGGCACAAAAACTGTCACAATCTCTTTCTGCCTTTTTAATGGACACACTCTGAAATAGATATTTCAGTGAAGTAATTGCTTTTCTGCTAATTTAAAAGGTTGTGGGTTTTTTTGGTAAAGCTGTGATATGTATTCCAAATTATGCTACCTAAGAGAAAGGATGCACAACCCCTTTCTAATTATTATTCGGCATTGAACAAGAACAGTTCTTTTCTCCATTAATGGCCCAAGAGATAGTAGTTTGTGTTTAAAGCATTTTTAGGAGAATCAAGTGGTCAAGCTTCAAGTTTTAGTTCTCTTGGGGAGAAACCTGGCAGCCTGTGGTTTGAAATCCACAGCTCCAAGTTAGGTGCCTCTGGTCCTGCACCATTGCGTAGGATAGGTGTAAGGATCTGAATAAAATCAGTACCTGGAATAAAGAGTTGCCAAAGCTGAATGAATGTTATAATGTTATACAAGGCTGAGTGGTTGACATTTAGACACTGAGTGAAAGAAAATCTCAGTGATTGCTGAACATCACTTGTTGTTCAATGTAAAAATAAATGGTAGCAGGGAAAAGCCCCACCAGAACTGAAATTCTCTGGAAGGGAGAATAACATGAGAATGCTAAAAGAGCATTTCATCCTGAATCACAGACAATCAGTTCCAGTACACAAAGAAAAGTAAGAAAGAAGATGGCTTTGTTTCTACCAGTATATGATTCCTCATACCTCATTAGCTGTGTTTTTACAGGAAAAGGTAACTATGATTCTTTACAGCTGATGCTGAAGACATCTTAGCTCCACCTACAGAAGACACATACTAGAGGAACATGTTTGCACAAACTTCAAAAGGAGAGTGAAAACACAAAACTTGTAAGTGAGCAAAGCCTGAAGTTTAATTAGCTGTTTTGGAGAACCATTTGAGCTATTTGACTTCCTGCGAAGAAATCAGACCAATTCAATTCGAGATCAAAAAGCCAGAGGGAATACAGAGGACCTCAAGACAGTGATTAACCTTGACATAGTCATTACACAATGATTACAGAAAATTACCCCTACAAAAAAAGTAAGTAATTGTTCTGTGATTTAGCTCATGGAAAGGACTCACTCAGAAAGGCACCCGTGCAATGCTAGGAAAGCGGCAGAAACACTGCTGGGGATGAGGGAGTAGTCATGGAGTTGGGCAGGAAAAGATCTGTGGTGTGATCAACAAAGTCTGTCTGCGTTAGCAAGTAGTGTGATCCAACATAAATGGATCTGTTGAGGGGAACACTTTGTGTTGAAAACCCAGTGGCCACACTGCATGTGTTTTAGGGGGTTTCTAACTTGGTCCCCTGTATTGGACATCCTTTAGCATCTATAGTGAAATAAGTGCACACCTAGAGCTTACCTTCCATTCTGGTTTTAGCCAGAAGGAATCCAGTTTCTGTCTTCCTTGACTACTTTGTGATGTGAAGCAAAACTTGGGAAGCAGAAAAAATTAATTTAAAAAAAACTAGCCATGATCTGAACTAAAATGCTAGTGTAGATACACCTAGAGTTCATCTGCACACTTGTAGAGAAGAGATTGTCAATGTCTGGGCAGGATTCTGTTCCCAATCTATGCAGCATGCTTGCTTTTTTGTATCTGTTGGCCTGGCATGGAAGAAACTCTCAGGAAGAAAAATGTCAGGATCATTTTTCCTTGCTGCCATTGGAGGATAAAAGTAACCTTTTTCAGGGATGTGAAACCCTTTGAACTGGACAAGATCAGAGCAAATATGCAGTTTGGGAGTTGGCTTATTTGGAGCCTAGATGCGGGGTTGACTGTCTGATCTAGATTGTTCCTCACGTTAGTGGTTAGTGTATGAATTGGTGGTTATGGTGCAAACTGACACATGGCTCTTCAAAGTCAGGCAAAATAATGTTTTTCAATAGGCCACTGATTAGATGCGGCTGAGTCAGGAGGGTATGAGTCACCACTCAAATGACAAGTGTAAATTTAGTGCCTAGGGGAAGGGAGGAGGCTTTTAAAAGCAAACACATTGTTTGGAAGTGAAGAAATTGAAGCCAGGTCTCCGCCACAGGATTTTGCTGGCATAGTTGTGTTGTCTAGAGGTGTAAGAAAATCGCCCACAGAGTTGACACTGCTCTATTGGCAAAATCCATGGTGAAGACACAGGGAGGCTTGAAGAAGAATGTTTGTCACAAAGCTGTTGCTGTAGAGGGAAAGGATATAACTATGCTGACGAAAAGAAAAACACCTTGGGGTAAGATTTGTCAATGCGTGTTTGGGGTGCTCCTGTTTCAATAGGCCTCTCGGAGAGTGGGAATCCCTAGGTCTAGTTTCACAATCCTGAACAAATTTAGGCATGAGCTAGCTCTCAGCTATGTAGCCTAAGTGTTTGAAGACAGGAAGATCTGGGTGCTGGGTGACCCTCAGAGTCAGGGCTCAGATATTAGTAGGAGTTGTTAAGATGTGTTTTGGAGCTCAGTGTCTCAGTTTCCCCTAAATATTGTTTTAGCTGCCCACATTGTTTAACATCATTACAAGGAAATAGGAGAAAAGTGGTCTGGATAAAATTGTCGAAAGGTGGCTTTTGCAAATTATCCCAAAGTAAAAATTAGGAGACAACAACAAATTGGCACAACATCTCAAGTGAGATCTAACAGGGCACTCACCTGACTTCCTGCGTGTCAATGAACAGTTTGATTCATGGGCAGGTTGATGGAACAGAAGCTCTTTACAGTGTTGTCCTGGTTTTGGCTGGGATAGAGTTAATTTTCTTCCTAGTGGCAGGTACAGTGCTGTGTTTTGGATTTAGCATGAGAGTACTGTTGATAGCACACTGATATTTTAATTGTTGCCAAGCAGTCAAGGACTTTTCAGCTTCTCATACTACCCTGACAGCAAGGAGACTGGAGGTGCACAAGAAACAGGGAGGGGACAGGGCCAGGACAACTGGCCACAACTGATCAAAGCTGGGGAACACCCAAAGGGGTATTCCATATCATATGACGTCACGCTCAGTATATAACTGGGGAAAGCTGGCCGGGGGTTTAGACTGCAGCTCAGGAACTATCTGGGCATCAGTTGTCTGCAGATGGTAAGCAATTGTGCTGTGCATCACTTGTTTTGTATATTCTATTATTATTGTTTTCCTTTTCTGTCATAATACACTGTCTTTATCTCAATGCACAAGTTTTACTGTTTTTTTTCTGATTTCCCCTCCTATCCCACTGGCAGGAGTGGGAGTGAGCAAACAGCTGTGTGGTTGTTTTAGCTGTCTGCCAGGTTAAACCACGACAAGTGTGTAGACACCAATGCACACAGCAGACTGTAAACACCACTGAGGAAAGGACTAGAATTCAGAATAATTACCTGAGACTGAAAAAAGGAGTGTGAAGACAATATTTTAAAAAAATAAATCAGTAAACCGCCAAGACCAACTCAGGGAAAGAAAAAGGCAACTGCACGATTATATATAAAAAAAACCAAAACCAGAACCAAGACAGATGAGTCAAACAGTACCTTGGAGGAAAAGCATTAAGGCTGTTGTGGACCACAAACTGTATGACAGGACTACAATGCAGTGTTGTTACAAACAAAGCAAATCGCCATCCCAAATGAACAGGAGTGTCATCTGCAGAACTTATGAAGTAATTAATCTTTTTGTCTCCATATAGCTCAAGGCACTAAACTTTACGAGAGATGCAGTCACACTAAGAAGAATAACAGGAATGCTGAGAGACTTTAGAAAATGTGATCTATCCATCAATGCAGAAGTAATTCAGTTTATTTTTGGAATAAAAAAGAAGGGAGAACATGATAAAAATTCCAATATTGAAAATGTAGTTGAAAGGGTAGTGATACATGACTTTTCATTTCCAGGGAGTGAAAGAAAATAATAATAATTAATTTTCAGTAGGACAAGATACAGTTTAAATATTATGGAATGTGTTCCTAACCACAAAGATCAATAAGCATCAATAAGCTACCCAGGCGGTTGCATCCTCATTACCGGAGGTTTTAAAGACCATCTCGGGAAAGATTTGTCAGGGAGAATGTCAGGGTTCTTGGTCCTCCTCAGAACAGGGACATTGACTAGCCGTCCTGTGAGAGTACCTTCCAACTTTCTATAAAGAAAATGAACCTGACTCAGAGGCAAGCAGCAAAAGCACAAGGGGTAACAGCCATGGGTTCCAACAAGGGAAACTCCAATTAGATACAAGAAAAAATATTTTCTCCATGTGGGTAGTTCAACACTGGAACAGGTTGCCCAGAGAGACTTTGAAATCTGCAGATTTGGAAATATTCAGTGTTCTGCTGGACAAAGCCCTTGCTGCTGGTTTGAGCAAGGGGTCAGACAAATGACCTCCAGAGGTCCCATCCAAACTCAATTGTTCTATGATCCTGTGGTTTTATTATTAAGGCTTGTACATGGAAGGTGAATGTCGTATCATCCTGGGTGTAAAACGTTGCTTTTAGTTCCAAGAAGGAAGACTGACAGTTGATTATATTGGCATTAGTAATACATTATCTGCAGTCTGTCTGGGATCTTTTCTGTAAAATAAAAGAGTTATTATCCAGAATTTTCTTCAGTCTACATGAACAAAAACATTCTGCATTAAAATACCTTTCAGCTCCCCACCCATCCCCACCCCTTTAGCTTTATATATTCAAATGTATTAATATTTTTAATCAGATAAGAACACAGAAAAGAGTATTATCAAAAGCTGCCTTTGGAAAGTGACTGTATTGACTTGCCTTTCATCCCTGTCATAGAGTAATTAGGTTTGAAATTGCAATGTCAAAATGGCTTGGGAAAAATAAAGCAGAGAAATTATCTTTTACTCCATATTTTGGCAGGAAAGCTAGCCCCAAATTTGAGCCGAACTTGACTACATTACTATGAGCTAATTAGAAAGGCAGGAACTTACTATAACTAACTTCTTTCGCGTGTAGGATTAGCTGCTTTTCATATAGTCACTATAAAATGTTCCTTGGACACATAATATGCTGTTTTCAATGAAGAATGAGAATTTTACTGTTTACCAGCTAGAATAAAAGGATGTTCTTTGCTTGCTAAAGTTACTTTAGGTTTATCTAAGTGTAGATGAAGATAACATTTGGTCCAGTGTAATTTGAAGCAAAGCATTGGGTCAATAGAATCATAGAATCATAGAATGGTTTGGGTTGGAAGGAACCACAAGGATCATCTAGTTTCAACCCCCTGCCATGGACAGGGACACCCTCCACTAGACCAGGTTGCCCAAAGCCCCATCCAACCTGGCCTTGAACACTGCCAAGGATGAGGTCTCCACAACTTCTCTGGGCAACCTGTTCCAGTGCCCCACCACCCTCACAGTAAAGAATTTCCTCCTAGTTATCTGACTACACGTGCAGCAGGTCATAGGAGTTGGGTAGGTGGGTAGGCAGTCAGGTATCATAGCAATAAGCTTCTAAATCTACCAGAAGGCCCTCTGCAAATCCCTTACCGGTGAGTTGTGAATAGTATCAGTCATTTAGAAGGGTTGTCCATTTCCCCTTCATTGGAGCTGTAGACAGCCAGTTAATCTCATGTCAGTATTGCTTTCCAGGAGAGAAAACTTACAAAATGAGGCTTGTAAAAGCCCTCAGGAACAGAAAAAGACATGCAGTGAACCAGTGATGTAGAAGACATTGAAAACAGACTTTGAAAACTTTTAGGAAAACTGTAGGGCAAAGATGCTTGCATACACAAAACCAGATTTTTTTAATAACCAGCTTGGAAATACCTGTGTCATGGTTTTGCCCCAGCTGGCAGCTAAGCACCACGCAGCTCCTGGCTCACTACGACCCTCCGGGTCGAATCAGAATCAGAAAAGTGAAAGTGAGAAAAGTCATGGGTTGAGGTAAAAAGAGTTTAATCGGTAAAGCAAAAGCTGCACATACAAGCAAAGCAAACCAAGGAATTCATTCCCCACTCCCCATGGCAGGCACGTGTTCAGCCATCCCCAGGACAGCAGGGCTCCATCACACATAACGGTTACTTGGGAAGACAAACGCCATCACTCCAAACATCCACTCACTGCTCCTTCCTCTTCCCCCAGCCCCTTGTATGCTGACCATGATGTCATATGGTATGGAATATCCCTTTGGTCAGTTGGGGTCCGCTATCCTGGTTGTGTCCCCTCCCAACTCCTGGTGCACCCCCAGGCCACTCGCTGGTGGGGTGGGGTGAGAAACAGAAAAAGCCTTGGCTTTGTGCAAGCACTGCTCAGCAGTAATGAAAACATCCATGTGCTATCAAAACTGTTTTCAACATAAATCCAAAACACAGCCTTGTACTAGCTACTATGAAGAAAATTAACTTTATCCCAGCCAAACCCAGCAAATTCTAGTGTTAGCACAGCACAGAGGAACGGGGAAGAAGGTTCACAGAGACAAGAGGATTTACCTATGACAGTGAGTGGTACTGGAGTTTCAGAAAAGAGGAAGGACAAGCTAAATGAATTAACGTGGATTTCAATCAGTTCTTTGAGGACTACTTGAAGAAGTTAAGTAAGTGCCCAGTTTCCCAGCAGAAATGCAGTCAGCGGTTAACTGAAAATACGCAGGGTATATCATCATTGTGTTCTGAGTGCAGGACTGAGAATGAAGCCTAAATTTACCTAGCACCTTCATGGTGTTTGGACACAAGCTTGTGCACAGATATAGGCCTTGGGCCAATTTGAGGATGTTACAGAAAAAAGTTTGATATACTCCTTAATACGGGCCCCACACCTGCCTATCCAAAATGCAGGGAGCCAGACTAACCCTGCTATAGCTATATGATCCCATCCCCTCACACATCTACCCTCCTTATGTTGTTCTGATCTCAGCACTTGTGAGTCCTTTCCATGAGCCATTTTGACTGACTTGGTCTGGTAGAAAAGTAAACCAGAAGAAAACCCCTACTCCCGGGTGAACAAATTCAAGCAAATCACTCCTCTGCTGAGGGTCAGGGCCAGTGCAGAAAAGCAAAATGACAGCACAGGTCCAGGAGAGATGGAGGATGAAGAGAGACCTTTATGTAGGGTGCTGAGTGACTGTCTCAGAGTTACTGAGACAGTACATCGGCTCAGCTGCTTAACGGATCTCGGACTTGAACACCTTTCTTGGAGTGCAGTGGCTCCACAGGTAACTTTTTCTCTTCCAAAACACTAAATGGAACCTAAAGTGACTAGCTCAGAGTTGGACATCCAACTTTTAGATGCTTATGTTAGTGTATATTAGATACCTGTACCAGTATACATTCCCATCCTTCAGGTGATGTAACAGGTTCAGTATTGCATAGATAAGCTGTTTGAAAGTTTGTCCCTAGTTGGATGAGGTACTGTAGTAGTCTGAATTCTGTCTGTCTTTCAAGTACTGAAATCATGAGGTTGTTGTACTCGCTATCATAGAATCACAGAATATCCTGAGTTGGAAGGGACCTGTAAGGATCATCAAGTCCAACTCCTGGCTCCACACAGGACCAGCCCAATCAGAGCAGATGACTGAGAGCATCGTCCAGACGCTTCTTGAACTCAGTCAAGCTCAGTGCTGTGACCACTTCCCTGGGGAGCCTGTTCCAGGGCCCCACCACCCTCTTGGTGAAGAACATTTTCCTGATATCTAACCTAAACCTCCCCTGATGCAGCTTCATGCCATTCCGGCAGGTTCTGTTGCTGGTCAGCAGGAGGAGATCAGCATCTGCCCCTTTGTTCCCCCTCATGAGGATGCCATAGGCCACGATGAGGTCTCCTCTCAATCTCCTCTTCTCCAGGCTGAACAAGCCAAGGGACTTCAGCTTCTCCTCATACGTCTTCCGCTCTAGACCTTTCACCATCTTGGTTGCCCTCCTTTGGACAGTCTCCAATAGCTTTATGACTTTCTTGTACTATGAAACCAAACAGACGTAGTGGATGCACTGAGATGGATATGGAAGCAACATAGAAAGCCTGCCAAAGCCAGGGTTCCTGGTCCTGCTTCCTAATGCCAACACAGTAACACTAGTGATACCTTCCAAATCACAAACTCCAACCTAAAGCATGTGAGTCACAGCCAGGATAATGTCATTGAATTAGATGCAGTGGTTTCAGTTCTCACAATCCTTCTCCAAAGACAGTCAAAACAGTATACAGAACTTCACAGCAAGAAATAAAAAACTGGTAGGATACAACACAGCAGCATCGTAAGTTAACCCAGCAACAGGAAACAGAGACTTGAAAAAGAAACCAAGAAAGGTTTCATAAATCATAAATCATAGATCAGAGAATCAAAGAATGGTTTGGGTTGGAAGGGACCTCAAGGATCATCTAGTTCCAACCCCCCTGCCATGGACAGGGACAACCTCCACTAGACCAGGTTGCCCAAAGCCCCATCTAGCCTAGCCTTGGACACTTTCAGGGATGGGACCTCCACAGCTTCTCTGGGCAACCTGTGCCAGTGCCTCACCACCCTCACAGTGAAGAACTTCTTTCTAATATCTAATCTGAATCTCCCCTCTTTCAGTTTAAACCCATTACCCTTCATTCTATCACTCCCTGCCCTTGTAAACAGCCCCTCTCCAGCTTCTATGTAGTCCCCTTCAGGTACTAGAAGGCTGCTATAAGCTTTCCCTGAAGCCTTCTCTTCTCCAGGCTAAACAACCCCAATTTTCTCAGCCTGTCTTCATAGGAGAGATGCTCCAGCCCTCTGCTCAACTTTGTGGCCCGTCTCTGGACTCATTCCAATAAGTCCATGTCTGTCTTGTACTGTGTACCCCAGCGCTGGACACAGAACTCCAGGTGGGGGTCTCACAAGAGTAGAGTGGTGGGGCAGAATCACCTCCCTTGACCTGCTTGTCACACTGTTTTTGATGCAGCCCAGGATATAGTTGGCTTTATGGGCTGCCAGCACACACTGTCGGCTCATGTTAAGCTCAATGACACTTCCAAACAGTTCTCACGTGTTTTGGGGAATATAGTTGAAATTCAGAAGAGCCCTGAAGCTAGGACAATAACATGTAGAGCTGAGATGTACTGATGGCTCTCCTAAAATTCAAGTTTTATCATTGGCCAGATCACTTCTGAAGTTGCCACAAAACCCGAAGCCTAAGGAACGAAAGCGATCAAGTCGTTCCTGAGTTAGGCTTGCTTGTACAGTAATCATTTGACCTGCTGAAGCTATCATGTTGTACTCACGTTTCGCTGAGCATTTGGAACCACCAAACTGCCAGATTAAGTGGATAGATCAAGTATTTCAGTGCCTGAAGTATATTCCTTTCGTATCAGAGCAGGGATCCAGACTCCTTGGTTTAAGTACACAGCTGCTTTACACAGCTTATGGGGGGACACATCTTCCCTGAGTAACAACCCAAAAAGCATAGTTGTTGGTTAGAGTGATGCTTAAAATAGCCAGTAGGTAGCATCACAGTCAGTTTGAACTTGACTTTAGGGGAGTGATTGAGGGTTGCAATTAGGTCTCTAATTAGTAGGGCAGCTAGACTACATGGAGAAAAAAAAATAAAAGTGGAGAGTCTAGAAGCCACATCTACTTATAGGTTAAGGGCATGAACTAAGGTGATATAAGAGAACAACAGGGAGTAATACTGTTCTCAGTTTTCATCGGACCTATTCTGCACCTTTTCTTGATCACCTATCTGAATTTCAGGATGTTCATAGGTCCCTCTTGTTTTACGAAACCAGTGGATAAGTGGTATTGAAATTTAGCTCGCTCGGCCTTGGAAATATAGAGTTTATCTAAATTATGCTTTAATCAGTTTTAATCAGTTCCTCACAGTCAGATTACTCACAGGTACTTTAGTGAGAACAATCTGGTTCTAGTTAATACTGTGAATTAGCTTTTCTGTTTGCCATGATGTATACTGGAGAGCAAAATCTCTTCTATTAACTGCAAAAATTCTACCGGCCAGAATTGTGAGCACTGGAAAAAAAACAATAAAACCATAAGACAATGTGAAAATTAATCTATTTTTCAGCTTAGAATCTTCACGTTTCTTAACAACCATTTCTCCTCAAGCTGCACAACAGCTATCTGAAGAGAAGCAGATCTCAAACAGAGGCTATTTCACCTCTGCTGAACCAAGGCTACTCTATGGTAGGACAGAGTGACCCCTGGAAACAGACTGATGTTACAATCTCTTGTCTTTGTTTCAGCTGGGATAGAGTTAATTTTCTACGTAGTAGCTGGTATAGCCTCTGTTTTGGATTTAGTATGAGAATAATGTTGATAACACACTGACCTTTAGTTGTAGTCAAAGCAGTTTTTACAGTTAAATCAAGACCTTTTGGGCTTCCCAGGCCCTGCCAGCGAGGAGGCATGAGCCTTCTGCGGGAGGTGCACAAGAAACTGGGAAGGGGTACAGCCAGGACAGCTGACCCGAACTGGACAAAGAGATATTCCATACCATATGAAGTCACACTCACTATATAAGCTGGGGGAATTGGCTGGGGAAGGTTACAGCTCGAGAACTAGCAGGGCATTGGTGTTCAGAGTGTGGTAAGCAATCGTGCTGTGCATTTGTTTTGTATATTCTTTATTATTATTATTTTTGTTGTCATTGTTGTTTTGTCTTCCTTTTCTGTCCTATTAAACTGTTCTCTTCCCAACCTACAAGCTTTCCTTTTTTTCAATTCTCTCCCCCACCCTGCTGTGGGGGGCAGTGAGGGAACGGCTGTGCGGTTGTTTTAGCTGCCTGCTGGGATAAACCACAACACACTACAGACTCAAGAAGACGGCTCTAGAATGCAATCAACTGAGCAGGAGTTTGTGCATGTCACGTCAATGCTCTGCCAGGTAGGTAGCACTCTTCTTTTTTTAACAGGCAATGCTCCTGTGCATTTTATCACACTGGGAGGGCATCATTTCCCACAATGTTAAGAGGTTATGGTGGGGCCTTGACTCATTTCTTACCCAGAAGGAGTGTCACTGACTCACTGATGTCCTAGAGTAGACTTATTGCAGCCTGACTATGCTTATCTTCAGAGAAGAGCACAAGGTGATCTACTTGAAGCCCTTTGCATAGACTGTGGTCACCAAAACAAAGGTAAAGAAGAAAATTATGATGGTCTTTTAAGTCATCAGGCAGCACTAAGTAATAATGTCTTCCCCATTTCAAGTTGAACCTGGTCCTACTTACATAGCTGCAAACAACATACTAGGTAAAAGTGATATAACTTAGATCTGTGTAATGTGGAAGAATTGCAATTCAAAATAACGTCCTGCCTCCTTCAAACACTGAAATTACTTGGCTGCCAAGGTGTTGGTTCCCATTGTTTCTAGGTTTCCTATTGCCCTGATACCATTCACTGGGAAAGGTGCCACTCATGTGTGGAGGTTAGGTTTAATATTTGAGGCAGCAGAAGATAATCTGTCCAAATGCCAAAACAGACAAAGGACTTCTGATGGACTTGGCAAAATGGGAGGCAGCATTATTTTTTTCAGGTTTGGGGCAGGAAGGAGAGGGCAAGGAGGGGGAAGTATTTAAAGGATGAGGATTGGCTCCACTCTTTGTCTTCACAGGTAGCAAATTTGACTCCATAAGTTCATGACATTTATAATGAGACTTGCTACACATTAGGCTATGTCTGTAATGACACTGTATATACCAATGCAACTTATAAGTCAAAACCAAGCAGCAGATAAATCTCAGCAGTTTTTACCACTCATAGGGTTAGAGGCTTTTGTCAAGTTCACCTTAGAGCCTGTATCCTTTAATTGCTCAAAACCAACTGCTAGAGCCTCTGCACAGTTACGGCTGGAAATAAACTATATTGCACAGTGATTTCAGTCCATGATCTGTAGCCATGGCAACGCCAAGCAATAAGGCTTAAAAAAGGAAATGGCCTTAAAGGGCAAAAATGTGCATCTTGAATCCAGGCAAGTGAGATAGTGAGGAGGTTTTGTTTCTTCAGAAGGAAATGTTTTTGTTTTGTTTTAATTGTTTAGGTTCTATTTTAAGGCAATTAACTTCTTCATTTGCCTCACAGAAACTAACACTCATACATTTTTTATTTCCAGTTGCATGCTCATTAAGGTCTTCATATTTAGCTGTCTGTTGCTTGAAACACTCATATATTGGTGTCCATACATCTGTGTGGTCAATGATATATAAAAAAAAAATAAATCCCTTTCATCTGAACTTTTGCTTTTAGCTTGTGATTTGTTTTTACATGGCTATTTCTGAGAGTAGTGCAGGTCTGGTCCCTGTTCCTTTAAAGTGAGAAAATCTACTCTAAGTAATGTGATTTTGACAGCACGTTCAGTATTCTCAAGCCCAGTCCTGAGTTCCTTTACCTGTTGCACACCCTATAAAGCTAGAGTCAGTCCCACTGCCTGTAATTGTTTTGAAATGTGGGTTTAGTTCTTCAAATCTTTTCAAGGCTTTCAGATCACCACTTTTATTAGTTCAAACTGGTCGTGCATTTTTTGCTCTGTGCAAAACATTGAAAATTCAAGAAAATCAAATGATCAAACAGCTGCTTTTCAAAGAACTGCATAAATTAACTGTAAACAATCATGCCATTCTGTTAGTTCTGCCTATTTCTGTAATAGGAGACAGATATCATTACCTTTCTGATGATCATAGAGAAGTCTAAATATTTGATTTTATTTTTTTCCCTCTATCCACAAGCCGTCTATGCTGCCACAGAAGAAAATTATACTGGTGTGACATGATTTGCTCTGAAGAAATCCAAGCATGCTGCTGGTACCCATCCCCTAGTTACTTTTCCAAAGATTCTAATAGTTTAATTTTCTGTTCAATTTTTTTTTCCAGGGATTGAGGTTAAACTGACTATAGAACAGTTACTGTATGACCTCTTGGATCCTGTTTTCCTCCCTTCACTAAAGACGGGTCCTGGTAAATAATTCATTCTCCTCAAGGATACAAACTTATTAATGGTTCCAAGATGCTTTCTTCCTTCAGGTCTTCATGCATCTTAAGATAAAGTTTGTCAGACAGCTGAGTTCAAAACACTTAATTTACCTAATTTACTCTCTAATCCGTTCTTTTCATGCTCCAGTCTGAGACCTTACCCCTTTGTTGTTGTTCATAGCTTTATTAGTTCACAGTTGATCTTTTTGGGGAAGACAG
This sequence comes from Psophia crepitans, assembly GCA_013399095.1. Taxonomy (NCBI): domain Eukaryota; kingdom Metazoa; phylum Chordata; class Aves; order Gruiformes; family Psophiidae; genus Psophia; species Psophia crepitans. The sequence continues at coordinate 25,762 of VWZZ01002247.1, forward strand.
ACTCAAAACCACATATACAATTTTCCTTCTTTATGTCCTTTTTTAGTCACTTTTCCTGTCCATTAGTTAGCAGAAAAGCATGGCGTTTGGCCCTCCTCTTGCTTCTAATACACCAAATGAAGGCACTGAGTATTTATTGTCATTAGTGATGTTTTCTCACAGCTACATTTCAGTCATGCTTTATCCTTCTGATGTTGTTCTTACTTGCTCAGTTTGTCTTTTCATATCCATCCTTAGTGATCTGAACTACTTTCCACTTTCTCTATTCTCTCTTCTTGGGCTTGATATCAATGAAGAGTTCACAGTTTAACTAATCTTATCTTTTACTACATTTTTATCCTTCTGCACTGGGACAGTTTGTGCTTCTGCCTTTAGCAGTGTTTTCTTGATGAACTGCCAGATCTCTTTAATTCCTTTGAAAATCCATTGACATTTCCAGAAATGCTATGCAATCCTAAAGATGAACAACATGCTCTTCAGTAGAGTTTTATGTTTCCTTCATAAAGGTGACACTAAGCCTGGATAAAAGGCTCAATCTACACAGTTTCAGAGCAAGTGAAGAAATAACATCCTGTTAGGTGTCCCCATTAAACCACAGAATCACAGAATCACAGAGGTTGGAAGGGACCTCGAAAGATCATCTAGTCCAACCCCCCCTGCCAAGGCAGGGCCACCTAGAGCACATCACTTAGGAACATGTCCAGTTGAGTTTTGAATGTCTCCATAGAAGGAGATGCCACAACCTCTCTGGGCAGCCTGTGCCAGTGCTCTGTCACCCTCACAGTGAAAAAGTTTTTCCTCATGTTAACCCGGAACCTCCTATGCTCCAGCTTGAACCCGTTGCCCCTTGTCCTATCGCTTAGTGAGACCGAGAAGAGCCTGGCTCCATCTTCCTGACACTCACCCTTAACATGTTTATAAACATTGATGAGGTCACCCCTCAGTCTCCTCTTCTCCAAGCTAAAGAGACCCAGCTCCCTCAGCCTTTCCTCATAAGGGAGATGTTCCACTCCCTTCCAAAAACACTTACCTAAAAAGGCCTGTAGGACACCTTCACCAATGAAGTTCTACTCTCACCCATGGGTCTTTGACTGGAGAAATAATTCAGTGTCCTTCCAGGAAGAGAAAGAAAATTAAGGAGTAAGAAAAGGTTTATTTTTTAAAGATAGACTCAAACTGTAAGTCTTTTACTTTTCCTTAGTCTTGGGTAGTGGTTGAATTGCTTTTTTTCTAAATTTAATCTACCCAATGATACTCTACTGATCAGTTTATTAATTATTTTGTGCAGACCTGTATGAAATTTGCTTGGTTTCTTTTGTATTTGACATTACTTCTTTCCCATAAATGCTATGCTTATGGTAGAACTATTTGCTGGTAGACGACAGTGACTCTTGTGCTGGTCATTACAATGTTATCATACTGGAAAAACAGTCACACCTTAATTACAAATCTCTTGTTTCATACAGTTACAACAAATATGTCAGAGAATAGATTTTAATGACCTCTTGCTGCTTTACTACCTGATTTTGAGTATTCAGTACCTGAAGTGAAGTCCCTTTAAATTCTCAGCATTACCGCATCCTGCTCCTTCAACAGAACTGATTAAAGGAGACAGTATTACAACAGGCAGGATAGTCTTCGATTTCAGTTTCTAAACCAATCAACAGCTATCAGTCTAGGTGATTTATGACTCCTTTCACTCTAGAACCTGATCATTCACATACCTTAATGCATTTATTTTTACTGCACATTTCTAAATTGCTGTCATGCTCATAGGAAATTCAAGGAACAGGAGGCCAAACGAACAGAGTATGGCAGAGTCAAGAGCAGAGCAGGGTCTCTGTTATGTTCTTACTCAGACATCAAATCTCTCCTTAGACTGTAAACATGTGTAAACACTTCTCTTGTGGAAGTGCATAGGAGCTATACGGGATTACTCAAATGCAACTTGAGGTCTTCAAATTAATATTATTTCCCCATGGAATCTCTGAGGACTCAGAAGCACCCTCTGGAAATTTCATTTGCCGTACAGGGTGAGAATCTCAATTCTACAGCCCAGGTTTGATACCTGAAGTTAGACTGCCTGAATTCTCGGTTCAAAGTCAAGTTTGTAACCTACAGAGCTTTCCTCATTTGGAAAGCATTTTCCAGGATGCTGTATATTAAGGATGCTTCACAGGAAAGCATTTCTGAAACCAGTTAACCCTTTCTAGTAAGTAATTTCAGTCATCCTAAAGAGCTTTACAGGGAACATCACAACAGCAAGACTATGAGAACACTACAAAAAAGTCACATAGTAAACAGGCTTGACTAGCAGAGCACAAATTAGAGCTGAGAGCTGTGAACACAGCAGATGTTTGCAAGCAATGAGTAGAAATTGGAACTTAATAGAGGAAGTGAGAGAGCTATGAAGGTGAAGAGAGAACCATGTGTAAAAAAAATTTCTTAAGCAGCAGTGTATTGTGATTATACTGACAGATGGAGAAGGCAATTCTACTGAATTGAGAGAACAAGACCTATACAAATTAGTGATGATCTGTAATGTATACCGCTAAAATTTGTTGGGAACAAACTGTATCTTTATTTTGTAAGACTAGGCTTAGGAAACCTCCAACTTTCCAGCTTGTAGGCTGACGTCAAACCTCTACCCTGTCTGTGTTTTTAACTTGCTTACATATTATCTTTGGAATCTGAAACCTGTCTAAATGTTTTAGAGAAGGACTGCAAACTGTTCACCAGTGACATCAATGCCTGGTTCACAAGACTGTCTAACAGCAGAGCTTCATCATACATAACTGTATTATTTAATTCTGCAGAGTGTCCTGGAATTGTCTATCTGAAAGATGTTATGTGTAAATAATTAGACAATACAGCTGACTTACCAGAGTCACTCCAGTAGTGAAGCAGGTCTGGTTTTGGAAGCAGACAACTCCCTGTAGACAGCATATCTCCCAGGACTAACTGTGGCTGTGTCTGAAGGAAAGTTTCAATGATCTTAAGGGATTTTCATCTGATAGGCAGCCTGCAAATGCTGTTGTAGTTTAGATGTGTCAAAGAAACTGTATAATATTTCGCTTGAAAATAAAGGCTGAGTAGCTGGGGCGATCAATAGCAGAAGTTAGATTCCCCAATGCAAATCTATCAGCAAACCAATTACTCCCTTAATTCCAAAAGTCTGTTGGTGACATAAACTAAACCATAAATTCTAGAAACATAAATCTAAAACCATGGGTGTGTGAGTGAGAGATAACTGTGACCTCTCTAGTTGTTTGTAATAGGTTTTAGCTTATTTGGAGCAATTTTTGTCTTCCAGTACATCCACATACCTCTTCAAGCTTTCTCCCACACTTTCCCCTTGATATGCAAGGCTCCAATTTCATTAAACCTCACAAAAATTCAGACTTCAGTTCTGCCAGCTGAAGGCACTGGATGCCCTAAAGGAAAAAAGAAGCAGCCTGATTACAGTAGACCTAGAAGTCAGAAAGTCTGGGTGCCACTCCTCCCCCTGGATTGCTGCGAAGAATTAGAAACAATAATAAGATATTTCCCAGGTGCGTTACAGAGATTGACTAAGTGGGGGTTTAAGGTCACAGGGTCATAGACATGCAGTTGCACCTGAACACAGAGCTTTCTGCAGATGCAACTTGGGCACACCAGGCTCAAAGCCACATCCCACAAGTTATGGTGAGGCACTGCTTTGGCTGCAGAGCATGTGTGTGGAGTCCTGAGGATGGGGTGGAGCAACATACCAGATCCTGCTCTTTTCTGGACCAGAAAAACTAATTTCATGCTTAGAGTGTAAAGTGTGACAGCCCCTGCTAGTACCATGCCACCACTGCTATCCCTGGCCATGGGAGTTGGAGACAACAAAAAGTCTTTCTATAAATATATCAACAGCAAGAGGAAGGCCAAGGAGAACATCCATCCCTTACTGGATGCGTCGGGGAACTTGACTACTGAGGATAAGGAGAAGGCTGAGATTCTCAATGCAGCCTTTACATCTGTCTTCAGTAGTCAGACCAGTAGTAGTCAGGGTACTCAGCCTCTGGACCTGGACGTCTGGGCCAGAGAGCAGAACAAACCCCCCACGATTCAGGTTGAAACAGTTAGAGATCTCCTGCTTCACCTGGACTGCCACAAGTNAGAAGAGGAGGCTCAGGGCAGACCTTATTGCCCTCTACAACTACCTGAAAGGGAGTTGTGGTGAGCTGGGGGTTGGCCTCTTCTCGCAGATAACTAGTGACAGGACAAGGGGAAATGGCTGCAAGTTGCGCCAGGGAAGGTTCAGGTTGGAGATGAGGAGAAAATTCTTCTCTGAAAGGGTGGTCAGGCATTGGAACGGGTTGCCCAGGAAGGTGGTGGAGTCACCATCCCTGAGGGTGTTTAAGGAAAGGTTAGATATGGTACTTAGGGACGTGGTTTAGTGGGTAATAGGTGGTGGGGGGATGGTTGGACTAGATGATCCTTGAGGTCACTTCCAACCTTAATGATTCTATTCTATTCTATTCTATTCTATTCTATTCAAATTTTGCCCTCACAGCCTCCTGTGCCCTCCTGGGCACTCAGCTAATTCCCAGGCCCTCTTCTTTTCATGTCATTTTGGCACAGAAAATGTTTTGAATTCAACCTGAAAAATGAAAAAATACAGGTCCTGTTGTGCTAATACAAGCTTTTTTTCATTTTGTGCCCTGAACTGAGAAAATATGTTGTGTTCTAAAGCAGAATGAAAGCAATAAATAAATCCACACATAAAATGTAAGTCTACCTTGTGTGTGAAATAACAATCACAAAACAATATATTGAGTCAATGAAAAAAATATTGTGTTTCACCAGAAATTAGATGTTTCATTCTGTATTTGACTAACTTGAATCATATGAAATGAAACTTTATAAGGAAAAGTAATTTGAAAGAGAAAAGATGAACACTGAATGTTAAATTGAATCAAAATGCTTTCTTCCCAGTTTTCCTTTTATGCAAACTTCTGTTAAACACATTTTAGTGTTTGAGGTAATGGATTGACAATTATAATGTTGCAATTTCAACACAACTTTTATTTTCTCCACTGGATGACTAAAGCCATTCTACAACATAGAATCAGAGAATCTTTAAGGTTGGAAAAGACCTCTAGGATCATCAAGTCCAACCATCAACCCAACACCACCATGTCTATGAAACCATGTCCCAAAGTGCCACATCTAAATGTTTTTTGAACACCTCCAGGGATTGTGACTCCACCACCTATCTGGACAGCCTGTTCCAATGCCTGACCACTCTTTCTGTGAAGAATTTTTTCCTAATATCCAATCTAAACCTCCCCTGGAGTAATATGAGGCTGTTCCCTCTTGTACTATCACTTGCTGCTTGGGAGAAGAGACCAACACCTCCTTTCAGGTAGCTGTAGAGAGCAATAAGGTCTCCCCTCAGCCTCATGTTCAGCTGTCAACCAGCACCCTCAGGTCATTTTCCTCCAGGCAGCTTTTCAGACACTCTGCCCCAAGCCTGTAGCGTTGCCTGGGGTTGTTGTGACTCAAGTGCAGGACCCAGCACTTGGCATTGTTGACCATCATACAGTTGGCCTTGCCCCTTCAATCCAGCCTGTCCAGATCCCTCTGCAGAGCTTTCCTGCCCTAAAGCAGATCAACACTCCCTCCCAACTTGGTGTCATGCGCAAACTTACCGAGGGTGCACTCAATCCCCTCATCCAGATCATTGATAAAGATATTAAACAAGACCAGCCCCAAGACTGAGCCCGAGAGAGCACTGCTTATGACCAGTCGCCAAATGGATTTAGCTCCGTTCACATGCAGACAAGCCAATAAATTCTAGTCCAGAGCAAGTGGCCACATTACATCATTGCTTTCCTTGGGAATTTCTAACTTGCTCCCCATTGCATCTTGTAGATGTGACCAAAATCTCACAGCATGAATTCTGTGCTCAGTCTTCTAAGCTGCACTTCTCCAATATGGGGGACAAGCACTTGGTTACATGCCTATCACACATTTGGACACCACAGGTAAGAAAGATTAATTATACCAAAAGTTGGGAGCAAGGAAAGATCAGAAGTTTAAAGGAGTGAAAAAGAAATAAGTATGAAAAGTAAAAAAAAATAATTAGAGAAAACAGGTTGGAATTTTGCTTTCTAACTTTGGGTGACAGGATTAATATGGCCATAGTAAATGTAAAAAAAGAAAAAAGTTGATATATATGTACACAGATAAAAACATTTCACCATATGTTTGGTGAAAATTAGAGTAGCATTTTGCTTTGTGTCAGCTTATCTGATGCTCTACACAAAATGACAGCACTGTGCCTATCAGCAGTGACTATCAGGATCTGGATTCGATGATCCTTATGGGTCCCTTCCAACTCGGGATATTCTACCGTTCTATGATTCTATGACTTCTCTGAAGTGTAGGGTCATTTTGCCTTTAGGAATAAAGGCAAATCCTCTGATAATTGTTGAAGGTTTGCACATTCAGCCAGGTCAGGAGCAGGAAGTGCCACTGATTTCATGTGGTCTTTCAGTGATAACTAAACAGGGCATGGAAGAGACCCACTCCAAGGTGGTAGACAGTTCAAAGCTCCTGTTTGAGAGGTGTGGTATGGAAAAGTATGGAATGAGACTGAGCTATGAGTAAGCCACAGCATCCTCTGCAGCACAGGTCTGCTTGCAATGAAGCAATCCTTCAGATCTGATTCAATAGGAGCCCAAATCAACTGTGCAGCTCCCTGTTTGAACCTTCAAAACTTACCTTATGGCTGCCTCAAGCCAGTTTATTAGCAGTGTACCTGTACCTAAGCAGTCACTGCTATCTGTTGAAGCTTCTCTCTTCAACACATTTGTGTCATATTTCACACTAATCCACAACTAAAAGAAATTTAACTACTAAAGAAACAATATAAGGAGTAAACAATTTTCTTTGATTTATCCTTGACAGAAAATCTATCATGCCCTAAAGCTGAACACTCCACTTTTCTTTCCCTAACACAGGAGTTTCCCCACCTTTTCATTAATCACTGCACTGCTCTGGGCCTTGTTAAAATATAAGGTCTCTGGGGCATTGCTGCTGTCCTTGCACATGCTTAGGTGGCTCCTCTGATACTCTAGGGCTGTCTGCACAAAACTCATACAAAAATACACTGAAGACACACTATTAACTTTGCAGATCAGTTATTAAAAGCTGAGGAAATACCAGGAATAAAATTTGCCCCATTGTGCTCACATTTATGTAATAGAATATAATAATGTGAGCACATTCTCCTCTCCTCCCCCCCACCTCTTCTCTCCTCCCTTACAGGAATAGACGGATTTTCAAAAATACCTCAAGAGAGGAGAGAGTCCAGTTATCCTTACATGATGGATGAAAAAGTCCAGTTAGCCCAGTTATTCTACCCCAAATACAATGGCCTGTGGCACAGAGATCAAACAGAAAATTATTAACTGACTTGGGGCACCCAGTTTACTACATCTCAAAGGTGCTATTACAACGATTAAGAAAAATAGCATTTTTATTCAGCACGGGTCCCTGTGTCTCTATTTTTAGCTTCAGCTCCACAATAATGCTGGCTGAAAGATCTCCAAAACAGCTACTGCTCTGCCACACCTTACATCCTGGTTCCAAGGCAGAGAGAGGCTAGAACTTTGTCATAAAAAGTAATATTTTTTTTTCACCTGCAATAAACCCCATTTTTTTTCCTATGCTCCAAATCACTAAAATAATGAAATATTTTGGCTGAAAATCAAAAGAAAAAATAATCAACCTAAGCAGTCACCCAACACAGGAAATTTCAACCCAGGGCAAAGTCTGGTTAAATTCTAAGCGTCTGAATGCAGTCCTACAAAAAGAAGTAGCACACAATGGTGACAATAGGTGGGGCTAGAAGCCTTCCCAGCAATGTGAAGGTGTTTGCTCTTGGGCACAGTTATGGAACTATAAAAGAGATCAATATTGCAGCACAGGTATTAGCTCTTCCTTCGGAATCATTTGTCTTGCTGGGGAGAAAAGCAGCACCGTTACCCTATCACAAAGTCTGGTACCCTGCAAATAATAACGGGCAGCGTGTCAGCCAGTCAGTTAGGCAGCCAGAATTGTTTTGTTCAGCAAGAGCTCTCTTCTCTCTGGGAAGCGAAATTGTGAAACAAATGGCAGTCTGCTGAAAAGTTCTGCATTGCCTTGGGGCTCCCTGAGGAGCAGGTGAACACAGCCATGCTTCCATTTCACCACAGCATCTTCCATTTGGCCGGCAAGCAAAGCTGTCCCAGGCAAAACGAAGTGATGCCTCAGCAAATACAATAATGCCTCAGCATCTGCAAAATGATATTTCTGACTGTGCAAAGTTCCTTCCAGAGAATCTCAGATGAGGCAAGAAAGTCTCTCTTATGAAATGCTACAGAAGACCACAAGTTAAGTTTCTAACTTTGCAGACACATGACTATTGGCTTTCTCTTCTTGCATTTTATTCTATCTCTTCTTATAAAGAAACAGTCCTTTGAGGATGATTTAGGTTAGTCCCTCCACCCTTCCACAGCTGGATATGTGACAAAATTAGAGTCATATATACAGAACTATTTCCTTTCTCTGCAAGACTCTGTTGCAGACCCTGATTGGTTCTCAGCCCAGAGCAGCCTCCTGGTTGCTTCAGTCTTTGAACACGTATAAAGGCGCATACAAGTAGGAGGAGATCATATGATTTCATTTTGTATGAGTTCAGTCTCAAACAATTCAATAGATGTCAGTTATAGAAACAGGTGAGGCTGTTCCTTATATTCTAGTTCAGTGCTCCACCTGTTGCACTGTTGTACAGGAACTGGATACAACCATAATTAATTTTATTCCCATTCCTCTCCTGTTCCATATACCTGTAGATAAGCTCCAAGACCCGCTGAAGAACAAAGAGTTTTCTAGGTCAGGTGCTTCAGTATCTAATGTGTAGACACTTACTGTCCAAAGAGGAATGCCTGCCTTAGAGATTTTGCCACAGAATGTGGTCTAGCAGGAGGGACTTAGCTCAGAATAAGAGCTCAAACACCCAGGAACCTGAGCCCAAAGAATGCTAATTCAAACTGACTGTGTAAAGCCAGGATGCTGTTAGGGATGACGGTGGTACAGACAAGTGCTGCAGTTCAAGGAAGAAGCACTTCTGCCTATTTAATATTCATGGCTGTGAATTATTATTCAAGAAGGGCTCAGTCCATTCTTTTCAAAAGCCAAGCTGAACTCAGTCTTCTTGGACTATATTAAATACAGATATACTAATAATGTGTATTATATATAAGTATATATAATATCTTTAAAAATGAGGGAGCTCTCTATGGTTTTCTTTTGTAGAAAAAAATGTTGGTTGCAGCAAACTTCCCAGAAAACTGTAAGTCAGACTAATTCCTTCCTCTTCCTGAGGGAATTTCAAGCTACACTTTCACCATACTGCTTAAGCACCTTTAGCACTTAGACTGAAATTATTCTGCAGTAGGAATAAAGCAGAGTCATCAGCCTTCCAACAAAGCTGTGTCAAAATGTGCAGAACAGAATCCAGGATTTATTGGTTCCCATTGAAAGCACGATCCCCTGCTTTCAGGGCCTGGGATCTCTCCAGGGAAGAATTATCCAATGCTCTCTAATTTAATTATATCACCCTATTCTATTTCAGGTTTTTCTTACTATGATTTATTCTTTTTCCTCACTCTGCTCTGTGTTTGCGTTGGAGTTTTTTGTGTTGTTCTTTTTTTTTTTTTAATAGGCTATAACAGGCAACTCTTGCTTCCAAGAATTTTTCCCCTTAAGCACTGAAACGGCTATAAAAATGTAGATACTAGCACCAGTTATCATCCATAATGTGACCTAAATTGTGATAGAAAATGCCTTTAAAAGGCAAATATTTGTTATTGAATATTGTAGAACAGAATTAAGGCTACTGAAAAGCAATAAAAGCAACACCTTGATAAAGATTGCTTCTGCTTTGCTGTTAGCTCAAGCTGTAACTTGGGGTTTGCTTCAGAGCTGATTTCTAATCACACACAAGAATCACTAAGATAAATCTAAAGGCTTGCTGGGCCCCAGAAGTTTGTTCATTAGAGCTGAGAGGGGCTGAATATTTTTTATATTCCCAGTACAATGGATCACTAAAGCTTCTCAGGTTCCTTTGCAGTCTCTTTGTACATGCTTTTGCCCCCAGAATATGTCCATTGGAGTAGCACTGCTGCAATAGTAGTTGCTGTGAAGAGAAACTCTTATAAGAAAACATATTTGCTTCTGCACCTTTTTCTGCATTGCATAAAGAAAAATTAAAGAATCAAAAAGCTGTTTTAGTTAACAGGAGCCTGGAACACCTCTCACACAGAAACCCTTTAATTTCCTAAAGACTCCTTACCCAGAAAAGGCCTGCCACAGGGATGAACCACAGCATTTTCTGATTTTCAATGTATTTCTTATTTATTAGTTTTGCATTATTCCAAAAAGAAAAGTTCTAAAGACAGGCAGCATTAAAAATATTTGGGAAATATGTAAATTATGCAGTTAAGCAACTAAAAATATGTATTACTATGGCTGCTTTCATTTCTCAACACTCCTCACAGCAGTTGTTTATTTTACTCTCTAAATACATAAATTGAATTATAATAAAGTAACTCTGAACTCACATTGAAGAATTAAAGTTTCAGTTAGTGGCAATTAGGGTAGTTTCCTGAAGTAAAAAAGTGATGCTGCACATATATATATATATATATATGTGTGTGTGTGTATGTCACTGTAAAGAACTGAATAAGGCACGGAATAAAAAAGCTGAAACCTTTGCTGTAAGAAACAAGTTGTAACTCGAGTTAGGGTCAATGACTACAGACACAGATATCACAAAAGCTAAAGTACCTACATTTTCATGATACCGTGTGGGTAAGAAAGCCAGAATTAGCATTCTTTTTGGGTAGAATGGAAGAATAAGGTAAGATAACACAGTAAAAGGTGAAGTTATACTATTAGGTTGCCCAGGATCCTAGCTCTCCTAAACTTTTTAGAGTTGTGGGATTTTAAGAAGCTAGGAGATGGAAATAAAGTTTCCTGATAATTGTTTTGGATTTTGAGTTTAAATGTATTACAATAAATAATTCAGAATACTCTCCAGGATGTTATGTTTCTGTGGCAAGTAGTACTTGCCAAGTCAGAAATTTTACAGAAAGAGCCAGCGTACAAGTAAAGCTGAATGAAAGTCAGCACAGTGTCTGGTATCTGCATTTTCATTTTTCACAGGGTTATGTTATCCCAGAGAGCCATTGACAGAGATTGAAACATTCATATTTATTTGTGAATTCCTTATAAACAGAAATATTAATTAAATGATGTAACAACATAAGTAGATTGCATTCTAAGCATATTAGTTGAATATGTAATAGCGTTATATGGAAGCAACGTATTGTCCAGCTGGTCTTGGTCATAATCCACAACATTTTGTAGGTGATTACATTTATTTGCAATTGGTTAAAAAATAAACAGCAGCTAAGAATTAACCATTTGCAATGTGAATCTAATTGTAAAATGACATGTCAAAGTAATGTAAGACTACATTTCTGTCTGATGTGAAGTAGTGTATATGAAAAGAAAATTCTTGAACATTTTGAGCACATCAGTTCCTAGATCGTTCAGGTTAGAAGAGCTCTCGGGAAATCTGTAATCCAACCACTTGTTCAAAGCAAGGTCAGCTATAAGATCAGATGTGCTAAAGAAAGCTCAGGAAATAGAAAAATACATACGAATATTACTGGCTACTGTTATTTTGTCCCAATCTTTTCTGAAGGATTGTGGTCATAGATCTCTTTAGCATGTGAAGTCCCATTGATTTAGGACTCACTCCACATAATCTGTAGTGATTACCATTCGCATCACATTAGTGATGCACCATTTTGCATCACATTAGATAACTAAAATCTATTATCTTAAAACACATTTTTCAGCCTTTTATCACACTCTGAACCCTGATTCTACATGAAAAGCCTCAGTGCGAAGAACTTTGTTAGCTGCCGTTAATAGAAAGCAAAAGTCACTGTTGTGAAATCCTGGATAATTTATGATACTTCCACACTTCACTTCAATGAATTCTTTCTGGTTTCTCCCAGAGATGTAAGAAGAACACAACACATACTCTTAAATGTAGTTATACTGGTGTTTTGCAATTACTTATTTTGCTTATGCCTTTCAACCTATCATTCTTTTTTATCTTTCAAGCATCAAGGGAAAACAAGCAAATTATTGCCTTCCTTACAAACCATCACTGTGTTACATTTCTTGAAAAAACATTGCACACACGTGGAAACCGAACTAGATTCTGATCATTAACTACATTGCTGTCAGTCTGCAGGAGCTGCACTGTCTGCTGGTTACAGATAATCAGCCTTCAGTTTTCAAATCTCCGGCAGAGCATTAGATTCCTCTTGTCAAATCACCTCCCACAGACCACTGTTTTAAGGACATAATAACAAATTTTGGGGAAATATAAAACAGGCATTCTGGTCAACCTTGGTAATTCTCTTCCCACACACTCAAGGACACCATCTAATTGCTTCAAGAACAAGCAAGTGGGTTTTAACTTCTGCAGTGTCACCTCAGACAGCAGGTCACTCTTCGTATTTCTATCGTTTTCCTGTACAATGATTAATTTTGCATTTTCTGAGTCAATTTATTGGCTTCTTACTGTCCCTCACCCCTTTTACATATCTGCAACCCTTTCGAAGTGATTCATTTTTGCCCATCCAACAGACGTTTGCAATGTCTTGTATATCATCTCTTGTATCAGCTGGGGATGTGAGTTCTTTACAGCTGTGCTTATTGCTGTATTTGGAAAACACTTTGTCCACTGTGGCAAAACTGAAACTGATACAAGGAAATACTTTTACCCAAACTAAGTGCAGAACCCATGAAATTTGTCTGTGAAGGAATTTGCTCAAGACAGGAATTTAATTGAATTTGGAAGGAGCTTGAATATTTTGTATTGCTAACAGGCAGATTTTTAATACCTCGTGACAATGTACTTCTGGAAAAAAATATTAACCTTCATGATGCAGATCCTAAAACAAGCTTTTAACTCTTCTATATCAGGACAAAGCAGGATTTACCATCTCTGCCTATGACAAAGCTTGTACATATTCCTTTCAAGCATCTACAACTGACCATTCTTCAAGGCACAACACCAAACTAATTGCACCTTACAGCAATTACATTGCCTTGTATGGCAACTTGTCTGTTCTTTAATAGCATCATCTGTCTTCAGTGGGAAAAACACTTTCATATTGCTCCTGATATTCTTCCCTGAAGAACTGCACAATCCTGGAAACTGTGCATTGGCAGGCATAGGACGATTATCCCCAAAAGCTAATATTCTGGATTTGTGTCAGAACTCTATTTCACAGAGCAGTTTAAGGTGCAAAGTCAGAGAGTATTCTGAAGAAAGAAGGTGAAAATAATTTAGTGTCACCTTTCCCTTTCCATGTGCATGTCAAACACATCACTTCAGAACAGAATGACATATTTTGAACAGAAGTTCTTAGGTTTACGGAATAAAAACAGGCCTACTTGAAATGTAGGGACCTGTTTCAGAGAAATGTCAGAAATCAGATTAAAGGAAACTCCACCAGGGATTTATGAGCTTTGCTCTATGACTGCAGACATAGCTCCCTTTGATTAACTTTGCCAGGAAGCCTAGAGTGGCCTAATCGCTGTAATAATGGTTCATAAATTAAGAAGCCAATAAAACACTGTCCTAGTTTTGGCTGGGATGGAGTTAATTTCTTCACAGTAGCTGGTATGGGGCTGTGTTTTGGATCTGTGCTGAAAACAGTGTTGATAACACAGGGATGTTTTCATTACTGCTGAGTAGTGCTTACACAGAGCCAAGGCCTTTTCTGCTTCTCACCCCACCCCACCAGTGAGTGGGCTGGAGATGCACAAGGAGCTGGGAGGGGACACAGCTGGGACAGCTGACCCCAACTGACCAAATGGGTATCCCACACCATATCACAGAATCATAGTATCACAGAATGGTTTGGGTTGGAAGGGATCACAAGGATCATCTAGTTCCAAGCCCCCTGCCGTGAACAGGGACACCCTCCACTAGACCAGGTTGCCCAAAGCCCCATCCAACCTGGCCTTGAACACTGCCAGGGATGGGGCCTCCACAGCTTCTCTGGGCAACCTGTGCCAGTGCCTCACCACCCTCACAGTAAATAATTTCTTCCTAATGTCCAATCTAAATTCCTCTTCTTTTAGTTTAAACCCATTACCCCTTGTCCTGTCACTACACTCCCTAATAAACAGTCCCTCGCCAGCATGTTCAGCATACAAGGGGTTGTGGGAAGAAGAAGGAAAGGAGGGATGTTCAGAGTGATGTCGTTTGTCTTCCCAAGTCACAATTACACATGATGGAGTCCTGCTTTCCTGGAGATGGCTGAACACCTTCCTGCCCATGGGAAGTGGTGAATGAATTCCTCGTCTTGCTTTGCTTGTGCGCGTGGCTTTTGCTTTACCTGTTAAACTGTCTGTATCTCAACCCACGAGTTTTCTCACTGTTACTCTTCTGATTCTCTCCTTCGTCCTGCTGTGGGGGTGTGAGCAAGCATCCACACAGTGCTTAGTTGCTGGATGGGGTTAAGCCACAACAGACACATCCAAATTATCAATGATAAATTTGTTGGTCCAGAAAAACTTTCCAAGTACCTGAGAAACCCCATTGTCATGAAAATTCAGCAGATGTTTAATGTCAAAAACCTGAAAATGGCAGGTGTGTGAAATAAAAATAATGCTTTGATTAAATAGTCTTATTTTATATTAACAAATAATATAAAAATGAGAAAGCAATCCAGTTATAATTATAGTGTCGCAAATCAAATTTGTCACCTCAATACTTTAAAAAATGAAATTTCCTGATATTATCAGATTAGCTACAAAAGTGTCTGAGACCTTGCCTTTATTGAGAGATGAACGCCTTTTGCAGATCACCAAGCAGTCATAGGACAGCCAAGAGAAGACTGGTACACGACCAGGACACAGTCAATACATGCACTGGGTCCCCAGAACTCAGAACTGTTGCTTGACCTACTATATGTAGCCATCTGACAAAAAAGTGCATTTATTTCCTTCAACTTTTATCATAGTAACACAGCGCAAACAGTTTAATAGATCAAAACTTAGGAAGCTCAAACTTACTAAGATCCTTTTCCAAGAAAAGGATGTGAGAAAAAAAAAACCCACAAACATTTTTTACTATTAACACGACTGTCTTCTGTCCAACATATAACAGAAACTCTAAAAAATAAAATAAAAAAATACTCATGCTAATAGAATAAGGGCTTACAGTGCTTCAATTTGTCAACATATATTAACCAATGGATTTAGACAAATAATGAGGAAAAGCTTTCCAATTGTTGGGATGGTAAAACACTGCAATTATTGCTTGCAGAGCCTGTGGAATCTGCGTTGCCAATATTTTTAATAAACTCTTGCACAACTATCTGCCTGCCCCAGGTTCATAGATAACTGAACTGTCCTTGGGAAAGAAAGATGGGATACATAATTTTTGAGGCTTATCGTAGCTCTGAATTTGTAGTGTTCCAGAATCACTCGGGAGCTTTGGTTCTTCTCTGAATAACTGAAATTTACAGTAAAGAAGGTACAAATTCATCCCTATTCTGCTCTTTACAGCCCCTCTGTTAAGATAAGAAAGTAAAAACTGTATCAAAGTGGTTATGACCTTATATTAGCTTTTAGTAAAAGACATAAAATATGATCAGTGATTTAAATTATGCTTGAGATTTCCAAATAGATACAAAATTTAGTGTACACTTTATGAACAATTAGGTCATTATATAAATTGTGGCCAAAAAACCCCCAAACTCCAACATGTTACTACAAAACCGAGCCAGGTGGACAGATGGGAATAATACTATTAAATACTTTATTGCCAGAGGTCATGTAACCAACAGCCAATGAAAGGAAAACCTTGAAGAGATGAGAGACAAAGCTATTTCAGTTAGGAAACGGCATGCTCTGCAGGTGGTGTAGATAGACATATTGCTTCTTGATTAAATCAAATCATTAGTTTATTTTCTTGATTTAATACTATCAGAAACTATTCTTGCTAACTTTTGAATATCATTTGTTTGAAATCCCAAACAGTTATCCAAGATTAACATAAAGACATCCTAAGTGGAGAACAGTCAGGAACTCCGAAAATGAGATGAAAGTGACTTTTTTTCTTACATGAACATTTTTTCTATTCTTTACTTTTCTAGATGTTTTGTGTTCAAGAATATTGGAAGTGTGAGCCTCAACCATTGTTTTTTGTGCCTACTGGATATTTCAGATCTCACTCCAAATTGAAATAATTGGCTGAAAAAGGGAATCCGACAGGAAGAAACTCACCTATATTTTGCCAATCCACACACAATTTCAGCAGTTGGTTTCTATCATTTTAAATGTTTTCTCAGATGCTGAAATATATTAATTTTCCTAATAAAACAAAATATACAACTTCACATTTTTAAAATTCTTCTGAAATACTTTTACAGATGCCACTGACAGTGAATCCCATAGTTGGGTATGGCTTTTTTTCCCACCTGATTTTTTTCTCATTGTAAGCCTGTCAAATTTTAATCTTCAGATTCAAAAGTCTTATATCAGATCCTGCCTCATGCTGAATTTTGTTGGAAAAGTTTCCATTAAAAGATTGAATCATTGACATAGCTAGAGGAAGTATTTTATGCTTATGTTAAAAGGTTTTTTAAATTCATGACGGTTTACTGAAAAGATCAAGCTGCTCTGTACATTGAAGCACTTATTTGACATTTGAGAAGAATCCTCTTGGTGTCAGGGATGTGCCTTTTTTTAACCCCGCGAAAATCCACCCAAATTTGATCAAATGAGAAGATTTTGAAAAATCTCAGTATGGTCAGTAGAGATTTATTACACGCTGGCAGTTTCCAGAGACGCCATCTGCTCTAAGTACGTTTCATCTCTTCTCAGCTTCTGCAAGCCAACCAGACACGCCATGCATCGCTCCCACGGAGCGACTGTGTGTTGTGCCCAAGGGGGTGTGATATGTGCAGGAGCAAAAGAGTTTACCTGTAAGTTGTCGTCTTGTCTGCTGAGGACTGTTGGATGGAACTGAATCCAATGTTATACTGAGCCGACTGCGAACTGCACAATCTCTTTCTCCCCACCAGAAAAAGTTGAAAGTAGAAATCAGGCCCAAGACTCTCAGTCCTTTTGCTTAGTTTGATTTTATACTTTGGTCTCTATATTTTGTGCCACTGGGGCAATGAATATGTAAAATAAGTACAGGGAAACAAAAGCTTCCATTTCTTTTTTCAGTCTTCGTGGCACTCAGGGAAGCCTTCAGTGGTCCTGTTGGACTTCAGCAGTACTACACAACTAAGTAAAATTAGTAATTATGTAATTTATTGCAGCCAGGCCTGTAGCTGCAATTACCTGTGGCTTGCATTAACTAGATCAAAGATTTTTCTAAATCATGACTTATATACATAAGATTTACTTGTATGGCTGCTTAAGTTAATGTGCCTTTCTGGTGGAGGAGGTGCTTGCAACCTTATTTTTACAGCAGTTAAAGCCCTCGTGTGGTTTTAGAGGTAACCTCTACTTGTATTTACCTTCCAGTGCGTGAACAGTCATAACAAGCGTGACAACTTTACATGGTTTATGCTGCATAAAACTTAGCAGAACTGTGCAGCTTCCAATACTCCAGCCCTGCTGGCAGAGCACAGCTCCAGTTAAGACAAGTCTTATCAGACTGGTCACAATGTCTTCTTCACTAGGCTTGCTTCTTCCCTGCTAACACATTTCTTGATTTTTTTCATCCCAGTGTGGCAGGTAGCCTTCCATAATCTGCAATAGTGATCGTCAGCCTGAGGAAAACAATTTTCTGAACTAAAACTTGTGATTGCTACTGCTTTCTGCAAGTATCACTGCCCTCACTACAAGTTTGACCCTTTCCTCCTAATATCCCCTAGTGCCCTAAATGGAGTTCAGTTTAGTTGTTCAGTGACATGATTGCTTTATTCCTTAAGGCAAAAAGAAAAGATAAAACTTTCTCTGATGAACTTGTTATTGTTGTCTTTCTAGAGTCCCATGAAGCTTTGATTTTCACATGATTTTAATAAACTATATGACTCAGCACAACTAAAATAAACTACAGAAGCTTCTAGTTTTAAGTTCAGGGTCATTTTGGGCATCAACCAGGTCTCACTTTCTGCCTTTTTATTAAATCATTGCAATATCTTCCCATCTAGACCATCTCTCTTTTGAGCAGGAGCATAAACTGTGCCGGGAGTGATGAGTTAGGGCTATAAAATAGTTCTCTTTGTTAAAAGAAACTCTTAGGACCAGGATAAATTTAACTTAAATGTTTGAAGTTGGAGATAAGATTTGTATCTCTTACACATGTATATATGTCGGTATTCACACGTGAGCCAGACGTTAGCTTCTATTAAAATCAGTGGCAATCTAGTCAGGACAGCCAGTAAAACCTAGAGAGTGATTTGACTTATCCTAAAGTAGATATCACAGACTTGGTTCAGTTGATGGACAGGCAACTAGTGCCTCCTCAGGTGCCCCAGGCTTTCCTTCCTGGCCTCCTGCCATGGGGCCAAGGCCCCTGCCTGGGGCTGGCTGGGAGGACCAAGGGTAATAGTTGGGCATCAGATGGAAGACCTGGGGAACTTCCCATGACACTGGGAGCTCACATGCAGGGCAGGGAAATTAATTGAGCTCTACATGTCTGAATTAGTCGCTTTAGGAATCTCCTTATCATCAGTGGAGAGAAACAGGCAGCTGCGACAGAAATACATCTGACTTATTTTAGGATTAGAAAAGCTGCAGATCTCAATTTCTCCCTACTGACCCTGAAGGGAGCCTAAGAGTGACTAGGTCAGACTGAGACATCTAACTCCTAGGTGTCAAAGGAGGGATTCAGCTATCTCAGCAGGGATGTCTACAATCACATCTGACACTACCAGGTATGCCATTTGGCTTCCAACTACCCCCTCAGAAGTGTGAGGGCCTCCTATAAGTCCTGCATAACATTTCCAAAGCTGTGCAGATGTTCTGGGTATGCTAGAGCAGCCAATGGCAGTCTGTGGATCTGTTCATGCTCCCCTGAAGTTAAGTAATGATTTTCATTCTAAGTGCACAGCTTCACTTTAATTTTAAATACATTTTTGTTTTTCTCCTATAAAGTAATTTAAACTAATATTTTTACCTTGAAACCTTTCTTCTTTAAATCATTGAGAGGTCACCAACATATTTTTACATCAATAATAAAAACTAGTTCTATGCAGCTCTGCTTAACAGTCCCCTTTTTTTTTTTGATTGTGTGAAAATGGAAGGCATACATATACAAATCTTAGGCATAGATACCTCTTGCTTTCATACAACTATTTCTAACCTCAATATTACTCTGATGCCTGTAGTGCCCCAGCTTAACATACTGACAGCTTTTTTTCTTCTATTCTGAGAGGATTTTCGATTTTTGATTGTCTGGTTAAGAATCACAGATGCTCATCACACATATGAAAACCAAAAAACTGTCCTTGATATCAGTCTGAGATGAGATGACCTACTTTGCAGCTCTACCATCATTCAAAAGCCAAATCCACACCTGAAGTTTTTCTCAATCTTTGTTGAGCTTTTTTTTTTCCTCTTTTATTTTATTAATCTCCCACCTGTACCAAACTGAGTCAGTCAATTATCTGCCTAGCTGACAAAAAAGTAGAGCGTAATATTCTTCTCAGGTTTTCTGCTAACTGTGCACTCCTTTAAAACTATTGAGTGGGATAGGAATGGGATAAGGTCTATAAAAACACAGAAAATCTGGTATGCAGTACAGCACTATTTTACAAATATTTCAATCCATTCATAAAACAGCTAAAACTATATAAAGTGTATCCAACGCAAACCATTCTGTGATAAAGATGCTTGTTCTCTAAAGGCAATAAACTCCTGAGGGCAGGATTTTGCAAAACTGGATAGTTTCCTGAACACCTGGAACCACACAAATAACATCACCAACTGCAGCGTACACAGGTTCATGTTTTACACCTGCATATACGTTACTGAAGTCCGGGTAAATTCATGCACGTGTTTCTAGTCCGTGCAAAACCAAGTAACAATAAAGGGTGATTTCATAAAAGTCCTCGAGGATCATTTTGAAACTGCTGTCTCGAAGTATTATCAAAATACAGAAACTGTGAGTTTGCAGTGACACAAGCAATGACATCAGGTCTATGATATATACAAATATGAAAAATTAAACGTAGAAAATTTATAGACTGGATTACTTGTATGACAAGAACCATGCTGCCAGATTCCAACATTTGAATAAAACTGCTTTATTCATTTTACATATTATTGTAAGTATTCTTAAATTACCAGCTAAGAAGAGCTTCTCTATGGGTGCCAGAATTAAACCACTTTATTAAAAAGAAATATCATCTATTAATCCTCGTAGAAGTATCAGGTGTCAAATGAGATAACTTTTAAAATCATGTCGTAGCAGTACAACTGATTGAAGAAAAATCAGTGAAAATATTTTCTGGGGAAAATCTGATATAAAGAAACATTTTTCCACACTGCTATACAGATTTTTACAATTTTCTTAATGAAAAATAAAGGAAATTTCTGTTAATAGCAGAATGCTCCATCTGGGGGGACAAAAAAATTAAGAAAGAAGGATTTTCTTTCTGCAGCCAGTCAGAGGGACCATCCTCCTCTGCCTGGGCCAGCGCCACCATCCCTCTGCGTGGAGGCCTCTCCTCAGCCCCTGGCCTGGCCCTGCCCATGCCAGGGCAATGCCTCACCCAGCCCCAGGGCTCCTTCTGTTCTGACTGGCTGACAGCACCTGCCTTCAGGCCACCTGGCTTCTAATTGGCTAATTGATGTCAACACATCTATGACCAGCCAATCAGTGTGGCAGCACAGGCTGGACCGGAGAAGCAGTATGGTGCTGCGGCAGCCATGAGGGCTGCCTCTGAGGGGGCAGCAGGAGCCATGGGGCCTTCCTCAGGCTTTGCTAGGGAGCAACTAGCAACACCCCAACCAGCAGCTGAGAGAAAATGTTTTTAGCAGTAGCAGCAGCTTTAAACGATCATTAACAGACTGACTTCCTCTTGGCTGCTTTTGGTCACTTATCTCACTTTAACATGTAATCTTTTATCTCAAAATGGGTCCCTAGTTCAGAGAAAGTAAACATTGGAATGAAACTGCTGTCTCTTTGCACCTTCCAATGCGACAGATATCTAAATAGCTGTCAAGCAGGACAAATAAGAGTCAGAGGAGTTCTCAATACCAATTTCGCCACTATCATGCTTCCATAAACGTGCACGCATGGATCCATATGATTTCCATTTATTTTGTGAATGTCATATGCTTTCCCAAACACAATTTCCCCAAATTTAATGGAATAAAAAGGATTGCTGCAAGGAAACAACACAGGTGCAAGGGATAGCTTGCATGTGTTAAGACAGAAGGTGGAAGATCAGCTAATGTGAAGGTCGAAGACTAAGGATTTGCTGATAGAAAAAAAAATATATTCTGCCGGGGAATGGAAGCATTTAGATCAGAGCCAAAATGTTGACTACTTCAGCTTTAATCATTAAAGAAAATCGTAGTCTTTCCACTGTCCTCTAGATCTAGCTGCATTATTGTTATTTTCTTAGATTTTAGGATGAATGTAAAGTCTCCAACGTATTTATTGTGGTTTTTATGCAGAACTGTCTTTGGTTTGCATGAAAGGTTCTATCCTCCAGTAGGGATTACATTTTTATTCTCAAAGTACACAAAAGATAATTTCAGTGTGATACTGTCAGAATAATTTTGGATCTCTGTGCTCCTTCGCTTCCATTCACAACTACCCCCATCTCTTTCTCCCACATGTATTCTGGCAAAGCTTTGGACCTCAAAAATACATTAAACCACACTGGCACTGGGAGCTGGAATTACAGTAGCATGGAAACCACAGTTTTGCCTATAAATGGAGAGTCTGTCTTGTGCAGGTTCAATGAGGCAAAAGCAAGAACACCACAAGTGTGCCTGTGAGCTATGTATATTGCTTTCCCACCCACACAGCCACAGAAGGTAACCTTCAGTGGAAACTGCCTAAGTGAACGTGAAATCATTGAGAAATACCTTCAATTCACAGATGAAATTTTGATGACTGTAAAGAACTAGCCCAGTTACTGCTATGATCTGCTCAATTAAGATCATTCATATCCCTAATACTCCTCCAATTTCTAAAGTTCATAGCTTTCTGACATTCTCTGTAGGAGACTGACCTCTTTCAAGCTTGAATTTTGCCCAGAGTGATCTGCTGGTTTATTTGAGACGTAGATAAAAAACCAGCTGCACAAGAGTATGGGAATGAAATTACAGTTATTAATTCAGAAATACTGATATCAATAGAATCATAGAATATCCCGA
>VWZZ01002248.1:3258-28188 GCA_013399095.1 Psophia crepitans
CTCCCCGCACCCTCAGCATACCTGCACTCCAGCCCCTCGGCTTCCAGCTCCCCCCTCTTCCTCCTCCCCTGAAACCTAATTTAAACAGATAATGCGATTTCTGGGGGTAGATCCCCCAGATTTCCCACCTGTTCCTTCACTATTCCTGACACGCCTCATTCTCAAGGGACACGGTGAGAAAGGAGTGGCGGTACCCGCTTAGGGGAGACCCAGCACCACCCCAACCTCCGCAGCTCCCCGGCAGCTCCCCGTCCTCCCAAGCAACCGCCTTGCCACGCACAATCACACCCTCATCGAGCGACGATCTGCATCCCAAAATGCAGCCGCTTCATGTTTAAAGTACCTGAGAAACCTTACAGCGCAGGAGTAACGGGATAAAACAGAGCAAAAGGAAATTTAGGCTGAACACCAGGAAAAACTGCTTAGTGCTGAAATCTGTGCGCCTGCGGGATGCTTCCCCCAGGGAAGCGTTTGAGTTATTTAAAACTCACCTAAATAAAAATTGGTGGGGAATAAACTTCACTCGTCCCAAAGGCCTGGGCACCGCGGGACCCCGTGGATTTTTCCCCTCTAACTGTTTTCTGGGCTGGAGCGGGTGAGATCTCCCCGGGCTGAACTCCCGCAGCACGTGGATCCCGAATGGCTTTGCGGAGAGTGCAGCCCCTCTCCCTGAGCAGAGCCTCTCCAGGGGGACGGCCCCGCGCAGGCTGGGGCCAAAATTCATGAGTAACCCAAAATTAAAAAAATAAACCAAAAACCAACCCAAAAAAAAACCCCACAGGGATTTTTGAAACGCCAGGACGTCGGATGCGTGGAGATGTCTGACAAGCCTGGTACCTATTAAATAGCGAACAGCTCGGCAGAACGGGTGCCAGAAAGCCAGCGTCGCGCTGCTACATCAGAGGATCAAATTCAGAAATGAAGGTGATGTCAAGGATTTGCCTTCGTCGTGATTTATACCGTCGTTCCTGCGCTCCGGCTCCTGGAAACTTGCACCTTCTGCAGATGTGCTGGCTGATTAAAATGATGCAACATCATCGCAAGCTGTGTAATGTGATTTAAATTAAAAGCCCATATTCTAACCGAAAACGTGCTACGGCTGCCTGCAGCCCTGCCATCGCCTCTGGCGCTTCCCACCTGCCCGTGGTGCCGGGGAGGAGCGGGGGGAGTGGCAAGGGGGGAGCTGGAGGCACTCAAACCGTCAGGGCAGGGACCGAGCGGGGAAATGCAGCAGCACGAGGCGATCGGGTTCCAGAAGGCACATTTTACGGGGCTGAGAAGCCTGCTGCATAATGGTCCGGGGAAGGAAGTATTAAAATCTTTAACCAGTTTTCAGAGACGCGATAATTAAGGTGGTGTAAGCTACAATTGCTTGGAAAAAAAAAAACAACCACCAAACAAACCAAAGGCAAGGAATAAGATTTTTATCACTTCAGAAGTGGCCAGTCGTGGATTTGAGGGTTAAATAAAAAAAAAAAGTGTGTGGGGGGGAAGAAGCCCTGCAAGAAAAACAAGACGTAAAAGGCGGCTGAGGAAGGGTCCGGCCGGGGGCTGCTGGGAAGAGGAGCGTCAGGCAGCGGGAGCCGCTGGGGTGTGCAGCCACGGGCACGGGGAAGGCAGAGAACCTGCTCCAGGAGAGCGCTTGGCATTGTCCGAGTCCGGCCACTCACCGCCTTAATCAGGCCCTTTAATGGGACTTGAGCGCAGGCTTAACGCGTGAGCGTCTTCAGTGGAGCTGCTCTCTTTCATCAGGACCTCTGGGGAGGAAAGAATATTGGCTCGAATTAATGAGGCCTCAGAAATGGGTGAGAGGGATTGAAATCACCGCTTCACTCTGCCCTCGTGAGGAACGAGCGGAGGCCGAGCAGCGTCCCGCGTGTCCCTCGCTCTCCTCCCGAGGGCAGGACAAATCCTTTCCCCACCTCGCCGCGCCGGGAGCAAACTCATTTCTTTGGCCGTGCCCTGGACACGGGGGGAGCAGAGCAGCAGAGCTGGTGGGCTGCCAAGGCGGAGAGGGTGGCGACACCGAAAACTGCGTCCCCGGCCGGCGGCTGGCATCGCCCTGAAACACGGAGAGAGAGCAACGGGGGCGAAGGGGGGGTCTCGAGCATCCAGGAGTTACCGGAGGCCAAGCCATGCGTGCTGAAAGTCCCTGCCAGAAGCAGATTGCCTTCCTCTTCTAAAGAGTAATGGCACCGGGTGAGGAGCAGTAGGGATCTATTTTTAGCCCTTCAAACAATATTGTAGAAAATATAATGAAAATGACTCAAATTGGCCGGCGTGTGAGCAGCCCCAAGCTGCACCGTGATACATCCCGACAGCAATACGGGGGAATATATATATATATATATATGTAAGGTAGCAACCTACCCACTTGTGCAGAGCTCGCTGGAGGAGGAGGCGGGAGGTGGAGTATCTGATGGGGCACTGTGGAGGTCATTCATTAACATCTTCCTAAATGACCTGGCAGAACGCGTAAACAGCACGTTAATGACCTGGCAGAGAAGATAAGCAGCTTGTCAATGAAATTCCCGCGGATACCCCCATGCGCGGGGCTGTGCGTACTTCCACCGTCAGGGAAACATGAAAGGGGCCTAAAAGGCTGGAAATGCGCACAGGAAACTTAATGATTTTGTTAGAGAGGGGAAAAAAAATACCTAATCGGATCTATCTGGGGCAAGTGATTAAAAACTTGTCGGAGGCGGGAGAGCGGCAGCCGGCAGCTCAGCAAAGGCTGCTGGGGACGGCAGCGGCAGCAGGTCGGGTTTAATATGCAGCTATGCCGGAGCTCTTCTCATCTGCCTCTCCTAGGGAAAACATAAAGTGCATTTTCAGGTCACTGATCCACCGAAAGAAGGAAAAGCCCCAAAAAGGAGCAGGAGCTGGAGGAATGGTATGTAAGCCAGGATTTTAAAACACACGGATCTGTTTTCTTTGGACCAGTAACGGCCAGGGGAAGTCACAGCAGCATGCAAATATCCCACAAGGTTTTAACACCAAAGGAAAAATGGTTGAGGGTGGCAGAAGAACAGAAGGCGACCTCAGGCTGTATCCTACCCGAGGGGAACCTGCAGGGAGCCTGGAGGCCGCGCTTCGCACCACGCCGGCGTCGTGCCGGGGCACGCGGCTGCCGGCGGAGGAGCCCGGGGCATCGCACCTCCCCTGCTCCCAGGGCTGCTTCTCCCGCTTGCCACAGCCTCTGCCCCTTGGCCAGGGCCACAAATACAAGCACTGCCATCCCCTTGGTCAGACCTGCCGTCCCCAGGGTCAGACCTGCCGCCCCGTGGCTCGGCAGGACGATGGGCTTTGGCCAGCTGGCTGGAAGAGGCCGAGGAACTGCTGTGCATGGCCACATCGTCACGGTGCTGCTGCAGAAGAGACCTGGAGGGAGGTGGGCTGGATGGGCTGGATGGGCTGGGCTCTTCTCCCAGCTCCCAGCTCGTGGGCAGCCCCCCAGGGCAGGGTCCCTGCAGAAAACCCAGCACGTACCTACCCGCGCAAGTGCCCTGAACGAGACAGTGATCTCACGTGAATGAGCTAAGAGCTGGCTGGGTCCTGCCAGGATTTACATGGGAGGCTCCAGAGAGTCTGTGTGTACTCACAACCCTCCCGTCGAGAGCCACAGCTCTCCCCGAGGGGAGGAGGAGCGGGGCTCCCTTTCCTGCTTNNNNCCTTTCCTGCTTCCCCCCCCTGCCCTGCCAGCTCCGGCTCGCTGGCAGCCGTCCTGCGCCGGGCAGCCCACGCTGCCTCACCGTGCGGCTGCGCAGCTCTGCCAGCATCATCTCTGCTGCCCCAGGCCAGCGAACTCCAGCGCCCCACACCCCTGCACCCCTACATCCCTGCAGCCCTGCATCGCTGCACCCCTGCATCCCTGCATCCCAACATTCCTGCACCCCTGCACCCTGACCTCCCTGCACCCCCACATTCCTGTGCCCCCGCACCTCTCCACCCCTGCATCCCTGCATCCCTTGCATCTGCAGCATCCCTTGCATCCCCACACCCCTGCACCCCGGCACCCCACAGCCCATCCCGGACCCGCCCCGTGCTTTGGGAGGGGACCCCAGTATGCCACAGGCTATAAAATCCCCCCATTCAGGCAGAACACGCGACGTCACGCCACCTGCTCGGCCCATCGCTCCGTGTCCCGCCGCAGGTTCTGCCGGCGCTGCCCGTGGCGGCGTCGTTGCTTTTCCAGCCACGCGGAGCAGGACGGGGCGAAAGGCAGACGAGGGAAGCAGAGGAATGATGCTTTATCTCCGCAATCGCAGAAGGGATAAACTGACATCATGAGCAGTTGCACAGCAGCGTTTCTTTTGTGGGGCTGGTAATTTGTGACAGCGAACATCACTGAAAATATCTTAATTAATGTTTATTTGGATGGCTGTGTAGGTTTGGGGTGACGTGTCCCTGAGTCTGGAACGGGAAAGGGGGCAGGGTGGCGGGAAAAAAAAAGCAGATTTTTTTTGACTTGCTGCCCAGAACCACAAAAATGTCTTTTAAAGCCTCCCTCCCTCGCCCTAACAGGCTCATCAGGAGCGGAGAGGAGATCATGGAAAGAAGAGAGATAGAAAGATAGAAATTCAGAGGAAGGGGGTGAGGGGCAAAGACATGGGAAGGAGACAGACGAACACACAAGAGCAATTTGCATGTTTTATGAGTCTTTGATTTCAGTGTATTTACAACCTCAGTGCTAACACCCTGGTGGGAAGTTTTGGAGATTACTGTATTTACCCTCTATTTCGCTTTACATCTTTATCAAGCAATCTCTCTGTCTCGCCTCCAGCCAGCGGTTTAACGAGCTGCATCGACGGCAGGTACCGGCCCGGTTCAGGGGAGCCCCTTCCCCGCCAGCCGCCGGCGGCGCTCCCCATAACCGGCACCCCGCGGGTGCTGCCGCTCCACGAGCCCCGGGACACCCCTGCCGCGCCCCGGGTGCTCGGCTCCCCTCTGCCCACAGCTCCTGCCCAGCCAGCCGCTGCGCCGGGCCCGGGAACCGAGGGGGTTTTGCTGGGGTGCTGCTGGAAACGCCAAGATAGCCTTTGGAACGAGCAGAGCTGTTGATGTGGGTTTTTTTCCTTTTTTTTTTTTTTTTCTCGAGGAATCTCATCTCTTTGTTGCTGCTGTTGTTTTTCGACAGCTTCAACGATGGGCGACAGCATTCCCAGGATCAGGCCAGGCAGTTTCTGGTTCAGCGATGGGTTTGCTCAGCACAGGGGAAGGGCAGCCCCAGCCCAAAGCATTCGGCTCCTAAACGGGAGAGACATCACAGCTGCGGGAGCTGCGCCCTGCGAGCATCCAGTTCTCCCATTTCTTTCCCATTTTCCTCCTCTTCGAGCCATCTTCTTCCCGTGTTGCCCCCAAAAGAATTGAGTTCCTGCTTTAATCAAGCGTCCCACAGAAATGGGATGGCAGGCAGGATCGGCGGCTACAGCGGGCAGAAACGCGCAGCCAACCGCTCTGCGTCCATTTGGCATCTGAAATACCACATCTGGCTCCAGAGCAACTTCTAGCAACCCTGGTGTGGGAAATGTCTTTTGCACCAAGTGCCCTTCCGCTGGGAGAGACAGTTTTCGGCAGGAATTTCAAGCCCTGGGTGAGGGTGTCACCTTGCCGGAGAGCTCCCGTCACCCAGACACAGCGGTTGGCTGCGCAAAGAGCAATTGGCTCGCGCCGGGTTTCGCAGCACCATCCTTCCAAAAAATCGTACCGTGACCCCAATTAGCGCTCCGCAGGAGCAGATAACGAGCGCTTCTTCTGATGCCCTTTTCAGCGTGTTTGCTGAGGATGACTCTTATGATCTGCCTCCGTCAGTCAAGGCGCACCCAGAGCTCATCCCTCGTTCTCCGACCCTCTGAGCACGTCGAGTTGTGATCAAGGGAAGTTTTCCCGAAGGATTTCGGCTTCTTTTCGCTCTTGGATTTCCCCCAGATAACCATGATTAATTTTTTGCTCTGTTTTGTTTTGTTTCTCAGATTTTAGACCCCCCCACACACCCAAGAAGTAGGGACCTGCCAAGAGCAGAGCGAGGGCAGCCCTGCGCCCGGCAGCGGTTTCTCCCCCCCTGGCAGGGTGCTTTCTACCAGGGCTCTGCCGTTTGACCCGCGGGAGCCGACTCCAGTTGGCTGCGAACCCCCCAGTACCGTTTCCACTCCATAATTGGGCAAACGCTGCTCTTCCTATCAGATCTCCAGCGCAAGCACTAACTAGTGTCTACAGGCCCTCGATGAATAGCAACGAATATTCAAGGAAAATCTTGTCCTTTTTCTCATCTCCTTTCTGCCAGGAAACTCATTTTTTGGGATACCTGTGGGAAGCGCAGGCAGCTGATGCACAGGCAGCTCACAAGCACGGGCAGTACTTGCATGACTATTCATGGGCAACCTCCAGAGCAACGCCAGGCGGATTTGGAGGAAAAATAGGAAACCTGCACGGCTCCGAAAGGCAGCGCTGGGGGAGCGGCGCGACAAGCCTCTGCCGACGACGCCTGGCCGTAACTCTCCGCTGCTGCCGCGACTCATCTCGGCACTACGGGAAGCTTCTCTGCCAGCTCCTTCAGCTCATTTATACTGCTTGCTTTTTTTTTTTCCCCCCACCCCCCTGACATTATTTAAATCTTGTTCCTTAATAACTCTACAACTAAAAGCAATTAAGGAGTTCAGTGAGCAGCATCCATTTCAGCAGTGCCTCTAAAGCATGTCCAGCACAGATACGCCCCGCCTGGGAGGCAGTGGGAGGGTAGGGGGAGCCCGGGTGGGTGAAGCCCCACGCCACGGGGGGGCACGGGGGTCCCTGCTGCCCCCCGTCCCAGCGCTCCCACCCTCCCACGTACCCCAGTGGATTTTGCTCAGAGGGGGGATGGCTGGGGGGAGCACGACCCCGGCACCCTGCCCGCACACCCCTGTGCCAGAAGGTGCTGCTCCTCTGACAAATGATGTTTAGAACAAAATAGAGGTGGGTTTTTCTTTGCCAGTGAAGCAGCAGATCAAAAGCAACCGTATCTGCGAGGCAGATGGTAATTACTGGCAATAACCCACCCACAGCCGCTGCCGGGGAACCAACGCTGCGCGAGATCTGGGGGCCGAAGGGGTGCTCGGAGAGGGTGGCTCACGAACACCCCAGGCAGGCACAGGCAGAGGTTGGGCCACAGGAGGACACACTGATCTTGGCATTCGGGGCAGCCCACTGAGAGCCAGCCTGCCCCAAAGCCAAACCTGCAGGAAGGGCAGAGCAGCGCAGACCTCGGGGAGCAGGGCAGCGGGCAGGGAGCCGGCTCTGCCCCTGGGGGTGGGCAGGTGGGGGGCTGGAGGGGTCCCTGTCCTCGTCCCACCCCTGCCAAAGGGCAAAGCCCTCGTACTGCTGTGAGCGGCCGACACGGACAGGGCTGGATGCCCAGGTGCCCTCGCTGGCACACGAAAAGCCCTCGCAGCCACAACTACTTTACATTCCCTCTGACAAAGGGCTTCTGCTTCCATCTCAGCAGCAATAAACACCGAGGCAGGAGAGGTAACCTCTTCCCACAGCATTTTAATGAAGAAAACACCCACTGAGATGTAAACGGCAGCCGCGGCTCGCTGCCTGACGGTCTTCCTTCCACCTTGCCTCATGCAGGGATGCGGCTTACCGCCCCGCTGCAGCCGCACGCAGCACCCCGGCGGCGGGGCTGCCGGCTGCAACAGGCGTCGGCGATGCACAAAGGCCGCTGCAAATCCCGTGCCACGGGTCGTACACCCGCGGCCAACACCAGAGAAGAAGGCATCCCCAAAACAGGGTGCCGCCACGTGTGGGCAGCGGGCTGGAGGGGGCCGGCAGCGGGCACGGCCGGGCGGAGAGCGGGTGGCAGTGCCCAGAAACAGGGGAAGAAATCTGCATAAATTAGCAGGAGGCAATTTTCCACTCATCTTCTAATCACCCGCTGCACACGCTGCTCTGCAAAGCTAATAACAAAGCGGGTCGGGTTTAGCCCATAAGCGTGCTTAAACACCACAGAGATACCGGGCTTCTAATGTCAACACATCCTTAATTACCGGGAAGCAGGTACTCCATCCGGATAAGCCAATGCCAGCGCTCTAGTAACAGGGCTGCAGGGTGCCGAGCGCCCGGGGCCAGAGCCCACCCCCACCCCGGCACCCGCAGCCCTCCCTTGGCCCCGCTTCTTCAGCCGGTGCTGGGCCGAGCCGCTTTCCCTCCGCAGCCCGGCACCCGCTGCCGCGGCGCTGCTCCCGCCTGCCTCCATCCACGGCCCAGGCGCCGGCTGCGGCACGGAGCAGCCTTTGCCGACGGGCAAGCGCGATCAACTTCGTTTGGTCACAGGACCCCATCCTGTGAGCCGGAGACCTGCTCAAAACCACACGAGGGTTTATTGCATCACTCGGGTGTGCAAGGCGCAGCTGCAGAGCATGCGGGTGGCTTGCTGTGAGCGGCGTGCAGCTAGCTGTGCTGCGCCGCCCGTGCTTTGATGGACTGCGAAGAGGAGAGGGGGAAGGTGTCTGCCGCTAACCGAGCCCCGTCGGTCCCCTGGCACTTCCCTGCAGCTCCCCCGGGCTCTGCGGACCCCAGCACAGCCCACCCCGCTGCCCCTGCTGACGGGCAAGGCTGACTTTGCTCCAAACCTTGACTGCCATCTTTGAGCAGTGTCTGCAAAAGAATTAAGTAAAAGCAAGAATGATTTCTTGAAATGTTCCAATTTTCACCGAAAACACAAAGGATTTTTCCTCCCAGAATTGTGGTGTGTGGCTGGAGTTTTCTTTAACCGAAAAGACCCACCCCGTACGAACTGTGGGGGGGCACCAGCCCGGCTGTGCTTCCCCAGCACCCAAGGGGGGCTCACCCCTGACACGGAGCTGTGGCACCCAGGGCACCCGGATCTCTGCGGTGCCGTCCCCACATCACTCAATCCAGTTAACGGCAGCCACCCCACTGTCAGTGCGAATGAGAGGAAAAGCTAAATTGACCTAAATGAGATATTCGGCACAAGCCTGATGCACCCCCTGCTCTCCTGCACGAGCGAACAGTGGAAGCAAAGCGCCACGAGCCTCCCTGGCAAAACCAGACCTGGGCTGCAGCATCACCGGGGCTGGCATCATCTGCCCCACGCCTGCCTCTGCATTTGCCTCTTTGCAGGGAAAAGCCGGGCTGCCAGCCCATTTTCCCGGCTGCGGCCAGGGAGTGTGGCCCCGAGACTGCCCACGGCAGGGAGATGCGGCTCCCGCGGAGAAGCCCAGACGGGTGAGGCTCGCTCCTGTCAAAACATTTCAGAATAATAGTCATAAAGCACAGCCAGATCAAAACAAGTTAAAACAGAGCCGCTAAGGTCTGGTCACCTCATAAACCACAGATAAAACCAGAAAGGCCTCTCTAACGCAGGTTTGATCTTCCTCCCTTCCTGTATCTCTTTCATAAACATCTTTGGGAGACACAGGAGAAGAGTCTTATTGATGAAGTCCGAAAACTAACATCCTATGGATGCTGGGAAAGCCCAGCTAACTATCCCACGCTTCATCCTCGCTGTCCACGGCAGCACCAACCTCAGCAAATTCTGCCAGCTCGGCAGAACCGCTGGCCGTCCCGCCCCAGGGACTCCTCTGTTTACGTTTAAGCCGATTCCTGTCAAGCTCCTCACTCAAGAAGAGAGAAAAATTGGAAGAAGAGAGGCCCTCTGGCCACCCCTTTCCTCCCAGCTGTCCGACCTCAGCGGGGTGTTGGCCGAAGGAGTGGGTACCATTGACAGCAGGGGAAGCATTTCAAGAGCTTTTGTCAAAAGCTTTTCTGAAGCCCCTTCCACTACCTTCCGCTGTTCCTGGAAGCTGCTAAAGAAGGAGCATCCCTCCTGGCCAGCCCAGCTCCTCTTCAGCCGGGCTGAAGCTGTATAGCAGAGCCCCAGGGAGCACAGCACCCTGAATTTTCGGGCAAGTTAGCTCATGCACCGTTCAGGACAGAGACCTGCAAAGTTTCCAGCTTTACTGCTCCGGGAGGAAAGCGGGGTGAACACTGAGTCCTGGCAGGGATGGAGCTGTCCCCGAGCAGCTCTGCTCCGTGCGTGGTGGCCCCTGGCAGGTCTGCCCACGCCTGGCCGTGCTGTAACGCGAGTGCAATTAGAGTAATTGAGCTCAGCTCTCAGAAGACGCTTTGAGCAGAGAGTCTGCTGTGCAATGGTTGGGAGCTTTCTGCAAGGTCGCTCAGCGGAGGCTGGTGAGGAAAAAGAGCTGTCCCGGGTTAAACGGGAAGGTCTTGCAGATTAATCACTGGTTGAAGACAGCAGGCAAGGATTAGGTGTGAGCGGCCTGTTTCTGCAGCGGAAAGGACCTTCAGCCAGGAGCCTGGCCAGGGACCTCCGCTGGTGCCCTCCCTCAAACGATCCGGGAGAGCGCAGCGAAGCAGCGAGCTTGTACGTGGCACCACATTGTTCAGGCAGCCAAATCTAATGCTGACACTGAAGGATTGTGGAGAAACGTAATGACCGTGCAGAACAGGGCAATAAAATGGCAGATGAACTTCACTATTCATAATTGCAAAGTAACGGACATGAAAAGCGTCACCCCCACCGTACACGCGCAGCGACGGGCTCCGTATCGCAATTACTGTTCTTTAAAGAGATCTTGGAGACGTTGCAGAGAGCTCTTTGAAGACATCCTTTCAACGATTAGTGAGAGTCAAAAAAGGCAAGTGCAATATTAAGAACTCGTAGAGTCAGAAGGGAAAACAAAAGAGAAAATGCCATTTTTCCTTCGTCTGGAGCTGCGGAGCTCCTGCCGCTCGGCTCCAGCTGACCCACGCCACAAACAGAAGAGAAGGTGCAGAAAAGCATCGCAACGCTGATCAAAGGCTTGGGGTGGCACCTGTACGGGGAGGGTTAAAACGGACGAGGACACCGCAGACTGGGAAAGAGGATGAAGAGGCAAATAACTGAAAAATATAGAGCGAGCGGTTCTAATGCAAAGGAGTAGAAATCCTTTTCCTGCTAAGTGGCTTCATCAGACTGTGGGTCCCATCACCAGAGGAGACCCCTCAGCATGCCGATGGCTTCCTGGGGTCAGGTGAGCAGCCCTAGGATGGGCAGCAGTCAAAAACAGGATCAGCTCCAGATAAATCCTGCTGGGGCTTGGGCCGTGCCGGTGCTTGCCCGGGGCGATGAACCTGGCCCGACGGTTTGCCCGGCTCTTGCACGCGGCAGCTGTTCCCTGCCCCGGCCGAGCCCTTTGATGTGCCTTGTCTGTTTGACCATCGCAATCAAACAACATGTTGATGTCCAAGAAAGTCACGTCCCACGAGTTCTGCGTGGCTTTCCATGAAAGAGGGAGAGCTTATGGATGCGGAAAAGAAAAGTAGAGAGGACAGAGCTGAGCACCGCATTTGAGTCCTTCATCTGGAACTTCCTGGGAAACTTCTGGAGCTTTCTAGGGACCCACATGTCAACACTTTCCAGAGGCTTGTGTGTGTTTGTGTTTTGTTCTGGTTTTGCTAGAGCTATGAATCTAGGGAGGGGGTGTTCCTCTTAAATCCTCCATCTAGATCCCTTCTTGCAATGCCCCAATGTTTTCTAGGAGTTTTCCGTATCTTCCTGGGAAATCCTCAGTCTAAAGTCTTCCTACATTGTTCACAGTCCTTTCTATGACTCATGTCTAGAACATTTTCAGGAATGTTCAAGGGCTTCCTAGGGCTTCCCCAGTCTGGAACATTTCAAGGAATGCCCTAGAGCTTCATTGACCTTCCTCTATCTAGAAACTTCTCAGGAATTTTCTCATTTCCCCAAGAGTTTTCTGCCCTTCAGGAGGTTTCTGGTATTTCCTTATCTACAACTTGTCTAGGAGCATCCCAGTGCATTTCAAGAATCCCACAAGGGCTCTCAAGAAATTCCTCAGTCTAGAACCTTTCTATGAAATTCTCCAAATACTTTTCAGAAACTTCCCCATCCAGGAAACTGTCAGCCCAGGACCTTTCTCAGAGTTGCCCACTGCTTTCTAGAAATTCCTCAGACAAGGACCTCTGTCACAATTTTCCTGGTGATTTCTAAAAATGTTCTTTGTGTTTTTTAGGACTTTTTCATCTGCGCTTCAGGAACACCCTCGATGTTTCAAGGAATATCCCAGATGTTTTGTCTAGGAATGTACCCCTGCTCTGTGGGAGTTTTCCCAAGCCCACTGATTCCTGCAGCATGCCCTCTGGGACACCAACCTCCCTGGTCAGCCCAAATCAGGGCGGAGAAAGGGAAGTCTCCCTCCACTATTCCACCTCCTGGAGCCATCCCGACGTCTGGATGGGACCAAAGGTGCAGCATCCCAGTACCTGGCTGCGGTGGAGCAGACTCGCTCTGTGGACATTGGTGCAGCCCCGCCAGCTTGCACCAGCTCTGCATGATGCATGTTTTGGTGGCACATGGAGGGGTTAAGCCCACAAGCCCCGCAGAGCTGGGGGGGAGCAGGGGAAGCATCTCCACAGCATCCACAACCTGCCCTTGCAAATCGGACTCATCCCTTGCCTGCCCCGAGCAGGGCCATGGGACAGGTCCACGCTCTCCTGGGACCTCTTCTGCAAGTCCCAAAGGCTGTGCGTGTGCAAGCAGCCCAGCCTGAGCTCCCCGCTGGGTCCGTGGAGGCCGATATGTCACTGTCACGCTGAGAGCCGTATTCTGGGATGCAAGCCACACTTCCACTCCTTCTCTCATTCATCACCACCAATTAGCGGGGCGCACATGGTCTGCAGGCACAGGGTGCTGCGGCAGCCAGCGCTGTCACGGGCCACATGTGGCCAGATGCAAGGAGAGAAGGAAAATGCCAAGTTGTGAGCAAGGCAAGATAAATCACAGTGCTAAGCACCCGGATGGCTGCAGAACATCTCCCGCCAGACCGGCTGCTCTGGCTGCTCCCAACACTGTCTGCAGGACCACCGTGGGCAGCGCCCACTGAGGTCCTTGGAGGTGCTCAGGGCTCGTCACAAGCCCCTGCTGAAAGCCTGGGAGCTGGACTCCAGGGTCCTGGGTCCACAAACTCAGCAACCACCCAACCAAGCATCCCCTTGCTTTGCAGCTTTGCACTGGGGGCTGCAGAGAGAGCATCTTCCAGGGACCCCTCAGGGAGCTGGGGGGCCACCCAAGGGTCCTGACACCCACTCTGCTGCGGGGTGACCCACAGAGAGGAGGAGCGCGGTCTGCAGGAGCGGGCAGCTCTCCCCATGCACAGACCCCTGGGTGCCCACCACCCACACCCAGGAAAGCCGGGTGTTGCACCCCCAGTGCCAGTTCTGGGGAGCCCTCGTGGGCACGGGCAGGGTCCTGCCACCATCCCCCCCACCAGCCGCAGCCTGCCCGGTCACTGACTCACGCCGGGCGGGGTGGGCACACCTCTTCTGCAAATATGCTCTGAAATGAACTAGCCGAGGCCATATTTACTCTGTCTTCCTGACATTATTTATTTCCTACCTGGAGGCTCGGGGCACTGTCAGCACCGGGACTGGGCTGCGCGCGTCGCCGCTGCCGTGTTGACTTTGGCAGAGGGAAGGAGAGCCGGGACCAACCTGCTCAGGGCGGGATGCAAAGCGCCACCGTGGTGTGCGGCGGCATGTGGCGAGGGGGAGGAGGTGAGGAAGAAGCAGGCAGAGCTGAGGCATGGAGGGGAGGGAGAGCTGGCCCTGCACCTCCTGGGAGTGGGGCCACTGGGCTGCAGGGACCCCGCACAGGCAGGAGCAAGGGGCGAGGTGGGGACACCCGTCCTGCAGCCCTGTTTTGCAGGAATTGGGGCCGCCGTGCCCCGAGGAGCACAGGCGGGAGCGAGAGCCGGGGCAGCAGAAAGCGCCTCTCCTCCTGCCCCAGGGACAATTCTGCAGCCGAGGGGTTCGCAGGGATCCCCGAGGGGCAGCGGGATGGGGCTGTTTGGGGGCAAACGTGGTGCTTTTTCTGGGCAAAGCAGCCCCAGCACCCCCCTTCCTCCTCCTCCTCTCCCACCGCTGGTCCTGCAGTCTGGGCTTTCTGTTGACAATAACCCCCTTGACTGCAAAACAGCCCAAAATACCCCAAAAGCAGCACCAGCTCTCTGACCCCAGCGAAGAGCCACCCCCACCCCCTGCACCCGGGCATTTTGCAGGAGCTGCCAGCTCACGTGGGTGAGGGGTGACACCCACGGCTGGGGACAAGCCAAGTCAGGCAGAGGGTGCTGTACCCACAGGACTGACCTGGGGGCACCTGCTTGTGCAAGAGACAGCTTAGAGAGGAACTGGAGGATTTGGATCCTGTTTCGTGCTTAATTCCCCTGATATCCGATCCCTGGGGAGGAAGAGAGGATTCCTCCGCCTCCCTCCCTGCCAGAGGGGACTTAAGACCTGCAGCTAAGCAGGGCTGAAGCATCCGCATGGTGAGCTCTGAGCCTTTCCCAGAACCCTGGCACTGCTGGGGGTGCCTCGGGCTGTGGGTGCAGGATTAGGGTGGGCTGCCGGGGCGGCGGACGGCCCCAGTGCCACGTGGGGGAACAGGGATGGGGTGGGGGGGGACAGTCGCTGGAGGCCACCCAGCCCTGCTGCTGTAAAGAAACACCCATCCATTTAGGAAAGGTGATTTTTAACAAAGCTGAGATCATGTTGCTGTTTAACTTAAGCTAAGGCCATTTTCTCTCCAAATCCTCCCTAATTCGTCACAGATATTAATTGTCATGTACCCAGGCCTCGGGACCGGCAGCTCTTCCCGACATCCCATGCCGAGTGCCTTCCCCGAAGCCCCATGTGCAGCCCACACTCCCCAGGTCAAAATAAGCCCCGGCCTAATGCACTGACTTAAACTAGATTTGGACCCTCCATCCCTTCCCATTTCCGTAAATATGTATCGCAGAGAAAACGTAAGGGATTTGGAGAGACGGAGCTGGCTGCCTTCTCCACCTCGCTTGGACCGCGGGTACGGGCTACGCCAGGGGCTCTGACTCCCAGGACCAGACACTTGCTGCCTGCAGCAGAGGGCATGAGCAGCTGGACGCAGCTCTGGTGCCACCATCGTCACCCTGGTGGCTTGGATCTGCTGTTTGGTCCTTGCCGCAGGGCTGGGGATGCTGCAGCCGAGATGCAAAGTTCAGCTGCTGTCAGAACCCCGGGGCACCGCGGCGCTGCCAGGCCCTGAGCAGCCTCACCTGGGCCCCCCCACACCTGCCTACGGTTCCATTTAAGCTCAGCCTGGAGCCTCAAGCCCCTTCCTCACCTTGGCTTGGGCATGCTCAGCTCTGGCCCTGCCTCGGGGATGGACCTCGGCTGTGCAGGCAGCTTGTCTCTGGGGTGGGCAGTGGGTGCCTGCTGTGGCTTGTCCCCAGCCCTGGCTCTGCCCCCGGCTCCTGGGGGGTTTGGAGTGGGGGCGCAGCCCTTGCAGCGAGCGGGCGCCGGCAGGCTGCCCTGCTGTCCCACACGGGGCAGCTGGGACCCTGCTGGTGGGCAGGGGCAGGAAGGAGGTGGGCTGCGCACACCCCGCGGCAGAGGTGCGCTGCAGGGGGGCTGAGCAGCCAGCTCAGCCGGGGGGGTGCGGATGGGGTGTGCTGACCTTTTAGCTGAATACCACTTTAATGAAATTGCAGTTTCAAAGGAAAGGCGAGAGCGCTCGCTCAGCCTCTCTACAAACAGATCGCTCCCCGTGGGCTGGGCCCTGCAGGCAGGACAGCGTCCCACGCAGGCAGCTCTCCAGGCAGGAAAGATCTTCCCTGGCCGGTGCATGGTTCCTGCGGCAGGGAGAGCGAAGCTGCCCGCAGCATCTGCACCCATGGGTGCTGGAAACACCTCACGGCACAAGTGACAGCCGGCTGACACAACCACCGCGCGTGGGGTGGGAGATTTGGGGCTGTCATCACTTCTGCGCTGTGTACACAGATACGCCGCCTGTTTTCCTGGCGGGCGGGACACTGGGGGCGTGCGAAGGCACATGTGGTGTGAGCCGAGCAGAAGCCGTTATTGCGGAGTCACTTCCCAGAGCAAACACGAAGACCCCGGGCAGTGCCCTTTGCCCGCAGCCGGTGACCTGTGGGCAGCACGGCACGGCGGCCCAGGCTTTGCAGAGAGCTCCAGGCTGCAGATCCCTCCTCGGGCAATGATTTATGGTAGCCCCTGCCCCCAGCAGGCAGAGCCCATCTGCCTGACTGCCCATGGAACCCGGCCCCACCTCGCCACCCTGCTGGGATGAGGGGCTGCCTGCAGGCAGGCTGGAAGGCATGAATCAAAGCTCCAGAAATGCCCTTAGAGAAACCCGCGGGGGTGGGGGGAGCCCCCGGCCA
This sequence comes from Psophia crepitans, assembly GCA_013399095.1. Taxonomy (NCBI): domain Eukaryota; kingdom Metazoa; phylum Chordata; class Aves; order Gruiformes; family Psophiidae; genus Psophia; species Psophia crepitans. Next base: position 19,488 of record VWZZ01002248.1, read on the forward strand.
TGCTGGCGGTCAGACACATGGTCCTGCAGGAGGGCTGGGGGTCAGGCAGGGGCTGCCCGGCCCCTCTCCTGCTCTGGGGGTCGCCGGGGCTTTGGGATGCCCCGCGCATGGCAGCTGGCACTGAGCAAGGGCCAGCATGGGTGCATGTCCCCGAGGCGGCGGGAGCAGGGTGCAGGCGCAGCCGTTCCCTGCAGCACCCTCCCGAGGCATTGCCAAGGGACCAACCCTGCTCACCTTTGCTCTCCTCTCCCTCCCCCCGAGTGCTTTAGTTTCAGCAGAGGTTTAGTTATTTTAATTGTTTTTCTTCTGTTAATGTTTATGCTGCTCTGTGCCTGAGTCGGGAGGGGCAGGTCGGAGGCAGCTCCAAGGAGGCGAGCCCCGGGGCTGGGGGTGCAGGGAGCGCCCTCACTCCATGCTCCCTGCCCTGGCACCCAGGTTTGGGCTGAGACCCCCTTGCCAGGCAGAAATTGCCGACTGGTTGGAAACAAGCAGTTGAAGCAGAGCTGGTTCCTTCGCAGCCAGGTTTTACCACACCCTGGCTGGTTCTGGCCAGGTTTGAGGAGGATCTGAGGGTCTCCTGCCTGCCTGCCCACCCCACTGCCCACCCCTGGGTGAGGGTGGCAGATGGAGATGGCCTTACCCTGCCTGCTCCCCTGCCCAGGCGTCTGCCGGGCTTTCCTCGGGGGAGCAGCTCTTTCCCCGCAGGTTCCCATGGGTGCACCCAGCCTGACCCCTCCTCACACCACCACCCCCCCCGCAGCCTGCCCAACCCCTCATTGCTCATTAACCAACTCTTGCACCAAAGAATAATAAGTCGTAAATCATGCCAGCAATCCCCCTGGACTTTAAACTCCAGGCCTCCGCGGTGGTGCCCAGTAATCCCGCGGTGGGCAGGGGCAGACTCCCTTGATCAACCCGCCCCGCCCCCCCCGGGCTGGTTTTCCTTGGACTTTCGCATCCTGCAGACTCCGACTTAATCTTGGAGTAAACAGTTGTGGGAAATAAGGAGGCCAGGTGACCTGCGGAGCCCCTCTCCCTCAACCCACACGTCACCCCTTCCCCGTGCCAAGCCCCGCAGGTGTCTGCTCTGAGACCAGCCCCACCGCCCCGGGGGGGCCGATAAGCCAAAATCTCCACCAGATGAGTGGGACCGGCAGCAGCCAGCAGCACCCCAGCTCCGTCCTGGTGATCTGCATCGCGCCCTTGGCGGTGCTGGGTGCTCCCTGCCGCGGGCTCTTTCCTCGTCTTTACCCCAGCTGCAGCACCCAAGGGTTTGCGGCCGGGGAGAACGCGGGGCGGTGAAATCTTTCATCTCTTCCTTTACCGCACGCTCGCCGCGGGCTGCGCCAGCTCCTGGCCTGGCCGCAGCCCTGCCGACGTGGCGTAACTCGCTAAGCGATGATAATGGCATCACCCTGTTTCCGCCTGGGTGCTGGCAGGGCTTCCGCGGGCACCCGTGACTCAGTCACATAAAAGGGGTGAGGTACAGTGGGGGGGTGGGGATGGGCATAAAGCGGCCAACACCTCCACCGCATGTAAGATAGATGGAAAAGAGTGTGTTTCACTGAAATTGGGGGGGCGGAGAGCAGGTAATTGTTTCTGGGAGTGAAATAGGGGATAATAAAGACTCCTCTCAAAAGTTTCATTTTTGAACTTTCTCCACCCAAACTCTCCCATGTCAGGACCGACAACAAGGACCGTTCAGGATCAGCGTCTGTCCGGCAGAAGGTGCGGAGGACTGCGCGTGGCGGCATCCGCAGAGGATGGGCTTGTTTCACATCTCCCTTTTTCCTGTGCAGATGCTGTGACCCCCCCCGTGTCCCCCGGGCCACAGCACCCCTGCACCCTGTGCAGATGGAGCCCTCGCCCTCCCTTTGAACGTGCCCAACGACGCGCTGCTGGGACACCTGAAAGCCATTACCCGGCAGATGCTCCGCGGGAAGGGGCGCGCTGGGGTGGCTTCGGCCGTGTTTACAGAGTGACCTGTCTTTGATCAAGCCCTTTGCCTGCTTCTCCCAGCCCCGGGTCGGTGCACGAGGGCAGCGCTTGGCACGACGCTGCAGGGGCTGTCCGCACCCAGAGCCGCTTAAGTGCGGGGGCATCCCGCCCCCCTTCAGTCCTGGGACTCCCCACGGGGGTGTTCTCCTGCCGTGCAAGGGCTCTCGCACACTCCGTCCTGCCGGGAGCAGTGGTGGCAGCCCTGGGCGTTCGGCTGCGGACCCCAGCCCCATGGGACGAGCTGCTTTTCCAAATTACCACAGCAAAGAAAATGGCTGGGTCCCCGAGGGAGCAGGGAAGGGGCTGCTGCCACACGCCTGCGGCTGGGGACTGCAGGATGCCCCCCATTTACATTTTGGTGCTCTCCCTGTTGCTGCCCCGTGGCGAGGTGCTGCTGCAGCTCCCGGCCTGCCCTGCACCGGGCGGTGGCGTCGGGCTTGTGTCAGACGAGTGTGAACCCACAAAGCTCATCAGCTCGCAGGGGCCGGATCCTGGTTTCACGCTTCGTGTGTCAGGCGGCACGAGGACTGTGGCAGCACCCCAGCGCCGCTGGGACGGGGTCAGCACCAGCGCCTGAGCGAGGGGCGTTTTTCCAGGCCGCTGGAGTGGGAGGAGCCGCAGGACCGGCGGGGCTGCGTCCTCCCCAGCTGCACCCACCCAGCCAGGCGCAAAGTCCCGTCGTGCAAAGGTCTCTCGGCCCTGCCCGGTGCGAGCCCCGCGTGGTTCCTGGGGCCGGGGCACGGCCACCCCGGCCGCTTCCCCGCTCAGCGAGTGCGCCCGTGAATCTCCCCACCATCGGGTCTCCCCCGCGAGTCGGGGCCCTGTCAGCAGCGGTGCAGGAAGGATGGCTGCGCTAAATCGTGCGTCCCCACCACACATGCTGCCCCTTCCCTCCCCAGCTCCACGCATCCTCTCGAGCGCCTGGACACCGCCTCCCAGCCGGGGTTGCACAAGTGCTTCCAGCCACGGTTCAGGGCACCCGGGGCTTCCCTGCCCCCCCGCCGGCAGCTGTGAAGATGGGAAAACAAGACCCCAGCCTGACTCTGTCTCGGTGTCCCGTCGTCGCTGCTGAGCAAGCCGCTCAGCAAGGCAGGATCCTGCCCGCAGCGTCAGCGCCCTGCCAGCCCTGCCTGCCGCCCGCCGCGGGCTCACGGCGCCTGGGGGTCCCCGTTCTGCAGCCCCAGGTTGCGAGTACTGCCAGGCCCCCAGAGAGGCTGAAATCCCAGCGGAAAGGGTGGGTTGCTGCAGGAGGTGGGCAGGCTCGCAGCTCAGGTGCAGACCCCCACGGACAGGGTGAAGCTGCTCTCCCTGCTCTGCTCCCCCTTTCCCGCTGCCCGGGGCCCTGCTCAATGCTGCGGGATCTCTGGGCTGGTGTCCTGACACCCCGGCAGGTTCCCCACTGGAGTTTCCTGCCCCTCTTCCCCCCAACAGCCTCCTTCCCCGGCACCCCCGGAGGAGACCGGTGCTGCACCCAACCAAGGCGTGCACGCGTGACGCGCTGCCATCCCAGCAGCTCGAGTCCTGCAGGGACATGCCCTCCCTTGCCCGGGACAGCAAGGACGAGGGGCTTTCACAGCCCTGCAGTCGCCCTCTGAGCCATGGCACAGCCAGCCGTGCGTCCACCTGCTGCCCACGTCCCGAGCCCTGCCGGCCTCTCCCGGGGTGGAGAGCTGCAGCAGGGCTTTTCCCCTCCACGCAGCACGGTCCCCGAGCCTCGACGGTGACACCGCAGCAGCCGGGAAATGCCACCGCTGCCCTTCCCACAGGCCAGCCCTGCGCAGCCACCAGCGTGGTCACCCAGGAGCAGTCACCGCTGGGAGCTGCTCAGACGCCCCTTTCAGCTCCCTGTCCTCCGCTGAAGATCCCTTTTCCGGAGGAGCCTTGTGAAGCGCCTCAAGCCTTTGGGTTCACCTGTATGTTTATAACGAATTTGTCCCGTGATTAATCTCTCCGAGAATCCTCTGCAGATCCACTTCGCGCCGGGGAGGGGACATTTGGGCTATTGCTCCGAATTTCTCTGGATTAGCAATTAAGACATCTTTTCTCACTTTGTATCCAACGGAGAGAACTTCTGCTAGACCCATTACTGGTTTCACACAGCCTCGCTCTTTGTACGGGAGATATTTCCTCTGCAGTATTTTCTCCAATCTTTCACTGAGGTATTTTTTTAGGGACCACAAGCTTAATTAAAACATTATTCATTTTAACTTTAGCACCTAGTAACGCCTCAAAGATTTCATAATCCCTCTCTGAAAAGTCATGGCAGCAGAATACCAAACAGCTTCAATGTTGGCTTGAAATTAATGAAGAGCTGCGGTTAAAATTACCGCTCGTGGTTCCAGCCACCCTCTTCCTCACGGCAATTCACTGCCGCTGCTCCACGGGCGCTGGTGGGGCAGAGCTTCCCTCCACGGCTCCTGGCAGGAGGGTCCCCGGTCCCCAGCCCTGTTCTCAGGGTCCCCCCACTCTCGCTCCCACTCCCCACCCAAATCCAGCCACAGCTCCAGAGCTGGGCGGTGAGGACGTTCCATCTCCAAAAAAAAAAAAAAAATTAAAAAAAAACGGAGTAGGGGAAGGGAAGCTAGCTGCAAAGAAGAGCTCAGGACAATCAAAACATGCTCTCACCATATTTTCATAAGCTTTTGTTTCAGTCATGACGGCCATTTATTTTTAAATATGTTTCCCTATCATTAACTTTAATTTCAAGATTTTTGAAACATAAAAACATTCAGTAATTTGGAGAGTTTGTCTCTTTTTTTTTTTTCCAGTGAAAAGGAAACAGTGCTGATCTGCTCACGGCAAAGTTGATGAATTGGCATTTTTAATAGAAATTTTGTTTCCTTGGCCAGTTCCCAGCCCGAGCTATTTAGTCTAGCAGCTGAGCTGCTTCATCCTTCTGGAGTCTGGGAGGAGGCTGGCCGTCCTCGGCACTCCCTGATGTGCCGTGATCTCAGGAGCCCTCTTCGGGGCCGGCGGCTCCCTGGCCCCTGCCCGCGGACGGGCTGCCCGGCAGTGCCGCCGCACGTACGTTCTCTCTGAAGGAGCCTGGCGCAGAGAAATCCTCCCTCTCTCCTCTGCGGTGTCCTTCCCTGCCTCACTTTTTATTTCGTTGCCTGTGGGTTTCTCGTGGACGCACGTTTTCCCCCGCAGCCCTTCTCCCTCTGATGTGCAGGAGGACTTTGTTCCCTACCCCTGCCTCAGCCTCTCTGCACCCCCCCAAGCCACATCTGACACTGGCCTGCCGTATTTCCTGCTCCTTTCCCTTGCCTTCAGGGAAGCTGGGTTTCTCGATGCTGAAAGGAACCTTTTTAGCTCACATCCCTGCGGGCTCCCGCCCTCCGCCTCGCCTTTCCCTCTGCCACTCGCGTCCCTTCTCTGCTGGTGGAGCTGCGGCCGCAGCCACGCCGTGCTCACCGCTCTCCAGCCGGGCTCGGGCTTCCCGCGCCCTCCCCGCAGGCACTCAAGGGCTGTGCCTTTCCCAGAGCGGTGTGGCGCTCGGCATCCCTGCCTGCACCTTGCCCAAGCACTGCCGCCACCAAAATCTGCTGCCGAGATCCCGCCTGGGGCGTTTCTGCGCACTGGGATGGTCACAGCGCATCCCAGTTAGAGCCTGGGGCTGCGCTTGGAGCGTGCTGGGGAGTGGGAGAGGGCTCCTGCAGAGGAGCGTGTCCTTCAGCGCCGTGGGGCCAGGACCCATGGCCCCCATCAGGGCTGCCCAGCACCCCAGCCCACGCAAGGGGCAGGGCTCAAGCAGGGCATCCACCTCCAGCGCTGTAGCAGAGGATTCGGAACACAAGGTCACTGGTGAGCACATTAGATGTAGGGACGCGGCACTTTTCCTGCCTCACCAGGGACTCAACTCCTAAGGACACGCTCTGCCTTAGTGAGGGGGTGCTGGGATTAACAGCGGGGGGACGCCTTTGCTCTGCCTTCGCACGGACCTGGGGTGATGCTCCGGCAAGCCGGCACCAGCTCCAGGAAGGTGTCCCCATCTCTTCCCCAGGTGGAGAGGGGCTGGCGCTGGACGGCATCTGAACACGCAGCCGTAATATATCAGGAGAGGCAGGGACCCCCAGGGCCCCGGGCTTTCAACAGCCAGATGCAAAATACCCACTCCTGTTACCCAGGTACTTACTCATTTCCAGTTGATTGAAACATAAATACCGGTCCTCAGCCTGATGAATCGCTTCTGCTCTGCGCGGCGTTTACCTTTGAGGGGGAGTGAAAAGGAGAGGAAATGGTTTCCTATGTGCTTTCCACCCAGCCCTCCGCACGGAGAGAGCACAAAGCACATGGAAACCATCACTGCTCTGAGGATAAGATACCGATTCGCCTTCTAGACCTGCTGGTACGATCTTAGGAAAGTCATTTATTTCATCCCTTCCTACCTCAGCTTTTCTTTTCACCATTTGTCCTTTCTATTTAGATTTTAAACACTTGTGGCTGGTTTTAACCATTTGTTGCTGGTTGGAGCATCATTAAATAGCCCTTGTGCCAACGAGTCAGTGAAGGCACCATTAAAAATCCCAGTTGAGAATCAAAACCACCAGGGCCCTCACCCAGCCCCGGGGCTGTTGGGACCCTTTCCCCCCCGTGTCCCCAGCACAGAATGACGTGTTCCTGCCCCAAAAGCTGTGCCCCACACCCCTGTGCTGGGTTAACAGCCCGTGAGCCCCGGGAGGGAGGCGACGAGCCTGGAGTGCATCGGGGCGATGAGGGGGACCCTGGCAGGAGAGGGCACGGACGCCACGATGCTCAGCCCTTTACAGGGCAGCGATAGCGGGGCTGAATTCCTAGATAACCCCAGGCAGATATACGGCTGGGCTGGAGGGACTTGCCCTCCCTCCTCCGGTGAATTAAAACAGCCCTGGCAGCCGAAGCCCTGGGACATAAATTAGTGATGGAGCTCAGAGATAGGAGCCGGCCCTTGGCTCCGAGGGGCCAGGAGCAGAGTGCTCGGGGAGCTGCGGGTGTCCGTCCCCGGTGCGGCAGCGCAGGGATGCTCTCCGCCTTCCCAAAGGCAGCGAACTCCTCGCTGGGCTGGGCGCTTGGTCCCCCGCCAGGCATGAGGGGATCGTTAATACCTGCTGACACCGAGGTCATGGGTCAGGCACCAAACTGTCCCGCCGAGCTGGGGAAGTGGCCTTTGCAGTGACACGCAGCAGCCCAAGGCACCGCCACCATGCTGGCGGGGGGGGTGTCTGTCCAAGCTGGGGCCCCGGGGCTCACGGCGCTGGGCTCAGGGTGGTCCCTGGGTGCCAGGCACGCTCCTGGGAAGGGATGCAACCCGTGGGAACCAGAGAAAAGCAAACCCGTGTCTACCTTTTCTTAGAGGCCAGCCTATGCGCACACATGCCCTCTTTTCCTTCTCCCTTTCCTGCTCCCACGTGTCCCTGCTTTGCTAAAACCTTCAACCTTCAAGCCAGAGATTTCCTACCATGAGAAATCGTGTGAAAAAACCCCAAAAGAACATTTGCAGCCTCTGCCCAGGGCAGTGAGCACAGCTCGGGGCCGCTCAGGTCACCCCAGGAGCATCTGCTCCCCTGAAGGCGTTGGGGCACTTCTGCACCGGGAGAAGCCCCCGGGCCTGGACAGGGAGCCCGCAGGCAGAGGCAGCCTCACGGCTTCGGAGAAGGCAAGTGTAAAGCTCCCGACAAGCCGGTCTGTGAACCCCCCCTCCCGCACCTCCCGCGTCACCCCGGCTGGCAGCGCGTTAATAACCCCTGGCGCCGAACTCAGCCGTGCTGCGCCGTGAGCGCGTGGGTCACTAATGAGCCCCGGTGCTCATTAGCCCCAGCTGCAGGGCCGGGGCCGCACTCCCGGGCACCGTCAGCCGACGCAGGGGTGTGTGTTCGATTAGCGCCCAACGGGGCCGGGACCCCCCCGTCCCCCGTTCCCGCCCGCCGCTCCCTAACAGATGGGATGTGAAATAAAAGCGCATCGTGTGAGCGCTCGGGGCTTCCCCGACAGCACCCCACCGGCTGCCCGGGGCCGGAGAGCCTGCGCTCGCCTGCCAGCATCCCTGCGCGCTCCCGCTGCCGCGCGGGCAGGAGCGAGGACCCGGGTTATTTACCTGGCCGGAGTGATGAATGTCGCTATAATGAACCCAAAATGGAACAGGCTAAAGATTAAAACCAGCCCCCACCTTCCCCGGCCGCAGCTGCCCTCCCCAGCCCTAACATTTTCTTGAGTGCATAAAGCCCAGATAAGAACAAGTTAAATTTATCTTCAAAGAACCCCCAAAAGCGACTCTCTCTTAACCCCCTGCTCACCACCTCCCTCCTCGCCGGTATAAATCTTCCCCTTATCTGAACTTCCAAGGGTCGGGGCTGGGTGGGGGAAGGAGCGGGAACACAGCAGACTTTTTTAAGCCAAAAACCCCTCTGGTTCGTATTAAAGAGCCAGGATAAAAGAGCGCAAAGGGTCCCGCTGCGAGCGTAAATTACGCAGGATGGGCCCGTTGCAGAGATTTACACCGGGCGGTTTTCGTAGAGAGACAAAGCCCAAAACAACGACGGGGGGAGGCACGAGGGAGGTTTGTCCCCCGCGACGGGGTGCCGGTGGCTGCAGCGAGGGCGGCGCGGGCAGGAGGCACCGGAGTGGGCAGCCAGGGGAGAGGGTCCGCGGGTGGGGTGGGGACCCTGCGGCGCTGCGCTCTGGCACAGCACCGTGTGCTGACCCTGTCCCCCTGCAGGAGGGGGGG
>VWZZ01002248.1:28231-40345 GCA_013399095.1 Psophia crepitans
ATTAGAGGAAAAAATAAATGTAAGCTGACTCTGCTCGAGCACAGTCTTCACCAGAAAAGCCCCTGGCTGCACACAGGATGCCCTTGGGCTCTGAGTGTTGCAAGCCTGGCCGCCCTCCTCCTATCACCCCCCCCCCATCACCCCTGAACCGCAGCTGGGGGGCCGGGTCGCAGCCCGGGAGAACGCGCTGTGGGTGCACGCCACCTCCCTGAGGATGCACAGCGGTGCCCATAGCAGGTAGGGGCAGCGGGAGGGCACCCACCTCTCCCCGCTCGTGGGGGCAGGACAGCCTGACGTTGGCCCCAGGCCGCAGTGAGCCGGCAAAAGGCCCGTCCCTGCTGCTGGGTCGCACGGGGGAAGGCTCAGGAGGGGTGGGGTGGCATTCAGCAGCCACCCAGGAGCCGTGGGGCTGCAGGCATGGATTTGGGCACACGGTCAGGTCCCTTTCCCATTTCCCAGGCATGGCCACTCGTCCCTCCACCCCTGCACGGGGGACGGGACATCCCTGGGGACGTGCAGGGCACAAGCCACTGTCGATGCTGCGGGATGAGCAGCCCTGTGCACCTCTGCTGGCTCCGCAGCCCAGCCCTCGGGGGCACAGAGCCGGGCTTTAGGGGCTCTGGGGACCCCCCGGCACTGGTGGGTGGGCAGGGGTGGGGGAAGCTTTCCCACACACACACTGCAGGTGCTCTGGCTGGAGTTGTCCAGGAGAGCACATCCGAAGGCAGCACCCCCGGGATCCGCATGCTGCGGGAGCAGCTGATGGGTGAATAAATCCGACCGGGAGGGGAACATCCTGGCCAAGGAATGAGCTAACCGCGGGGTCGGACGCGGCAGATGATGCAGAGGCTCTCACGTTGATGTGGTCTGGGGAAGATGCAGCCTGATGGGAACCATTGGAAAAAGTCTTTGACCTTCCTGAACTCTGGGAGAGATTGAAGCTGCACCTCCGGCCTGGAGAGCTGGGGGGAAGAGAAGAGCACGAGCAGATGTCCCCCGTGGTGGGGGACACGTGCAGCTGCAGGGAGGATGGGTGGGACCAGCAGCGGGGTGTACCTGCCATCACAACGGGTAGCTGGGGTGGTGTGGCATGCACCCACGGCCACCCACGGCCACCCTGGCTCCGCAGGACCGAGCACCGCAGCGGCACGAGGAGCTGATCCCTCCCCGCCGCTGTCCTTCCCGCAGCGGGAGCCGTGACGTGGTCCCGTCGTAGCTGCAGGTCGCCTGCGCCGCTCGCGCTGGAGGTGGGAAGGGCTGCCAAGATCCATCGCCCTCCTGCAAAAATGCTCTAGGATCTGGAATCAATTATTCTCTGGGCCCAGGAATTAGCACATTACAAAAGGAAAATGACTTCAAGAACCTGGAATGGGATCAGTTTTTGCTCAAATTGTCACCTGCTGACCCTGCCCCTACCCTCAGTGCGGGGAGGGGAGGCTGTGGGGCAGCTCACGCGGCATGGGTCCCTTCGAGAGCAGGAGAACCCTCACCCGCCATCAGCAGCTCCAGACCACGGCTGAAGAGAGGTGTCGGTGCTCACTCCCCACGTCAGATGAATTTTTCTCATTCCTGGTTGAAGCTCTCCAGAGCTCAGTCCAAGGCGAGAAGTGACCCCGGGGCTGCCGCCTGTGCCCTCCTCAGCGCGCTCCGGCTGGATGCTCGGCCGCACCCCGCCACCTCCCACCCAGAAAACATCTCCGACTTATCAGCAACGCGTCCCCCCGACCCCGGCCGCGGGAAACGTCCCTCTGCACCGAGCTGCCAGAGGCATCGGCTCTGCTCGCCTGTGCTGAAGGATTAGAGGAGAGTAACTCCAGCGGCTCGAGGAAATATCGCCCGCGGGGCTCGCAGGCACGAGGAAGCCTCGCCGAGCCGCGGTGTTAATCAACAGGTGACGGAGCCGCGGATTGCTTTTGGGGCCGCGGATTCTGCCTCAAACGGCTGCGGGTGCTCGTGGTGAGCTGCCCGGGCTCGTCCTCAGTGCTTCTCTCCAGGAGTCATCGACCGTCCCGTATCGCTCTTAAGCCTGCAAGAAAAAAAAGTGCTGTAATGGCGATAAATAAAGCAGAACCCTCCGAAGGGAGTGGGTGCCCACTGGGTGGGATACCTCTCAGAAACCCCTCCTTGGGCGCAACCTGCAGCTCAGCCCAGTCCAAATCTGTCTTGGGGTGCAGGGCGGGTATTTATCTGCCAGAAATTTGGGGAAGATGCTTCCCTGATCCCAGCAAATACATCAGCGGGATGTCCGGGGGGCACGGGGTGACGCGGGTGGGCTCCTCCCCACGCTGCCGAGGGTACGTGTGGGTGAAGCCGGGGACGATGCTCCCAAGCTCTCGGCCCCGCCTGACTGTCCCCCCCCCATTCCTCCTCCGCAGCTCCTGGCTCCAGCTGGACAGAAATCCTGCTTTTTGCCTCGCGACCGAGCTAAGTGAGCTGGAGAAAATCAACACGGGATTTGCATTAACAGCAGTCGCTACAACAAGCTTGCAGCCAAACACAATATTAGAAACTCAGTTTCCCCTCCGTCCTTAGTGCTTCCAGATGGAGCCCCTCGCGCAGACCAAAGGGTAGGGGCGAACCCCCCTTTCTGCTCTCAGCACGGACCTTTTCTTCAGCGCCAGGCTCCGGAGGGGGCGAGGAGGGACAGGTTTGCCCTTTGTCCGAGCCCTGAGCCCGGTGCTGAAGCCGTGAGGGGACCGGCAGTTTCCCCTGCTTCCAAAGCAGCAGATTTATTTCCGCTTACATCAGAGAAAGTTTAAAAAAAAAAAAAGCAAAAGAAAAAAAACCAACCACAAAAGAGAAAGAGATCAGGATATTCTGTAGGTCCCTTGGGATCTGTATAGGGGAAGACATCCTTGGAATAACATAAGCAGCCCCAGCACCGCCTTCTGAGCCCGGCCAGGAACCGGCCTCTCCGGGCACTAAAATCACTATAGCAGAGTGCTAAAAATATTCATTACCCAGGAGGGAGTCGTCATAATTGAACAGGCCCCAGGTATTAAGTAGGTAGCAAGACCTGGCACAGGCTCCTTGGCTTACACCTACTCACACACATTTGCGTTTGCCATTAAAGCCTTCAGGCAAAGATGTTCCCGCAGAGCAGCCAAAACCCGAGCGGCTGGTTTGTCCCCCCACCTCCCCCCGCCAGGAGACCCCTGTCTCATGGAGCTGTCAGCTCCTTTAGTTGAGCTGAAGCATTTCACTGGCGCTTGGGGCTTTGCCAGGTTGTTTCTGATAAGAAGATAAGTTGCCTGGTGCAGATGTGGGGTGCTGGGGGTGCAGCCCTGCCTGGCTGCTGGGGCCAGCCCTGCCCCAGCAGCACCCGGCCCCCCCTGCACCCGCCAGCGCTGCTCTCTCCCCCTCCAAGGCTTGGAAACCCAAGCTCTGCTCACATCCTCATCATGCAGGAAGCTCGTTAAGAAACCAGGCTAATTTTTGTCCAGACTTTGCATGGGCAGGGGCTTTGGCTCTTCCCAGCCACCCCGGTACCACGTGCGATTCACAGCTTGCTCCAGGTAGCCTGAGAGCTGGATGCAGGGTGCGCCCATCAGCACCAAGCCGGCTGCTCCTTGCCTTCGGGACACAAAGCCGTGTGTAACTGCCACTGACCTCCCCCGGAACCACGCAGCTCCCACTAGCGTTCGTACGAGCCCACCAGGTCCAAGCACATGCCAAGCACCTTCAGAGGGATGTGAAAATCTAACTTAAATCACAGGTTCCTTGGTTTTCACCAGCGGCTTTCGCAGCCTTCCGTTGTGAGATAAGGGAGGCAAACCATCCCGGCTGCGTGCGCAGAGGATGCTGAGCATCTGCACATCCCCCTGCGCGGGGGGACACGGAGGGTGCAGCGTTGCAGAAGCAGGGTGCCGCAGCTTGATGCTCTGTCCTGAGACCCAGCAGAGGCTCAGCACCCCCCAGCCCCACTGGCACCCAGCCCGGTTCCCCGGGTCCCCCAGGCAGCACCGTGTCTGTGCACCGGCAGTGCTGGCCCTGGCACAGCCCTGGGACGGATGCAGTCGCTCACGTCCTGTTTAGCCGCAGCCTGTTTACGGACCGCCGGCAGTGTTTACCGGCCCGCCCGGACCCTCTGCAGACCGGAGGCAGCTGCAGCTGGCGGAGGGATGCGGGGAGGGGGATCTGCGATGCTCTCCATCAGGGCCCTGTTTATCCTGTTGTGGCTTCCCCGGCCGAGACCCCGTCGCTGAACTCTGCATGGGGACGCATGGAGCAGCTCGTTGGCTGCCGCGATCTCTGCACACGTGGCGGTCTCGAGGCCCTGCCACGGGAGAAGGGCGGATGTGAGGGCTGCTAAATGCGGGAACGTTGCTCAGATCCTCCAGCCAGGAAACCCAAGCACGTTTTAGCCCAATGCCATATTTTAAGCCAGTAGCATTGTGGAGAGGACCCCGGAGCTGTGCCACCAGCCGGGCTGGTGCCTGCAGCACCCGCGGTCCCTGCTGCCGCACACCGGCTTCCACATAAGCGACAGATTCACCCTGTGTCCTAAAGAAAAGCCCTCCATAAAACCCGCCAGCCCTGCAGGGATAAGCGGTGTCTCAGGGAGCCCTTGGCTTGGAAAGGTGCTGTGGAAGGACCCTCTGTGATCGAGAGCCAGCGTGGGGGTGACCGAAGCGGGGGACACTCTCGGGCCGTTGCAGAGCCTTCGCCAGCCCCCAGCCCTTCCCTGAAGCCCCTTTGCAAAGCTGCATGGTGGGATCTAGCACGGCACACGCAGCACGAAGGCGTGCTTCTGCCACCGCCACGCAGCTCTCCTGGTGGCACTGCAGTCGTCGAGGGACCCCAGCGGTCCCAGAGCATCAGAGACTCCCCAGAGAGGTATAGCGGCCGCTTTACCATCTCATCACTGGTTTCTAGAGCGGGACCCGAAGGACAGCACATACACACACACCCCCACCCATTGCTGCTCACGGCACAGCCCTGACCTGAATTTGGAGCTGCTGGGTGAGAGGCCGAAAGCAGCCGCCCCCCTTTGCTGTCCCCCACTGCCCCATCCCTCTGTGCCTCCCTGGGGCGAACACAGCCGCCCCTGCCTGCGCGGCCCTGACACCGGTTGATAAGGGCTGACGGGAGCTAAAGGAAGGAGCAAGTCTCATCGGGACGAGTGTTGCAGGGGAAATTGGCTGCGGGAAATGGGAGTGTGCTGGGGAGCTGGGAGCATCTCCCATCAAACGAAGCCCCAGGAGGCAAAATTGCAAAGTGGAACACGGCCGCGGTTACCCTGGGCGGCACCGGGCTCGGGCGGGGGAAGCATGTGGCTGCTTCACGTGTTTAAACAGTCGTAAAAGCTGCGGTGGGGAAATTCCCTTTAGAGCAGCGGGGGCAGAGAGCGGCTGGGGCAGCCCCAGCCAAGGACGGGGTGGGTCGCCCTGCCCTCCGCGCTGCACAGGAGCTGGTGGTGGCAGAGCCCCCCGAGCCCTCCCTGTCTGCAGAGCAGCTTGAGGGGTGCCTTTGGTTGCTCTGCAGCCGGGAGGAGCGGAGCAGCGGGCGTTTCGGGGAAAGGCCGACGGAGCCGCGGGCAGCCGGCGCAGGGTGGAGTTACCCAGTGGGTCAGTTTGGGCCAGAGCTGGGGTGAGGGGGATCCCTCCAGGGAGCTGCTGGGGGTGCTGCAGGCGATGGCTATGGGGAAACGGCCGCAATACTCAGGTTAGAACAAAGGCCCGTGCTCAGGACCGATGTTAGGGATGTTCTGCGCCTTCCTGACGCGCCGTGCGGCCAGGGCAGGCTGGGCTGGGCTGCCCAGCGCGACGCAGCCGGTGCTGCCCGGGAAGGCGGGGGAGGCAGGGGGGGTGGGAGCGCAGGGCAGCGCAGAGAGGAGGCAGCACGCTCCCCACAGATAAGGGAGGGTATAATGACTGGTTTTACACACACGGAGATACAAAAAGCCAAATCGTGGAGGATAATTGCTCAAAAAAACAAAGGGGCGCTTCATATTTCTTGGCTCCCTGACAGAATTAGCACAGTGAGCGTTCCCCAGCTTTCCTTTCATTCTTCTCCAAAAACATCATTTTCCTCGGGGGGCGAGGGGGTGGGAGTGGGAAAGAAGGGAGCATCGCCGGGCCCCCGGCAGCGCACCGTGGCCAGCTGCACCCGGGGAGCGGGGGCTCTGCCCGTGCCCCTTCCCGGCTGTCCCGTACCCCCCTCGCCCGCCCGGCCCCGTTGCCCTCTCCCAGGCCTCCATGCACGGGGGCAGCCGTGCCAGAGCCCATCCCGCACGCCGTGGCCCCCAGCCCGTCCTACCCCCGCGGCAGGTCCCGGCAGTGCCCGGGCTTGTGCGTGTCCGCTGCAGAGGTGGTATCGAGCGCGGCGGGGAGGCAGCGTGCCAGCGGTGTGGTGGAATCCACGAGTCTCGGGGAGGCAAACAGCTGGGGAAGAGCCTCGGAGGCTTTTTCCCAAGCTCGGAGAGCTCTCTGAAGCCGCATGCTGCTCGCCCCCGTACCCAGGTGTCCTTTGGAAGGGAGCAGGCAGCCCCGGCTGCCGGCAAGCCGCGGCACGGGCAGCGCCGGGGCGCTCCTGCCTGGCAGGGCAGGGCGAGCGGGCAGCGTGCACGGGCTGCCCGGGAACGGGCGCTCGAAAAGGGCCCGTTATTAGGGGACCTTGAGATGCCACTGTCCAATGCCCCCGAGCCACGGAAGCTCACCGGCTGCCAAAGCCCAGCAGAAACCCAACAATTAGAAGCGTGCAGGGTGGTGGGTTTAGTGCTTTGGGGGAAGAAAGGGCACAGGAGGAGGGCGGCGGGTAAGAAGGGGGAAGGAACGGGGTGGAGAAATGAAAAGGCGAGGGGTTAAGGTGAAGAGGAGAGCGGCTGCACTGGAGGCCACCCCACACCACCGGCGAGTGCTCAGCCACGGGACTCAGCCCCGTGGGCACCTCGGGGGACAGGGCATCCTTGGGACCAAGGCACCTTTCGGTTTACCCCAATCAAAGTGCACATGTGAAACCCTCTTGTTTGCCAGTCCCTGGTCCCCAGGCCATGTTTAAGGCCACCCAGTGCCACCCTTCCCATGTCCCTGCCACCCCCGAGCCCCACGGGCGCCTGCCCACCGCAGCCCTGCAGCAGCTCCGTCGCACCCCCAGCTCTCTCCTCCCCACGCCGCAGCGCTGGAGGGCAGCAGGGTCCCTGAGGGTGCTGGGGGTGGGGACAGCACCCGGGGCTCCCCCCGTGCCCCCCTGCAGCCCCGCCGCCAGCTGCATTCGCCCCCCACCCCTGCACCGGCTGAGTGGAGGCTGCAGCTTTTCAGGCCTCCCCATAAAGAGTGTTATTCAGAGCTGGAATTAAAAAGCTTAAGTGTAAAAGAACGCTAAAGGGAGCAGTGGAAGAACCGGATTTTCTTTTATTTGATTTTTTTTTTCTTTTCTGAAGGATGCTGTATTGAGCTGAACATGACAAATATGTCAGGAATGTTTGTCCTCAGGGCCCGGGAGAGCAGGGAAAGGCCCAGAGAGAGGCACCACTGGCACCTTATCAACACGCCAGCCCCACTCTTTGCCCAAAAACAAGTGTCAGCAGCATGTCCCCAGGGCAGCAGCTGCCTGCACCCAGAGCAGGATGCCAGCAGCTGCAGCGGTGCCACCGACATCACCCGACAGCACTGGGGACCTGCCCTCGGGCTGCACACAGAGCAGCCCCATGCCCAAGCGCTGCCTCCTCTTAAGGGGAAGAAGCAGCAGAGATGAGAGGTGGCAGTAGGTGGGGTGATGTGGGGTGTGCAGCCCTTCAGGACCCATCTCCCTCCTGCTCAGGGATGCAGTTTGTACCAGCGTGATGGGAGAAGTGATGGGGTGCTTTAGGCTTGGCACGTCCATCCTTCGCAGCAGCATCACCCCTGCCCAGCTCGGAGGTGCCGCTGGCGCTGCAGACCCAGTGATGGCTCCGTTTCTGGGGGAGCAGCAGGACAGGACCCGGGGCTGTGGCCGGACACAAGCACAGGGCTGGCGCCTGCCAGGTTGCAACCATCCTGGGTTAAAGGTGCAGTGGCAGAGGGGACAGCACCGCGTGTCCCAGGGGTGCACCAGCATCGTGCCGGAGTCCTCCCCATCCCTCCTGGGCTCTGCCCGATCCCAGCAAAACCCTCCCCAGAGGAGCCTCCTCCAGGGAAGAGCTTAAAGCTGCTTATCAAGATCTTGGTGTTTGCACCAAGCCACCGCTGAGACTTCGTGCTGCTCCAAAGAGCCCCAGCCCGGCTTGGAGGAAGCCATGCGCAGCGGGCTGGGGCCGGGGCTAATTAACAGTCCTTGTTAAAAATATATTGTGGTTGGTTTAAACAAGGTTCCCCCAAGCCAGAGGAAGCTGGTGAGGGACTGCGGAGAGATAGCGAGTGAGCGAGGCGGCCAGGGAGGGGGAGGCGATGCCTGGGTGCATTTATTTCTTTATTTACTTCCATTTCTAAAATAAAATAAAGTGCCTCTCTGTAGCTGTAGGCGCCCTGACGTCTATTAAAGTACCACATAGGAAATTGTAAAGTGCAGGAAAACAACCCAATCAGCCTGACCCCTTAACAAACTCCAGCCATTGCCAAAGTTGCAGAGTAAACAAAGCGAAGCTGCCGCCGCCGCCAAGCCTCGCCCGGGCGCTGGGGCAGCGCTCCTGGCTCCACCGGTGGCCGGCCGGCCCCGCAGCCCTCGCCCCAACCCCCGGCCACCCATGGGTGCTTTCCAAGGGTGTTTCCAGGTGCTACCTGCCCAAACTGGGGTTGCTCTGCCGCTACGGTGTCACCCGCCAGCGCTGGCGCTGCCACGCACGCTCGGAGAGCCCCGCTCCCAGGGCACAGGATTGGCAGCAGACACCGAATTCGGCAAAGCCCCGTCCTCGCCCAGGCCCGGGGCAGCACGCACGGCCCCTGCTCCTCTCGGGGCTGTGAGGAGTGAAGGCAGCTGGGCTACGGCATCTCTTTCAAGATTCCTTGGCCAAGGAGGGGATGATGTTAAATGAGTCAACAGTTGGCCCGAGCGCTGGGGTCAGGAGGGTAATGTTTCCTTCAAAGTCAGATGCTTCCTCTCCTCCTCGCTGGAGACAGTGATGCTCTGGGCCAGCAGTGGGTCTCGTCTCTCCCAGGCAGGGCAGGACTGATGTGCCTCTGAGCCTCGAGGGTTGTCCCAGGCCCCTCGAGCCCTTCTGACACCCACAGAGAGGCACCGGCACCACTGCAAGCCATTAGCATGGGTCCCACCGCGGCATTGCTCCGTTTCCCTGGACACCGATAATTCAGCCAGAACCCGAACAATTTTCTGTGCATAATAGCCAGAAATTTGCTCTCAGCAGCAGGCTCTGAAATCAGCATCCCAGCAGAGGCAGCCTGGATTAATCAGGCTGGCCACAACTCGGAACAAACCAGCTGATTAAGCCTTGGCAGAGGCGGTGGTGTGTACTAAGGACCTTCCTTCCCTTTGCCTCCTGCACTGGCACAGCACGAGGGTTCAGAAATCTTTACGAAGCCACTGACTCCATTCTTCCAGAGCCGCCTGCCCCCAGTGCCGCAGCCGCCTGCCCAGTGTCCCCCGCATCCCCCGTGTCCCCCACCCTGGGAGCGACACGGACAGGGCACGCAGGAGGCGATGCGGGGCCACTGCCCTGGCTCTGCTGTGGGGAAGGAGCTAGCGGGGGGTCGGGAGGTAGCAGCCCTGTGCACCCCAGCTGTCCCCGAGGGACAGAGGGAGACAGAGATGTGCAACAGGGCTTGGGGGCAGGCTATGTTCCTGGTGACCTCCAAACTCCCCCTCAGACCCCGAGAGCCAGGTTGGTGGCATTTCCTGGGGCATCCCAGGACATCCCCAGGACATCCCTCTCTCTCTTCCCCCAGACAGGTACTGCCCAAAACCGCCCTGGCACCACCTCCTGTCCCTCCAGCCAGTCTGGGCAGCCCCTGTATCAAGGAAAGCACGAACCTCTGTTCCCAGGGTATTCGGCTGTCGGGTGCTGTGCTCGGGGCTGGCACCCCCAGCAGGCTGCTGTCCTGGTGTCTCGTGCTGTCCTGGGGACCCCTTCACCAGCCTGGCCCCACTGCCACAGGGACCACAGCGAGCTGGGGGTGGGGGGGAATGTCAGCACCCTCCTGTGCTTCCTGCCCCTGCAGTGTCTGTCTGTCTGTGTGCGAGAGGTGCAGTGCTGCAGAGCAGGAGGCAGGACACCTCCTCCACCACCATGCTCTCTCCTCCTGGTGAAGCAGCAGGATGTTTACATGATGGTTTCTGGCTAGTGAAGGACACACAAAGCCTCAAAAAAATAAAATGAAATAGAAAAAAAAAAATCCCTTGTTGTTCCCTCCGGCAGATGGAAAGTAAACACAGCTGCTCCGCTCACCCCGAGCAGCGTCCGCACCGCACGGCCCCCTGCCCTGCCTGCCCTGCGGGGGTCCCCACGTCGAGGCAGCGAGGACGTGCTGCCTGGGGGGCTGCGTGCCCGTGGGCCCATGACTGCGAGCAGGGCAGTGGCTGGAGGGCAGCCTCAGGATGGACCCCACCAGAGCCCTGAGCCTCCAGCACAGGCAGCAGCGTGGCCTGGAGACACCCAGCATCCCATGCTGCATGACGGGCGCAGACGCTGAGGTGGTGCTGCCTGCCCTGGAGAGGGGATGGCATGTCCCAGCCCCAAGGAGC
The DNA here is from genome assembly GCA_013399095.1 of Psophia crepitans. Classification (NCBI taxonomy): domain Eukaryota; kingdom Metazoa; phylum Chordata; class Aves; order Gruiformes; family Psophiidae; genus Psophia; species Psophia crepitans. The sequence continues at coordinate 38,846 of VWZZ01002248.1, forward strand.
CATCCCAAAGAGGTGCCGGTCCAGCGGGTCCAGCCTCAGCTCTCTTCTTGCAGGAAGGAGCGGATGAGCAGCCCTCCCTGGAAGGATGCTCGGGAGGGCAGTGTGAGGGGGGCAAGGCACCCATCCCCTGCACAGCCTGGGGACAAAAGCAGCAGAGGAGGGTGGACACGGCGGGTGTGCAGGAGGAGGATGGGCTCACGCTGGCACGGGAGGACACGGCTGCCCACATCCACGTGGAGGAAGGGGTGAAGTGGAGGTTAAACATCAGGAAACACTTTCCGGCTCTAGACTGGATCTGGGCAGCAGAGCCGGCTGCTGGGACACGGACAGGCTGCATCTCAGCGGGGGGTGCCTGGGGGGACCCCCAGCGCGGGCTGCATGCCTGCCACACCACCACGGCTGGGATTTCCCATATCCTTTTCTTCTTCCTTAACTTTAAGGCAAGCAGCAGCCCCTGGCAGCAGGGCCTGGCACAGCTCCCCAGCCCGCAGAGGTCCCCACCCCATCTGACCTGAAACTGAGGAGAAAGGAAACGTTTCCCATATTTAGTATGCAACCGCGCCAGCTCCGGGGCAGAGCCGTGAGTGGGAACCTTCACAGCCGCTTCCCCTGCAGTAATGTTCCTGGTTCTGGATTTAAATAAAATGCAAGGATCTCTAAACCCCACACACAAGCAGCAGTACCCAGTCCCTCCCGAGCTCACCTTGCACTGACTTGCTCGGCAGGGTTTTAGCGAGCGGCCCCAAACCCCACAGCCCCCAGGTCCTGGAGGCCTGCGAGCCCTCTGGGAGGCTGGGCTGCGGGATGCTCCGGGCTGCGGGATGCTCAGGGCCGCAGGGATGCTGCCAGGGGTTCTCTGGGCTGCAAGGATGCTCGGGGCTGGCAGGGTGTTCAGGACTGGCAGGGATGCTCCAGGCTGCGGGAATGCTCTGGGCTGTGGGAATGCTCAGCACTGACAGGGATGCTCTCAGGTGACAGGGATGGTCTGAGGTGACAGGGATGCTTGGGGCTGACGGGGATGCTCTGAGGTGACAGGGATGGTCTGGGGTGACAGGGATGCTTGGGGCTGACGGGGATGCTCTGAGGTGACAGGGATGGTCTGAGGTGACAGGGATGCTCGGGGCTGACGGGGATGCTCTGAGGTGACAGGGANTAGGGATGCTCGGGGCGGCAGGGTGCGCACAGGCAGGGTGTTCGGGCGCTACAGAGTGCTCCCAGCAGGGCAGGGCGCTCGGGGGCTGGGGGTGCTGGCAGGCAGGGCAGGGCCTGCGGGCGCTCCTGCCCGGACCGCTTGCGTGGAGCTCGGCTGTCCTCTAGTGCACGGCCGGCTCCATGACACGGCGCCGGGGCCACGGCCGGGCAGGCAAGGGCAAAGCAGGGCAGGGCAGGGCAAGGCAGGGCAAGGCAGGGCAGGGCAAGGCAGGGCAGGGCAAGGCAGGGCAGGGCAAGGCAAGGCAGGGCAGGGCAAGGCAAGGAGGGGGCCCTGGCCCACCCAGACTC
>VWZZ01002248.1:51737-98074 GCA_013399095.1 Psophia crepitans
AAGCCCGGTCTGGCAGTGCCAGCCGAACCAGTCCAGAGCCCTCGGAGCAACCGGGATGGGGGTGGTGGGAGCGAGAGGGCAGAGCGAAGCTTGGCCGGAGTGTGCGTGCACTCACATGTCCCTTCACGCCCATCCACACGTGGGCAGGCTCCTGGCGCCCCGCTCCCTGCCAGCCTCACCCGCAACCCTTTACACGTATGCGTGCATGCACACCCGTGCACACGCAGGGCAAGCTGGGGCAGGTGCTGCGGTCCTCACCGCTGCCTCTGGCCTGCCGCAGCTGCGGAGGGGTGCTGCGCAGGGCTGGGGTGGCCCAGGGCTCTGAGCTGAGGTGTGTAGACAGGCGGTGACCTGAGATGAACCACAGCGCCGGCGCCCCTTCCCTGCATGCAGCTGTTTTCCAACACTTCTCCGCAGGGAGACAGGCCGGGGGTGCCAGGATGCGCCTCCCCTCCTTGGCAGCCTCGCTTGACCGTCCCCAGCCCCGGGGCACGGTCCGTGTTCCAAAAGTGTCTCCCACCATCAGTTGGATTGAGCGTCAGCACGGTGCCGTCTCCTCTCCAAAACGAGAACTGCGGTCGCATCTCTGTCCGGAGCCCGCCGCGGTTCTGCTGGGTGCTCGCCTCCTTGCTCACAGCGTGCCCAAGCCCCCAGCGCCGTGGCTCCTCTGCCTGCTCCGAGCTGCCTGGCTCACCTGCGCACGCTCCCTCCAGACGTCGCCTCCAGGCAGCATAATGGTCTCGATAATTAAACCTGCGTCCCTTTCTTGGAGACGTGTCTTGGGAGAGAGGCAGCAGGGTGTGTTACAGCATCGTCCCCAGAGGGGCGGTGGCAGTTTCCCCTCCGGTGGCAGGACGAGGCTTGGCCACCGCTCTTCCGGAAGAGTTTTGAGGGACACTTGGAGCTGCGACTGTGGCGTGAGCGGCTCTTGGCGTGATGCTCATCCCCTGGGAAAGCGCAGGAGCAGCACCAGGGCACGGCACCGGGGATGCCAAGGTGGTGTCTTTCATCAAGGGCATGACGGCGAGATCCTGGCCGCCGCTCTGAGGCCCGCGTTTCTGCATCGCTTTTGTAAGGAGCCGGTTTTGGAACGGAGCTAGTGCTGGCGTTCTGGTCCGGTGCCAGGCCAGGTAATTACAATCTGCTTGCCCAAATTCCCCCTGCGGTTTCAAAGGTACATGGTATCCAGCCTGCACCGAGTGCTTTGGTCCTGCTGCTCTGCTTCCGTGCTGAACGAAAGGATCCGGCGCTGCCCACCGCTGCGCTGCTCCCGCTCCCAGGGGCCCAGCAGAAGCAGGGTCTTCCCCTGCCATGTCTGGTAGAGCAAACAGACCCCCTCACTTCGGGCTTAGCATCCATCTCTGCTGAGTCCAACTTGCATGTGCTCGCTGGTATAGAGACCTGGAGAAAGAAGCAAACAGAGATAAGAAAATAATGATTACCTTTGGGTCTTGGGCAAGGAGATGTTCCCAGGGACTCCAAAGTGTCTAGAAACAGAGCCGTGCTAGATGAGTCTTCATTAAGTGTTCCTGTTCTTAACATCCTTGATGAGAAAGCAGAAAACGAGCTTAGAAGATGCAGAGCTGAAGGTAGCAGCAGCAAGACGCGTACCTCCTCGCTTGCTCCGCATCACCGCGGCACCTTCAGAGCAGCTGTGAGCACCAGCTTTGCCATCTCACAGGCGGCATTTGGGCAGCAACAGGAGGGTGTGAGCGGCCAGGCCAACCCATCTGCGCTCGCCCGGGCCACCCACGGGGAAGTTTTCACTGTGGGTGCCCAAGTCTGCACGCACCGCCCCGAGCCCTTGCAGCTCCTGCTCGTTTCCATCTCTCATGAAAATCAGGCCACTTATTTAAGGTGCTTCCGTACGTATTTAGGTGCCTTACTTTAGAGTTTCACAGCTTCGAGTCCCAGCCTTGCCCTCTCGGTGCCTGTTCCCCATTCGTGAAATGAGGCTAAGGCCAAACGCGTCCAGCGTGGTGGTGACGAGCGAGTTTTGGCCTGATTTCGAGTCCCCTGGACTTCAGCGGGGGCCGCAGTTACTCATTGCATGGGAAAAATGTGGCTGGCGGGATTTTTAAAGCAGCCTGAATTTGTAATTCCCACCCAGATGGTAAATAATGCTGCATTTTCTGATGTGAGTTGCGACTGCACGCTGCTCATGTGAATACCCGCTTGTAAGCGACAGCAGAGAGCTCGATGGGAACAACATAAGAGAGCAAGCAGCAAAATAGGAGAGGAGTGGAGGAAGATATAATAGACAGCTCATCCAGCATGAGAGGCCCCTGCAAAATCCTCGTAGCAGGACTGTGGCTGCAGAGAGCCCTGCAGCTGGGTAAACGGGGTTTAAATAGTATCTCTGGGGCTGGGGGAGTACGTGGGGCGGGGGACGGTGCTCGCCGTGGGAGCCGGGCTCCTGCGCCGCGTGGCTGTGGGGGGGGGTAGGGCTGCCTCCCGTTCGCATCCTTCCTCTCCCATAATAGTGGCTGGAAAAATGAAGGCGGGGAAACAGCACAGCTCCGGCTCACCTGCACACAGCCTCCCTCTGCAGAGCCACGTACCCCCGTGATGTCGTCCCCGAGGAGCAGTGCGGCTCAATAAACAGCGCGCGCGGAGCCCTTCGGCAGCCGAATCGCCCCGGTGCTTTTGGCTCTTCATTGCATCTGCTTTAACACAACCACAAAAGCCCCACCGGAGCAGCCGGCTCCTTCTTAGGGCAGCGGGTTTCACCCCGAGTTTAAAAACTTGGAAACGGCTGAGCGTTGCGGCTCGGTTTCGGGAGACGCGCGAGTCCCGTTGTTCCCTGTTCATAAATCGTGCCGAGGGCTGACCCCGGCTCCGGCGGGGGAGAGGCGGGTGCTGCCAGGGGGGTGAGCAGCATCCAAACCCTGGGTCTGTGCCCGGAGCTTGGGGAAGGCTGGGCCAGAGTCTCCTTGGGAGCTGCGGGAGGTAGAAACGCCGTGAAATGGTCGGGTCTCTGTAATTCAGCTGCTTGGATTACTCATTGCTGTGATATTCTCCTAGGCCTTCTCATTTTCTGCTCGGAAATAATTCCCAGGCAGATCCCGCTTTCTGCGTATGTTGTTGTTATTCCCGTGCAGCACTGTCAGCTTCCAAATCATACTCTGGAAATGTTTTACGTCTTGCTCCTACAACTAGCACCAAAACCCCCTGTGGCTGAGAGACAGGGAAGCGGGAAAGTCCATTTCTCGGGCTTACTGCTCGCCTGCGCTGTACGTGTGCCGGGGTCTGGGGGAGGCGGGTGCTCACGGCCGCTCGGGGGCAGGTCCCTGGGAGAGGACAAAGCGGGTCCGCACGGTCCGTCCGTCTTCTGATAATGCATTTCGCCTCTTGCAGTGGAGACCTGAGTGCCAGCTGGGGTCGTGGCGCTAGTTAGTGGGGGCAGACGTGAAAGAAGTGGGGAAAGGGCTGTGGGTTTTCTGACGGTGAGAGGGGAAATTCATTCAGCGAGTCGGGAGCAGCTGCCTGCCCCCTCCGTCTGCCCTCTTCCCGTGTGACTTGTACCCTTTGTCACTGCAAAACGTGACAAGCTTCGTGTCGGTAGCATCATTCAAAAGGGCTCGAGGAGGTCACAGCCCGGGGACGGGGAAGTTGCAGCTGAATGTCCCTCGGGAAACGCGGGACAGCGGCAGCCCTTGCAGCACGCAAGCCGTCAGCTCGGGCTGTGCAGGACTTGGTGCGGGAAGAAATGCCCATCCCCGCGGAGCGATGCCCTGCGGGATGCTTAGGGTTGGTTTGTGCCTTTTTTCCATCTTTCTGAAGAGGCAGAAAGCAGCTCAGCCGTCGCCAGATGAGAGGTTTGCTTCTGTCAAGGCAGAGCGCTGCGCTTGTACCGCCTCTCCAGCAGCCGCTGCGGAGGGCGCTCCTAAAAGTGCACGTTCCCGCCGGTACTAGGGCAAATCAAGATCTATGGGACAGAGCCTGCTGAATTAAGGACTCATTAGGCTGCGAGAAACAAAGCTGTGGAGAGAGAAGGGCTGACAGCCGGGAGCTGCAGGGCCGGAGCTGGTAGCAGAGCGCTGGTGGGAAAGCGAGGATGGACAGGACCTGTAGCATCTCAAATGATATTAGATTACCAGGGCTTCTCTGCGCGTGTGGGCCAGTGGCTGCTGAATCCCGCTGCGGCCCTGGCCAGACCTGCTTCTGCACCTCTGTTTTCCCCATTACCTACTGGAGAGCCCCGTCGGGGGGAGCCTGGCAGGGCAGGATTTCTCTCCTGAGGGTTCCGTGACGTGCCGGTGTTTCCCGGCTGTGGATGCGTGGGCGATGTGGTGAGGGATGGAGGCCGGTCCCCGCTGTGAGGTGCCACAGCATCGCCCCTGGCACGGCCCTTACTGAGTGACTGGAGAGCAAAGCTGGGGTGCCTGCGTCCAACACCCCCCGGGGTCCTGTTTTCTTGCTCTCGTTTAGCCAGAACCAGCGTCAGCGATCTGCGTCTCTGCTCAGCATCCCTCCCTGTGGAGCATCTTCTGGAAACCCAACCATGTCAGGGACCAGGAGCTTTGGGAGGGCAACGTCCAGGGGGCATCCCAGGGCTGCCGATGCCTCTTGGGGAAACCAAAGCAGCATTTTACCTTCTCAAAAGCAGCTCGAGTTGAGTTTGTCTGGGCTGGGCTTATCCAAAACGCCGCTCACCCTGGTGCACCCACCCTGGCTCCGAGCTGGGATGGCTCCTTGCACGGAGACTCGCACGCAGAGGGGGTCCCTTTGGTTTCACCGAAATCTTGCCTTTTTTTTTCCCCTTTTAAATGTGAATTCCAGGGTGGGGTTCCGTTAATATTGTGTCTTCTAGAGAATCTGCTGACGGGTGAGAGCAGAGCCGCACCCTGAGCTGGGTGCCTGGCCCCCTCTTGCAGCATGAGTGGCCTTGTGGGCGCTGCACCAGGAGCAGCGGTGCCCGGGAGGGGCAAAGCTGATCCCAAGCACCCAGGCAGCTCTGCTGTCTGTACCTGGAGCTTTTCCTCGGGAACAAGCCTGGCCAGTGAGATGGAGCTTTACTGGCATTTTATGGGGTGAAAAAAATTCCAGAGTAATTCCAGCGGATCGGTGCAGTACGTCCTCGGGCGACTTGAGCCAGACCACGTGCGCGAGCTTAGCCGAGTGCGCAGCTCCACCTTAGGCACCAGTTCCGTGTAAGCAAAGGGATTTTTTTTCAGCTCCGCACAAAGATGTGATTAAATTGTATAAAGAATTTGATGGAAAGGAAGGCGTGGGTTTAGGTGCGCTGTTAGTGTGGTCGCAGACTCTGGTTCGGCCCAGTTCCTGCGCCCTGTGTCGGGTGCGACCGAGATGCTGAGATCAGAGATCGGAGACTGAAAAATAGAAGAACCAAAACCTGGCTGATGGGTTTTGCTGCTTTTTCTTTTATTACAGAGCAATGTTCCAGCGATGCCTGGGACACGTGGGAGCACCGTGAGCCAGGAGGGAAGGGGGACGCCGAGCCGGTGCTCGGACAGTCCTGCGTGCAGCCTGGGGGTGTGCGGGGGCTGGCAGCCGGACCCGTGGGGTTGCTGTGGGGTGAAGCAGCCTGGGGTGGGAGCAGTGGCTCTGGGGTGCCCCCTGCCAGCGCTGGGGCTGGGCCGTTGGGTGGTGGTGTGAATGGGGGGAGGATTTACTGCTGGTTTCAGTGGTGGCTGGCTGCCTGCTTTGGGCTGCTCCGCTGTCTGTTAGTCCTCCACGTCTGTCAGTGGTGGTGAGGGGGGGAAAAAATAGAAGTTTATAAAGGCAGCAAGTCTCCTTGCAGCAACAGGCAGGTCGGCAAATGGTGCAGGGAAGAGCGCGAGGGAGGGTGAGAGATCTGTCTCCATCAAACTGTCACCAAGTAGCTACAAGTGACGCAGGCGCCAGCGCCTGTTCCTGTGCCCGTGTGCTCCCGGCTGTGCCTGCTGCCACCGGTGCTGGATGCATGCGAGCCCGGGTTCCTCTCCGCCTGTGCCGGTCCCTGGGAGTGCGGTGTGTGCGGGGGCTTCCCCGGTGGGCTGGACGGGGCTGCTCGGAGAAGCAGGCTCAGCTCCAGCAGCAGAGGCACGGTGCGATACTTCAGCAGGTAACGATGGCTTTTGGAAAGCATCCGGTGTGCTGCGATTCCCTTGGGAGCCCCTGAGAGTCAGTGAGCTCAGCAGCGTGCGCGGTATCAGCAAAACGTGTCAGGCGGTGCAATGACACAACCCCCCCCGGGCCCCCCTTGCTGCACACGTCCGTTGGCACGGGCTGCCTGGGGCGGCCCAGGTCAGGGACGGTTGTGATGCTGCTTTTCATAACAGGCAGCGATAGGCGCTGTCCCCACGGACAAAGGGATCTGCTGGTGTCGGGCCAGCTGCCGGCCGTGCCAGCATCCGTGTGCTGTCGGGGGAGAGGAGGCAGCGCCCTCCCCGTAGCCGGGCACCGAGAGGTGGAAGAGGATGCCCGTGGTCTCTGCGTGACCCCAGGGGGCCAGAGACGGGCATCTTCTGCATCAGGAAAGGAGCCTTCTGTGCACGGCGGGGATCGTGCACAGCCTGGCCTCCCCCTGCAGGGCTCAGCACCCGGCTGCCCCGAGGACCGCACGCAGCAGCCCCAGCCCCTCTGCACCCCAGGAGGCAGCGGGGTCTCGCAGAAACATCCCCAGGCCTGGCCCCACAGATGCCCCACTGGGCTTTTCCTCTGCTGCCCGGCTCCAGCGCTGCCTGCCAGGGTGGGAGGCAGCAGGCAGGCAGGCAGCAGAGGCAGGAGCACAGGATATACCTGGCTGCCGGGGGCTATTCCCGCTGTCACAGGGATGCCATTAGGATGCGACTCATGCCTGGCTCCGTGCAGAGGAAGCTCAGCTCCGCTGTCGTTTGAAGGGCAATGACTCAGGGACAGCAAATCTGTGAATGAGACACGGAGGCTGCTTGGGCGAGAAGTAGCCATCTGTCCACGCTGCCTGCGCCCCAGCTCCCGTGGGCAGAGCTGGCAGCTGCCTGCCTGGGGAGGCTCGACCAGTTCGGCCTCTCGCTTCTTCCCTGCTCGGTGTTTGCTCTGGGCTCCTCTCCCGCAGCCGAGCCCCTGGGGTGTCGGAGGAGGAAGCAGTGCTGGGTGGGTGCACACAGCCAGCGTGGGCCCCCAGGCTCTGCTGATGTGCCACTCATGGGTGCCTCCACCTGGTTTCACCGGAATTTCCGTTCTAGACCAGGGAGGCACCTCTGAGCTGCTCTCTTCCCATGAGATGCTTCAGTTTCCAAGAGCTGGCATTTTTAAAAAGGGGAAAAAAACCTTTAGCCGGAACATTCCCAGGCAGCCATGTTACCAACCACCGCTTCGGCAGCTCGCCCGCTGCACAGACCTGCCTCTGCAAACCAGGGCAGGAGATGCTCGTGGAGGTAGGGAGAAGTTCTCACCCACAGCCACCTCCTCCCCTGCCTGTTCCCCACACCTGGGCAGGCAGGAGGTGCAGGCAGGGTCTGGCAGCCCTGGTGGTGAGGATTACTTCAGAAGCGGCAGCGGCTTTTCCCCCCGCCGCATGTGGGCTGCTGCTAACGGGGTGGGATATCTGGGCGCATGGATGCTGGGTCAGTTTGCAAAGCTCTCCATGGGTATGTCTGAGATGTTCCCCGCAGTCCCCACTCCCACCTCTGCCCCCAGGGTCTCCAGGCACCCCTGCTCTCACCCGATGGCTCAGGCTGCTCGGCAGGAGCCGGTGCAGGTAGGTGACGGGAGAGGTGTTGCTGGGCTGGAGAAGCGCCGCGTGTTTTGCTGGCTCCCCGCACTGCCTGCCTCGCGCTGTTGGGGGTTTTACTCCTGGGTACGGTCTCCAGATCCTTATTTGATCCCTGTGTTTCTTCAGGGCATGGCTGCTAGCTGAAATGCCACCCGCAGAAATGTTGTCTGTAAAGGGCTGTCACCTGTCTGGTGTGCCCGGTGCCCCGTCAGCCCGGCCCCGGTTCCCGTGGCGCTCATGGGGGCTGGAAATCTCGGTGTCCAGGCAGGACGGCTGCCTGCCTGTTGAGGGGGGGAGCCTGCCCAGGCGGGACATGTGCCACACCAAAGTCCTGTGGGTTTTGCTGCCTGCTGCTTGGTTTGTAGGTGAATTCTCAGTGCGTGGTTTGGATCTGCGCACCCACACAGCTCTCTGTGGTGGCCCCGTGAGGCCGTGCCTGGTGAGCCGGCTGCAGAGCTCCCTGCCCGAAGCCCAGCCGTGCCCACAAAGCAAACCTGCTATCTGCTGTACCGGGGTTGGCAGCCCCTGAGCTGCCTGGACACGTGGCAAATACATCTGAGGTGGTGCTCGCGGAAAGAAGGCGTTTGACTCGGCGGCGTTTATGGACTTTGCCTGGTGTTCCCTCTGCGGCACGGCTGGCGAAGCCACAGAGACCCGGGTCTCCGTGTACGTGTGCAGGGAAGCTCTCTGGACACTTCTTGCTCGTGGAAGTGCAGGGGAAGCAATTCCGCTCCGCAGAGGACAATTAACCTTCGTGCCGTGCTTTGGAAGCTCAAGGCTCTGTGTGTTAGTGTTACCAAAGATGCCGACCCCTCTGCTCGCCCCCTTGTCTTGCAGCACCCTGCCTGCGGCTCGCTGCCTTCCCTCCCGCGCCCCTGTGCGCGGGGGGGGGCGGGGTGCTGGGCACGCAGCCCCGAACCTGCAGGACCCGGCTGTTTTCAAGGGTCTGGCAGGCAGCAGCGGCCGGGGGAGCCCCTGGGGCTTGCCTGCGTCCTGAGAGGGGGAGGCAGCGTGCGGGCAGGGCTGGCACAGGGGGACCAGGCAGACATGCAGCTGTGTTAGCCGCAGCTCTGCAGAAGGGAGAGCCCCAGCCTGGCCTGGGCTTGCTCTGGGGGAGAGCAGCGGGGCTTCCCCGCAGGAGCGCATCCCTTGGGGCTCACTGCCTGAGGAGGAGTGATGTCTGCCCGGAGCAACTGCCTGCTGCTCACCATGGAGACCAAGCGTCACCCTGGGTTGTTCCCACTTCCCGGGTGCGTTAAGGCCCCACCTGAGATGGAGGGGGAGGTTTCTGCAAGCAGTGTTCAGGCAGGAATAAAAAGAAGAGGTTCCAGCTCTCGGGTCTGACATGAGCCAGGTCCAGTCCTGTTGTCGCCATCAGCAGAAGCTGGCAGGAGTGGTGATAAGCATCTAGGAGATCATCTGCTGCTGCATTCAAAGGACCTCCGCACACAAGTTAAGTGTAACAGCCACCGGAACAGCCCCAGCGTGGGCGCAGGAGACTGTGCAGCTCCCTCTGACCACGGAAGGTGCCTGGGAGCTGGGCTGCCCAGGCGGGGTGCTCCTTTCTCCCTGCTGTTGGGAGCTGGTACGGGCCAGATCCTGCTGCTAACCCCTCGGTGACGTGTACCAAGCACGGCACGAGGCAGGGACGCCCTGCTGCTGTGAGCTGTGCCTTCGACCCTGTGCCATGTCGTGTTCCCCCTCGCACAAACAGACCCTGCAGGATGCCGTGCGCCGTTTAAGCACTCGAGTGAGAACAAGGGGCTACTGGCAAGGTGCAGGATCAGGCCCTTCCACGGGGATCAGGTGTGAGGGCAGCCCCGTCGTGCCACCCCAGCGTAACCCTCGCTGGGCTGGGTGCTCGCCCCCTCCTGAAAACGATGCTGCAGCCGAACCGCTTCCTTGGAAGGTAGGAGCACCCGCGCTGCCAGAGAAACTTCTTCCTCGCCCCCGTCAGCTGGTGGGTAATTTATGGCTCGTGGCACTGAAGTGTCTAGCCTTTGTTTTTTTATATCCTATCTAATGTAACAGGATGTTCTCATTATCTGTATAAATGTTTAATCTACTTTTGAATCCTGCTAAGCTCCTGGCTGCAGCAGTATCTAATGGGACTGAATTCCTCAAGCAGTGTTAATAGATTGCAGGGACCTGACTTTCCCTCTGTCCCGACTCGGTCGTGTTCAGCTTCACAGCGGTCTTTAATTACTTTTTAACTAATTGGACTGATAGCAGACTAGGCTGCTAACTAACCCACCGGTTACCTGCAGCCTCACCGGGGCTGTAGCCGGCGGGTGATGTGCACGTGTCTTTGCCGAGCTGCGCTGGCGAGTGCGACTCCTGCAAAGACCCCGCTGCTCGCGAGCAGCCCTCTGGGTTCCCTCCTCCTGCGGCTGGGCTCCTGCTGCCCGGCGTGCGGTGCGGGAGAGCAGCGCTCGGGACGGGATGTTGCCCCCAGCCACGTCCACGTTGTCTCCTTTATTATTGTTGTAGCTGAGCTGTGGGTCAGTTAGAGCTGCTTAAAGAAGTTCCGCACTGGAGCGAACTGCTGCGCACTCAGCCTCTGCTTGGGTTTTTCTTGCCTTCTGCTGCTCTTCTTTCTGCTCTCGCCATCTCTTGGTGTGAGCGTTTAGTTGGGCGCCCTCTGCCAGGCGGCCAGGCAGGACCGTGTGCGGCGGGGGCCGACCAGGAGCCGGTTCCTCCTGCAGGCAGTGTCTGTGTCCTGGGGCTGCTCGAGCCTCCCGTGGCCTCAGGCCGGCTGCTCAGGGGCAATTTCATTTCTCATCGTTGTCTTGTTATGACGCTTCACCGGGCTGTCGGTGGGTAGCTGGAGTTGCTCGTCCTTTATTTGTGGGTTATTTGGGGTTTGTTGCTGCCTTGACCCCCTCAGCATCCCACGCTCCCAGCCCCGCTCTGCCCGGAGCCGGTGCGGACACGCTCCTGCTGTGCCCGCACAGCAGTGATGGGGCGCTCTGCCCTGTCTGCTTCCCCCCGCCCTTCCCATGGAAGTGTTGTGTCCGGAGCTGCTCTGGGAGGCCGAAGGCTCAGTCCCAGGGCAGGGGTGCAGCCTGGCCGCGAGCACTGAGTGCTGGGCCCCCGTCCCCAGACGCAGAAGGTGAGCTCGATGCTGGAGCATCCCAGCGGCATCACACTGCTGGGGCAGGAGAGAGGGAAGGGCTGGGGCTCCGGGGACCTGCCGAGATGCATCCCTGGCTGTGCTGTAACTGGCTTTGGGAGGCAGTGCTTGTCGCATCCCCAGCAAGCGACGGCTGGGTGACAAAGCTGTCCCCTCTCCCGGCTCCCTGGCCAACCCACGGGAGCAGGACAGGGGTGGGTGCACCCATGCCGGGGTGGCGGGCGATGCCCCGTCTGGTTTGGCGTGTCTGGGCCAGGTGATGCCGGTCTGCTTTGGCGTTCCCCACCCCTTGGCCAGGGCCGCGATGCCAGCGCTGGTGTGCCGGAGCCCTCGAGAGCTGGCAGGGTCAGGGCTCCGGGGAGGGGGCTCGGCGCCTCCCCCCAGCCCTGGGATGCCTTCCCCTTGGGCCCTGGCCACACGGTGTCACAGGGGAGGTGGAGAAGGACAAAGCCCTCGGGATGCTGAGGAGACGCTGCTCGGTCCCTGGCCACTGGCGGTTTGTCCCAGCCCCCTGGCCGGCTCTCCCACTGTCCGTCCCCTTCCCATGCATACCTTCACGCTCCCATCCTGGCCTCGCCTTCCCAGCGAGCTGGTCGTCTTCTCTCTAAACCCCAGCCAAAACCCTTCTTGAAAGCAGAGCATAAAGCAGCAGTCTGGATTTACTGTTGCCCCTCTCGCTCGGCGGGCTCAGCGTGGGAGCGCCGGTCCTTTCTGCCTTGACTGTGCTCTCAGGCTTGTGTGCATCAGACGTTTCTCAGGACAGAGACTGTCTACTGCTGGTGTTGTGCAGCCTGTAGCACAATGGGGCCCAGTCTTTCCTTCCGAGGCGCTTCCAGAAGGAGCAGGCTCCATGTGCATTTTGTTTGGATTCAATACATTTGTTTTGCAGCAGCGCCTGCAGGCAGCCCACCAAGACTGGGGCCACGTTGTACTAGACACTGTCCAAGCGCGGGCAGTCCCTGCCAGAAAGAATCACAGGGCAAATAGAGGGGACAGACCCATGGTGCGGGGGGACCGAACACGCCGCCGACATCACGTACGCTGGAGCGAGAGCTGGGGTCTGTGGGCAGCAGTGAGCAGAGCGCCTCCTCCCCTTTGTCATCCTCCCTTGGAGGAAGGACGTGTCCGCGCCAAGGTGGTGTTTGGTAGTTAAATGGAAGTGTCGTTTCGTGGGAATGGTAATGTTTTCGAGCAGCGATACGGTATTAAAGGCCTCCTGCTGTGGGCTGGGGTCCGCAGGAGCGGCCGTGCGGGGCGGGTGGCTGGACAGCGGGGTAAGCCCCGTCCGGGTCCCAGGGGCAGCAGGGCCGCCGTGCAAACCTGCGCTGGGCAAAGTGGGAGCTGCGGTGGGAGGGAAGGGGGTCCAGGCAGCGCTGGGCAGGGGGCGGGCGGCACTGCCTGCCCTGTGGCCCAGGGTCCCGCAGCTCTGCCCCTGCACCCTGCATCGCTGTGGCTGCGGTGCCGGCACCTGCGCTGGGTGCTGTGACCCCGCTCGGCAGCGAGAATCCATCCAGGGTGCTTAGCCTGGGGGTGCGGGGGGATGCAGGGAAATGGGGGGACCTGCAACACGCAGGCACACGGGTACTGGCTGTGGAAAGCGAGGGGGTTGGCAGTGGTTGCTGCCTTTCCATCCCTCCAGCTGTGATGTTAATTAGTGTGATTAATTTTTTCTTGCTTGCCGTGTGATAGACCGGTGCGGCCACACCGCCGTGCTGGGGTGCCAGGTCCCATGTCTCCTCAGCACGGTCCCGGCCGCAGTGCTGCTGAGGGCTACCCGGTGTCGGAGCGAGGCGGCGGGCACCGCTCTTGCAGGGGATGCTCCCCGTTTTGGTACGCACCACGGTTACGGGCTGTTCCTGGGTTCCTTCCAGGGCAAGAGCTGCATCTGCTGGGATGAGCCCAGGCTTTTCCCTGGCCTCTGCCCCAGCGCAGGCACGTGGCAGCCCTTGGTTGCAATGAGCAGATTAGCAAAGAAATGAGCCTGGAAATGTGGTGCCAGTCCCCTGACAGCATCCCTGGGAGCTGGCATGGCTAACCAGCGCCCGGGGCTGCCCTGGCCCAGCGCGCCCGTGGGCGTTGGCGGTGTGCGTGCCTTTGCGGGGGCAGGTTGAGGTGCTTGTTCCGCTGTCCTTTGCCTGCTCCAGGTGTCCCCAGGGTGTATGTCAGGCTCCCCCAGATGGCGAACGGCCGTGCGATAGGGTCGTTACCGGGGCTTTGGGTGTGTGATGTGCGCGCCGGTCACGCTCTGAGGCTGTTCTCTCTTAGTTTTGAAAGATGAGCGCTGGGGGAGATGTGTGTGTCTCAGGCTTGTTTTGAGGAGCTTGGAGGGGGGGTGTTATTTTGGGGGGCTGCTTCCTGCCACCCCCCTACAAAAGAAGAGGCATTCAGATAGTCTCTGTAATCCAAGATCTGGGAATATAAAACAAAAATCCGAAAAACTTTGAGCTGCTTCACAAAGCTCGTGTGAGCAGGTAGCTCTGCCTTACGTTGCTTCTGGGGAATTTGGGGGTGACTTCGTCAGTGAGGTCAAGGGATGTGGGTCTGGTCCCGGGATGTGGGTGGAAAGCCGTGGGTGGGGAGCACAGGGGGGGTTTCCCTTGACCAGGACCCTCCCTGAGGACCAGCCCGGTCAGTGCTGGACGCAGCACAGCCTCCCCCGTGCCGTTCTGCCGCGACACGCCGTGCCGTCACAGCGTTGGGGTGACGAGCTGGGATGCAGGGGGAAAACTAACAGGAAAACAAACCCTGGGGGTGGGTGGGCCGCAGGGTAGCGGAGAGCCTGGCACGGGCACGTGCCAGCCAGCCCCGATGGGCAGCAGGCAGAACGCCGGTCCAGCGGCACGGCATTTCCAGTGACGTTTGAGGAACACCCGCTCTGGCGAGCGGCTGCGGTTCGCAGCGGTGCCTGTCCCAGCACCCCGCAGCCTGTGTGCGGCCGGCCCTGTCCCCAGCGAGCGCCCGTCCCCATCCCATGCCGTTCCTGCTGGCAGCCTCCGTGGCGGTGCCCGGAGCCGCAGACGCTGACTCCCCTCCGTGCCCTACGGTGCCGGGGTACAATGGGCAGAGGCGCCCTGGCCCTCGCCTCCCCTGGTTGTGAAACGGAGGATCCGCGGCTCCACCGCTGTCATCGCCAGGCACAAGTCAACATTATATTAAAAAAAAATTAAATAATCGCACACAGTTGTTGGGTTATGGGGTTGGTTTGGAGTTTTTGTTTCTCCCCCCCCCAAACCAGAGCATGTGAGTGTGGCAAGGCGGGAATAATGCAGCTCCAGGACTATCAAAGAAGTTACCAAAAAAGCAGCTGTTACAGATGTGATGTTAGAACAGCCTATAGCAAGTCTAATTAAAAAAAAAAAAAAGGCTGTTTAAAAAGCTCAACATTGTTAATGTCAGAATTCAGGCGGCGGTAATTGAATACAATGGTAATTGGACATTGCAGCTTGTGTTTGTGACTCCTCCTGGCCGGCCGTGGACGTTAGCATTCCCTTAATCCTCTGCCATCCAAGGGGGCTCTTTTCTCCCCCCGGCGCGTCCTGCTTCCCGCGCTGCATCCTGATGTGCCAGAGCTTGGAGAGATGCCCGAGCGGCTCATTAGCAGTACTCATTTCCCTGTGTCCAAGATTAATGAGGCGCAGCCACTCCAGATGCTCATCTCAGGCCATGATGGAAATGTGAGTCCCAGGAACCGCTCCGGGAGGTGAGGGGGCAGCTCTCGGCCGGGGGGGTCTGGCAGGGGCAGGCAGGGATTTCTCCTCTGGAAGCTGATGGCTGGGCACACGTGGGGTCCCGATGAGCAGGACGTGCGCGCGCTCCCTGCGGGTGCAGGTGGATGGGGTGGTTTTGGGAGGAGGGTTTTGGGCAGGTTCCCTGGTGCTGATGGGGGTCTGGTCCGAGGGAGCGGCGAGCGCGGTGGGGCTGGCAGGGGCTGGCGGGATGTTCCTGCACCACCCCAGCCCCACGCAGCAGCGACTGGGTCGAGCAGTCGTGGCCTTAGTGGCAGCGAGGAGGAGGAGGAGGAGTGTTGTGACGGCAGAGCCCGCAGCTTCCAGCGGGAAGCCCCAGCCACTGGCCCCAGCACGCCGCTGGGTCTCCTTCCAGAGCTGACCCCAGCACTCCCTCAGATTAGTCAGCAGAGCCCAATATTGCGGCAATTAAGTACGGCCCCGGGCGGCTTTGCCGAGCGCTGACCTTGCGCTCGGTCTCTCAGAGCATCCCGTTCGCCTGCGCCTGGTGTAACGGCTCAGTGCTGCTGTCAGCAGCTCCGCTCTGGGGGCGACCCTCGGGGGGAGCGGTGCGGGTGGGGGATCAGCCGGTAGCGCCGTGCTGGGGGTGCCCGGGGCGGTTAGATGGGTGAGCTCCACACCTTGCTTGGGCAGAGGTTAGTGGAGGGCGAGCAGCGAGTCTCGCGTTTCTGTGCACTACGAGGTTCTTTTATAGGGGAAGGCTTCCCCCTTCCCCCTCTGCCCTCGGTATCCTCCTCCCCTCCGGTCTGCAGATCCCCCCTCCAGAGAATCGGGTGCTGGGCCGGGATTGCTGCCCCAGCCCCTGATTGAGGAGAAGAGTTCGTTGCGACTGGGCCGGATCCCTGCGCCGTTAGCAGGGTTTTCCTGGGGGAAGCTTCCCAAGCGTTGATTCCTGCTCTGATGGGAGAACAGCAGCTCGTTGGGTTAATTACAGCTGGTGGTCCTGGTGGGCAGCTGGACTTTCCCAAGCCCTGCGTCTTCTGCGAAGGTGCTGCATCCCAAGAGTGCTGCTCCTTCCCTCCCCTTGGCTCTCCCAAAATTTAGCTGGGGTGGTTCCACAGGCAGTGCTGGTATTTACAAAATGCTGGCAGCAACTCAGTTGGCGTTGGAATGGGCAGAAAGAGGGTGTTATTCTGTGCAGACGTACTAAGAATGCAGAAAGCCTCGGAGACGCTGTTTGATGGGGGATGCGGTCCCGGGACTGGCAGCGGCAGAGGCGCCGGCAGCGGGGAGCTCAATTCGGCACACGGGTGCCGGCGAAAAGGCCGTCCCTCTGACGGCTGCTTTCAGATGTCCGTGGACGTGTGAGCGGGCAGGCAGCCTAATTAGAGAGCTATTGGAAGCCCAGCTCATTTTGTTTCTTTTGAACGTATTTTATGATGGGTTGTTTCGGCGCGCCTGCAGAACTGCGGTGCGGGCAGATAGCCTGTCGTCCTCCTCGCACGCAGATTGGGGTCCGATGTTGGCTCCTTGCCGAGGCAGCAAAACTCCCTGTGCTTTCTTGGAGTCATCTGGCCAGTCCTCTCAGCTAAAAGTGCAGGAAGAGGGCACCGAAATAGAGCTGTTGGAGTTCAGGTCACTTGTATTTACTTGGCCAGGCTGGAGATCAGCCAAAAGCAAAAACATAGTGGAAGAAATGCTGACTGCAACCAAACTCACCTCCTGAAGAAACCGTAAAGGGCAAGGATGGAAACTGGTCAGCTTTCCACATTGATTTAAGAAAAGAATAATTTTTCTCTTGTCCTAAATTCTCACTCATCCTTCAAAAGACAAGAGATAAGCTCCAAGATACATAAAGCCATTGAAAAACCAAAGCCGTGAGGCTGCTGCTTGAGCAGCCCAGGGAGTTTCCTCCTTGCCTGTAACACCAATCCTTTCCAGACGTGTGATGGGAGGATGCTGGTGTCTCCTAGAGATCTGCCCACATCTCAGCTGCCAGCCCTGTTGCACCAGCAGATCTTCGCTGTCTTTATTTTTGAACAGACGCGGGCAGTTTCCATCACGCGCAGCCGCGGCAACGCCTGCTGCAGCGCCGGGGGACCCACAGCCTGGCAAGGCGGGGGCCGGCTGGGAGCCGAGGGCTGGCTGGCACCATGGCTGGTGGGCGCCCTGGAGAGGGAAGGGGAAGAGGAAGCACCTGGGAAATCCTGGAACGTGGTCACAGTTTGTAGGTGAGAGCACCTCCGCTGCCATCGCCGCTGGCTGGGGTACCGCCAGCTCTTTGCAGCCTGTCCCTCAGTATTTGCGTTGCGTTCACAGGAATGTCCTCGTCCGGGACCCCAGCGCTCTGCCACGCTTCCCTGACAGGAGTCAACAGAAACGTTTTAGGGGGAAAACGTGCCGATCCACGCAGGATCTGCGCGTGCAGGCTGTGTTTCCGCAGGAGAGCGGGATGAGCCCGACGTTCTTCCTCCCAAGCTCTCCTGGTTCTGTGTGCCAGCAGCCCCTCCGCCTGAGGGGCTGAACCGTGGGTCGCTGCAGCCTGAAGCCGGAGGTGGGGTGGTGGGGGTGACAGCCACGGTGCCCTGCCAGGGACCCGGTGCGGCACCCCTCCTCACCAGGCTGCGGGTGGGAGCCACGAACGCAGCCGAGCCCGGGAAGCGGCGCGGATTAGAGTCGGAGATGATTAAAAGGTTGGGTGGCAGACTCGCAGGAGATGTGAGAGAGTAAATCAGTCGAGCTTGCCGAAGTTATGACTAAATGGGGAGCGTGATACATCTGCAAATATTAGAAATGTGTAAACACAGAGGAGGGAGAGGGACGGTTTATGGAATGATTGAAGGGAATGAACTTTTGGATGGAAAAATGTAGGTCAAGTATGAAGGAAAACTTGTAGGCAGCGAGACGAGTGCTTTCAGCGGTTAAACAACCTCCTCGGCAAGCGCGAGGGAGTCCCGCTGGCGGAGACGTGCCGCGCTGAGCCGGAGGGTGGCCTGGGAAAGAGCCCGAGTGGGAGGGGTGGACTCAGTGTGTCCCATCGGTGCCACCCACATGCTCCGGGCAGGCAGAGGGGGCCGGGCACACCAGCGGTGCCCGTCCTGCTCCACACCGCCTGCACTGGGCTGTGGGGCCCCCCGGGGCTGGTGGCGGGGAGCACGGGTGGCCGTGCCCTTAGGGAGCAGCTGCCCTGCAGACATGGCTTCCCTCTCCTGAGGGGCTGCGTGCGGCGCGTCTGTGTCCCCTTGGCACCGCTGAAGCGCTGGGCGCCCGGGGAAGCGGGGTGCAGCGCCTCGCACCGCTGCTCGCCCCGGGGAGGGGAGCACCCACCGCTGGCCCTGGCTCACGGTGGGGATCTGGTCCCTTCCCCGTTCGTGGGCCGTCTGCGGGTGGATGCCGGAGTCCGCTGTCGCGTGCGCTGACCCTTTGCGTTTGCGGCAGGATTTTTGTGAGCGAGCAGAACCCCGCGAGCCGTGGATAAACGGTGCACTTCACCTATTTGCTGTCTGCTGTTCGTTGCTGCGGAGCGCTGAAGAGCGTGTGCCGGGGGGACGTAGGTGGCAGGGCGCTGTTGGCGCCGTGTGGCCGGCAGGCTTGTTGCACAGAAAAAACCCAAATGATTAATCGCCAAAAGCGAGTGGCAAGTTATCTTCTTCTTCATTCTTGTCGAAATTTGCAGGCTGTTTGTGGGGTAGGTAATGCATCCGGTTTTTAATCCTGAAAACTTTATGATGCGGGGGGGAATTCATCCCGCCCAGCTTCAGCCATTTGAAATACCCGCAGCCAGCCTGGGCTGGCGGCCAGGAATCCCCTGCGCCGGCGGGGGACGGGGACAGCACCTCCAGCCCCCCACTGCGGGGTGCTCGGGGTACGCCCGTGCTTCGGAGCGTCGCGTTGTTCTCGGGATGCCCTCTCTGTTGCCGGTAAAGGCAGCCAAAATAACTTAATTCAGATAATCAATAATAATTAAAATAATAGCTAATTTTTAGAAGATTGAAATTAAGGAAGTTCGCCCCACCCCAAATACCTTAAATCTCCAATAGACCTAAAAACTCTTTGGAAAATGTGTTTCATGGCAATTTCCTTGGGAGTGATTGCTGGGGGCAGGTCCGTGTGCCTGCCCGCTGCCTGCCCAGCCCGGTGTGCCACGATGGGATGCCCGTGCCCTCTAATGGGAAGAAGGGGAAGGCATCGCCTTCAGCCTGTGGAGCTGGAGCCCCTGCCTGTGGGGGGCCCCTGCCTGCAGAGCTGGAGCCCCTGCCTGCAGGGTGCCCCTGCCTGCGGAGCTGGAGCCCCTGCCTGTGGGGGGCCCCTGCCTGCGGGATGGCTGCTTGCAGCGTGGCAGCCCGCTCTCCTGAGGCTGTGTATCTCAGCTGCCATCCTTGGTACGTCCCTCCCAGAGGCACCCCCATGTTTCGGGCGGTTGCACAGCGTGTCTGTGCAGCTGCAAACTCTTTGAGGCAGAGACCTCTCGGTTTTGCTCCAGATTGCGTGCGCAGCTGTAGTCACGCGTAAA
Organism: Psophia crepitans; assembly: GCA_013399095.1. Lineage (NCBI taxonomy): Eukaryota > Metazoa > Chordata > Aves > Gruiformes > Psophiidae > Psophia > Psophia crepitans. The sequence continues at coordinate 70,769 of VWZZ01002248.1, forward strand.
TAAGAGCGTCGTGTTGAGGCAGGGATGTGCCGAGCGCTCGGACTGGAATAAGGACGTGTCCCATCTTGCTGAGCCATGGGCAGTCAGTGTGAACCCTGTTCTGTACCTTCTGGATCTGCGTCCCATCCGTTGTAAGCTGTCACTGTCCTCTGAGGCGTCCAGCCCTCCATTACATCCTGTTGCGGTCCCATGAAGAGCCATGGCAGATGCTTTCCCGAAGGAGAAAGGTCCCCTTGTTCCCAGTGTGGTCCCTCAGGCCAGTGGGGAGGACGTGTGCTGGGGCTGGGGCTGGGGCGGTTGCTGGAGCACTGGCTGTGCTCTTCCCACAGCTCTCTTCCTCCTCCTCCTCCTCTTCCTCCTCCTTGGCCCTGGGGCAATCAGCTCAGGCAGATGCAGACCTCGAAGCTCTCCCTCCCGGTTGTGTCCTCACAGTCTGATTGCAGAGTCAGTCCCTTCTCTGGAGCCGCTCCACTTTGTCTAAATAATTAATGTCCAGCAGGCCAGGGAGAAAAAGCAGGACCGCAGCTGCGTTTCCCACATCCCAGCGGAAAGCCCTGACCACAGGGCTATTGGCTGCTCTGAAAGGCTTGCTCCATATAGTCTGTCCTGGTCCTGATTAAACTCCTTGTAATGAAAGTTTCACCAAAACTAACACGCTTCCATGAAAATTCTGGTTTTCATGATTTGGCATTTTCCAGGAAAAAAACAAAACCCAACAAACCTAAAATAACTTGCCAAGAATTTCCCAACCAGCTTTAATCCTGAGACACCACCACGGTCCAAACAAACCATGATAAGGATCTATGGAAAACATGGGGAAACAAAGGAGCGATGTTTTTAAAGCCTCCAGAAAATAAAAATGCAGCTGGAAGGAGGAGCTCAGGGTTTTCTCCAAGCGCGCTGAGGAGGGAGACTCATTCCCTTTGAATCACGGGGAGCCCTTTCTAGCTGGTTTCAAAGGAAGTTGGATGTGGTCATTAACGTGACCTTAGCTCTGTCGCTACTGCCCAGATATATTCATAGATGAGCTGGAAGTGCCACGGAGGGTGCCGCTCTTCCCAGCGGAGTCGTGGATTCCTTGCAGCCTGCGGAATGACTGTTCACCCTGAGAAACGGGACATCTCCCTCCCTCTTACAGCGAGCGAAGACAAACAGCTCCCACCCGCGCCTGACGCTTGGGAGTTAAGGGGGGATGCTGGAGACGTGGTCTTAACCGGCTGCGCCCGGTCGGCCATGGTGGGCACGATCGCACGGAGGGCGGAAGGGAAGAGCTGTTTTTAGCCGAGGAAGGTCCCCTCGGGCAGCGGCAGATGAAAGCTGCGTTCTCTGCCCGGCTCGCTAGTGGCGGCGGCAGCGGACCCGAGGCAGGGGGCCGGGGACCGGCTGGGCTGGAGAGGCAGGGATCGTGGCACAGCCTGGCAGCCGCAGCGGCCGGTGCACCCCCAGGTTGCTTTTGCTTCTGGAAATGTTGCCGAGCGCAGGTCTGACCAGCGGGAAGGCGAGCGGAGGGCACAGGGCGTCTGTGCCGCTGTTCGGTACGTGCGAGCGTCAGGCCTGGGAGATGAACGTGTGTCCCGCCAGGTCTGCCCAAAAGAAACAGCACAGCAAAAAGTGCCGGATTTCTGTGACTCGGGGATCTCCCCAGAACCCGGTGGGAAGGTGGTATTCGGTGGTAGAGGGAGGCGAGCCCGAGGCTGCCGCGGCTGCGTGCGGTGCGTCCCAGCGGTGCCCGCCTGCCCGGGGCCAGCAGCTTTCCTGCGGGCAGAGGCCTTCGGGCATTGCCGATAGAGATCAGCCCGCTGGCTGTTTTCCTGCCCTGTGTTCAGAGCTCATGGGGACCAAAGTGCTTTAGGGGAGGCGTAAATCCCTATCCTGCCCCTGGGCAGCGGCAGGGTTTCTCGAGGAGGAGGAGGATGCTCTGGGATGGGCGATAAGTGGGGCTTGAGTTTTTCATGGAGTGGACCAAGCTCTTGGGCCACCAGTCTTGGCAGGGTCACCGCGGTCCGTCACTGCGCCTGCCTGTAGGGGACATTAGTCCATGTGGTTAACTAGCTTTATTTCTGTGGTGGGCTTGGGTTGTTAGGTGAGTTCCACAGCCCCAGCACTCCAGCAGTTCATTTCGATCGATCGGTGACCCTGATGTACTGACACACGTTTCCCGTCGGCGCTGAGAGGTCTCCCTTCCCCTCTCGCCCTGTGTGTCTGCGATGCTTCGGCTAACCCCAGCGTCTGGGAAGGTGACGTGTCCCTCTCGGTGGCTTTCCCTAGGCTGTCTACAAGGCCTGGCTCTGCTCCGAGTATTTCAACGTGACCCAACAACAGTGCCGACACCGGATCCCATGCAAGCAATACTGCCTGGAGGTGCAGACCAGGTGCCCGTTTGTGTTACCGGACAATGACGAGCTGATCTATGGAGGTTTGCCTGGCTTCATCTGTACGGGTAAGGAGGTCCGGGGAGCGGGGCCGGGCTCCCGCGCACCCCCAGGGCGGATGGGGCAGGGATGGGTGCTGATGGGCCCCCGAAACAGCCAGATTTGGAAGGCTTTTTGGGGCAGCGCGGGAGGAGGCACAGCGTGCAGACACGCTGCCTGACTGCCGAAACGTGGCCGTCGTGGGGTGGGCTGTGAGCGGATCATGGAGACACAGCAACAGCCCGGCAGCTTACCGCGGGGAATGAAAGCCCTGCCGCCACCTGAAAGCCAAAGCAAGGACGTAAGGGGCTGTGGGTGACGGGGCTACAGCAGGGCCGGGGCGTTTCGCTGCTACAAGCAGCAGTTGGGGTGTCCTGAACATGTCCCAGGGCTGCGGTCTCTGCCTGGAGACTGGTCCCAGGGGGGTCTCGGGGTGTCCCAGTTCTCAGGCTCTGCCCATCCCACGGCACGTGGCTGGCAGACACCGGGGCTCTCCCTCTGCAGCCCCATCCGTGGTCTCCTGCTGACCCCCTCCTCTTCCTCTGTTTCCTTCCCGCAGGGCTGCTGGAGAGCCAGCTGCCTGACGAGGAGGCCAAGTGCTGCGAGGTGCAATGGGACTCCTGTGACCACCCCCCAGACAGCAACGACAACACATCCCCCAAATCCACAGCGTCAGAGTCACTCCATTTCCACCGCCACGACCCCCACCTCCATCACCAGCGGCAGAACCACTACCACCTCTACCACCACCACCACCACCAGTACCACCAGCCCCACTCCCCGTCCTTGCTGCCGGTCTCCGCAGGGTCTCGCCTCGGCAGCAGCAGGATCAGACTGTGCATGCTGGTCCTGATGCTTCTCCACACCATGGTGTCCTTCTCGAGCGTGCACGGCGGCGGCGGGGCGGCCGGCGGAGGGCTCAGCCTGGAGGCCTTGCCCGCCCGGGAGGAGAGCGTGGCACGGGACGAGTGACGCGGAGGGGAACGCCAACCTCCAGGAAGAACGCCAGATCTTTTTCCACTAAGGGGGGCACATGCTATTCCTCCAATGGGAGGCACGGGATTGGGGGTGACGCACACACACACACCCCCGCACATACCCCCAAGAGCTGCTCGCCGCGGGGCATCCCCGTGATGAAGAGTCTCTAATGCGCACAGGGCTGCGGGACTCGGCTTTGAGAAGGGTTCGGTCAGTAGCAGCCGGGCAGCGCGGCGTGCCCGGCCTCGTCGAGGCACCGGCGCAGGAAGGTACGGCACGGGGGCGGGGGGAGCGGAGGGGAGGGGGTCCCTTCGGAAGAGGTGTCCCCCTGGGACTGCCGCGCATCTCCCGGCCGCCTGCCGTGAGTGCCTTGGGCGCCCGCAGCTCACCCGCCAGCGACACGCCAAGGGTTTGACAGTCAGCCTAGCCCCCGTTTCTTTTCCTCCTGGGTCTGTAAATCCCAAAGGACCAGGCGGGCAGGGAGGCAGCACCTCTTGGCACAGCCTTACCCCCCTCCTGTCCCGGGGGGAAAACCCACCAGCTCAAGGCAGAGCCATCCTCGTGGGGTGCAGCATCCTCAGCATGGCATTCCCCGCGCGGATGGGATCTGGGGAACAGGAGCGGGACGGTGTTACGCTGCACTGTGGTACCACTCGGGGTTCGTCTCGTTACGTCCCCAGCCTGCTCCTCCAGCCTTGCCTCTCCTGCTCCTCTGCAGGAGGAGGCGGAGAGGGAGGGAGGAGGCGTGGGGCAGGAGGGACATCCCCAGCATTCCCGCATCCCACTTTGCCAAGCGTCCCGAGGATTCGGTTTAACCTTTTTTGCTTTCTTTCCCGACTGGAGTGGCTGGTCTGCGAGAGGAGTCGGGGAGACGGGACTCCACGCGAGGGCGCGGGAGCTGGGCGCAGGGCGTTGGGAGGCATCCTTCCGCGCTCCCCAGCTGCAGGTCAGGGGCTGCATGGCAGAGGGACTGGGCAAAAGGGCTGGAGAAACCTGGCTCGTAGGGAGAGTCTCCCACACAAAGTAGAGGCGCTAATAAAGCCCAGCTGGGGAAGAGGGTTTGTGTAAATACTTTCTACCCGTGGATGCCCCCCAGATCAGAAAGTCTCCAGGAGCCCAGCTGGGACGGCTGGGCTCGGCCGGGCGGGGAGCTGGCTGGTGCAGCCTCGTTTGGCTCGGTTGGGTGGGTTTTGTTTGGTTGATTTGTGTTTGGTTTTGGTTTTTTTTTAACCTGAGCTCAGCATATCCAGGGATTCAGCCCCAAACAGACATCAGGTCCTGCCTTCCTGGGAACTTCCCAGAGTCTCCCCCCACCCACCAGGAGCTGTTCCCAGCGGGAATGCTGCGAGGTGGCGCCCGGGGCACAGCGCTGCGCCTCCGGGCCAGGCACGAGCAGTTCGCTCTGGCTGTGGGTGAGGGGAAGGAGGAGGGTGCGTTTTAGCACGAGTCAGCTGCCAAATGTCTGGGTCGCAATACGGGTGTGAACCTGCTCGTTGTCTGCAGAGAACGTGTGGTGGTCTCTCTGGTTTTGGACTTGCCTCTTGCCAGGGAGCCTACAGCAGAGCCCAGGGGTGGATTGCTGCAGCTCTGCAGGGATTGAGCAGGAGGGATGTCCTGCTGCGTCCCAAACCCACCCCGGATCCCTGCGAGGGTCCGAGGAGTCACAGAGTTGAGGGCTGTAAGAGTTTCATGGTTTCGGGTCTGTTGAGGTGAAGCAAACCCAAGCAGAGCCCCGTGAGCAAAGCTACTTCCTACCCGGCTGGAAGAAGGAAGTACCGGGCATCTCCTGGGAAGGACAGGTTTCCTGATGTTTCCAGCCCATTTCCAGACCAAAGAGGCTCTGAGAAGCAGCTGAATGTTTGATTTCTGCTTTGACTTGAATCTCAGAGCTTTGGGGTGATGTTTACACATTACCAGTTACCTGTTACCAAAGTCCCGCAGGTACAAAGCCTGTGAACCCGCTGGCCCGTGGTTACCCGGCTGGGAAGAGGTGGTGTTCGTGGAAGATGCAGAGCGCGTTTCCCGAGCAGATTTCCTTGCTGTGTCTACCCAGAAAAGGTAGGGCGATTCTCGTTTGACTGTTCCTCGCAGCGTACCTATTTTCAGCCTAGTTTACACCAGCCTGAGCGCTCGGATGTGCACCGGTTCGGCAGGCAGGGGTCCGACTCCTCCGCGCTGCGCTGAGAGATGAGCTGTGGAGCTGCCCCGACGACTAGCAAGAGCGTACGGCCAGGCCGAGGGAGGGGGCGCGGTCCCCCGCCTGCCCCGAGACAGCCGGACCCGGCGCGCTCTTAAGGAAATCAGATTTTTCATGTACTGCCAAGAGTTAAGCTAAGTCCAGGCGCCTCTCTCAGAGATAGGCTGCGTCCAATCTTTGAGCGACTCGTCTAGAGAGAGAAGAATAGCCCAGTGTGGTGCGTCAGCAAGCGGCCCTGAGTCACCGGCCCTATTCATTGTCTGCTGGTGAGATGCCGAGCAGCGCCCGAGCCCGCGCGCTCGCAGGCGGCACAGTGGCACGGGCTCGCTCTCCTGCACCGCCCGTGCGGGCGTGAACCCGGGGCAGAGACCATTCGTGCGGGCGTGCGTGCGTGCCCTCCCGCCTGCCCCGGGCTCTGCTGCACCGCCGGCGAGCAGGGCGATGGACCGGTGCCTTGGTGTCAGTGCAGGCTCGGTGGTTTCTGGTGGCACCGAGCGCGGAGGTTTGGTGATGGGTGATGTCCGCAGAGCTGGGGGAGCCCGAGTTACCTGCAGGGGCTAGGGGAGGCGGCAGGGTTGGCTGGAATCACCTGGCAGCTGTCACAAATGCCTTCACCCTCCTTAACATCAGCTGATGAGCTTCATCTCGGGAGGTGGGGAGCCTGCGCTGCGTCCCGATGGGGCTGAAAGCCGAGCTGTTTCAAAAACGGGGTCTTTAGGGTGACGACTGAGGAGGTGTTGTTGCGTCAGCCAGGGAGTGAGGAAGCTCCGCGGGGCAGCCACGCGGTAGCCAGAGGGGACCCGCGCGTTTGCCCAGCCGCGGCTGCCCCGGAGGTGTTCACGTGAGGATAACGTGCCGGGAGGATGCCGGGTCCGTGGGCAGGGGGAGCGCGCGGGGTGCGGAGCCGCGCCGGCAGGCGCAGGGCTGGGGTTTTACCTAGTGTGACTGGAAGGAAAGTGCTGAGTCTTCACAGACCAAGGCTTTTGGAAGGAGTTCTTTTATTTAGCGAGTCTGGGCTGCTGTCAATAAGTTCTGTGGTTTTAGGGCACCATATGCTGTATTCAACACTTTGCCAATCTCGTTAAACGAATCCAGACCAGCCGTTCACGGAGCGGGACGGAGCAGCTGGAAGCGGTGTATGTCGCCGCCCGTCATTAGGAGGCCGTTGGATAAAAATCTTCTCTTTGGTCTGACATTACAACCTTAATAATCCTCCACCCGTATTAGCTTTCTCCTTGCTGTACAAGAGAGGAGTCCGGAAAGGAGACGTTAACATCATCCCAGCTAATGCCACCGACACCGTTTTTATTAGAACATGGGGTGAATGTGCCCGGGATGGGGAGGGACAGGGTTCCCTGGCCCCCTGCCTGCAGGGACGCTCCAGCCCGAGCCCTCCTGTGCCCAACGCAGCCCTGGGCCCAGGAGCCACGCTCCTGCAGCCACCTGGGAGCTTGGAAAACACCGGGATTTACCCTACCGGGAATTTAAACCCAAGGGGCTTCTTCCTTTTCGTTCAGTGATCTTGTTTCTCCTCCCCAAAAGAAGGTGCTGTGCATTGGGATTAATATGTAACACCCAACCTTTCCTTCAGGGGATAAACTCCTCTCTGCTCGGAGGAGAGCGCCCATGGGAAGGCAGCGATTCCTCCCTGCCCCCCCCCGGCAAGAAGCGTTCTGTGCCCCCAGGCGCTGGGGCCGAGGGGTGATGCTGTCCCCGCAGCGTCCGGACGCCGGCGCGGGCAGAGCAGATGGGGCTGCAGGAGGGAAGGTAGCCGGGTCCTGCCCGGCTGGAGCGTTAGTCCTGGGTTTTGCACTTTAATGTAACTGCCAGTTGTACAAATTAATTAAAAATAACTGAAGAAAAATCCCAAAGAAAGGCCCTGCTTCCTCTGGTGAAGATTAATCATTAGCTGAGCCTTTTTCTTATGAAAATACAGATCCATGGTAGCCCCAGGCAAAAGATTCCCAGGGAGAGCCCTCACCATTCGTGCTCTGAGTTAGGGAAATCGCTTTGAAAGCATCTGACAGCTAAAGCAGAACATGTTGAGTAACTTGGCAACACTCAGAAAACATCTTGAAATGGTTTTTGTTCAACACATTTTGCTCTGCTTCAATAGGAGATGTCAGGGCAGTTCATTCACTGCCACTCGGGGCTGCGGGCGGTGCTGGGAGACGGTTCCTCTGCCCGCCTTTAAAAAAAGAAAAAAACCCAAGAAGGTCCCCGATACCTGCTGCTCCCGGGGCAGGGTCCCTCTCGACGACGCGACGGAGCTCCCCGTTGCCGAGCTCCGTACATCTCTTGTGGCCGGCGAGGTCCCCCCGCGCCGCGTTTGCAGGGGAGGTGGGTGATGCAGAGCGCGGGGCCGGAGGGCCAGGGTCCCCCCGTGCGGCGGGGGGGGCCCCCCTCATGCTCAGCCTTGGGGCTGAGGGCTCTGCCCTCCAAAAGTCACGCAGCGGCTTGTGATCAGTTACGATACCTCGCTCCCAGCCCGGAAAGCAGTGCCTGTGGAGGGGAGAGACAAAGTCAGGACAGGAGGGTACTGGGGTTCAGCGCAGATCCCCGTTACCGTCTGTGCGATGTGGCAGGCAACATTGTTCGTAGACTTTTTGAGTTGCCCTGTGGCTTCCCGTCCACGGGGGTATAAATCTCTCTTAAACTGTACCTGCAAGGTTAGGAAGGGCAGTGTCTGATGTTTAGGCAGGGCGTTAATAGCGATGTACGGTACCCGTCAAGCAAAGTCAGGTCTTGGGCATCCCAGGGGGGTGACAGAGGTACCTGCATTACAAACCCCCTGGCCACCCCTTCTCCCCCAGGAGCCTGTCCAGAGCTCCCGGGTCACGGCAGCTCGGGGGGGCTGCGCAGATCCGAGCATCATTTAGTTTTATTTCAGGAGGGAAGCTTTTCAGCAGTAATTTTTTTGGGGTGTTCTCAGTCCGTGCGGCTCTTTGGGCAGCTGGCGTCGGTGCTGTGCATCGCTGCGAGGGGCGGGGGGGAGCTGCTCTGCTTGTCCTCCGAGTGCCAGCCAGGAGCCGGGACCCAAATGCCCAAAATCCCGGTGATTTACACCCTTCCTGCAGCCCCACCTCGAACAGCGAAGGCAGCATCAACCGTGCTGCCCAGGCTGGGCAAAGAGCACCCTCCCAAAAGCGGGGCTCCCAAAGCCAGGGCTCGCGCCACCACCCGCAGGCTGCGTTTTGGGGGGGGTCCCACACGTGGCTGCCTGCCTGTGCAGGACGCGCCGCTGCCTCCTCCCCGGACGTAGGCAGTTCTGGGATGAAGGGAGCAAAGGAAATGCTGTGGCTGTACACGAAGGATAACTAATTTTCAAATCGGGATCATAAAACAAAAGATGGAAAATTTTAAATTCCTTTTAAAAATCGTCGGGGTTTTGTCAAAGCGCTCGGCCCCCGCTCGCAGGGCTGGGCGCTCTCGGGCTGCGGTGCTGAGCGCCGTTCCTGCAGCTTCCCTTCGTGCGCCGCGTTATCTAGTACTTTTGTTCGAAACAAGGTCGGGAGTGGTTTCCAGTCTCGTTAGTGTTTTATGAGGATCCTTTCTCAGCCCAGGAAGTCGACGACTTCGCTTGTTGTAAACTGAAACTCGAGAAAAGAAAGGAAAAAAAAATAAAATTAGGTTTGGCTTATGAAATTTGGGGTTGGTTTTACCATTTTTAAATGTATTTGGGAACTCTACGTGCCTGGGTTGCAAAACAAAAAGGCATTTCAAGCCAGACAGTTTGGGGTTTTTTTTTTAATTTTATTTTGAAACTTGTCAAAACAAGCCATATTGATAATTGTGACCAAATTTTTTCAAATTGAGAAATGTATCAAGAACAGCCCTTTCCCACAAAACCTTTCATTTTCAAAAAATAAAAAAATCAATCACACTTTTTCTGCTCGCACAGTTGGAACTGGTGGCAGTGGATTCGCAGAGAATAGCAATTTGTAAGGAATTCCAACCAGCTCTACTTAAAATAGCATCCAGCCAGTTTCTTGGGGGCAGGAGGCTGAGCGGCTCCGTGGTGAAAGCAAGTTGGAGAGCCGCCTTTCCTCGCGGGACGGTTTCGGTGCGGGATGACACACCTTGGGAAGCGCTCGGGCAGGCTCCCCGCGGGGTTTGCTGCGGCAAAAGGTGCTGCTCCCTGGGAGAAGCGCGGCGTCTTCTCCAGGTCCGCAGCCGGTGGCGGGTGCCCCCAGCCAGCCCTCTAGCCAAGCTCTAGTTTCTTTTCCGAACCAAAATGAGTCCAGCTTCCTCCTCGCCCCCCGATACGTTCAGACATCGTGGTCACGGGATGCCTTCAAAGCCAGAGATACTTCGTTACGTTCGTGGGAGGTTAAATTTGGAAGGAGCTCGGCGCGCCGGTCCGGCAGGGATGCCGCCCGGCGAGAGAAGCAGACGCCGCGGGGTGAGGGGGAGTACTGAGCGCCCCAAAAAACCAGCCGTGCCCTCGTGCCCTCCTCCGTCGGGAGCGCGGGAGATGCTGTTTCTGGCGGTTGAGGCGAGGCCTCTGCCCCTCCGCTGCCGGCGAGCACCGGGCCGGGGGGGGCCCGGCACGCTGGCGGGTCGGGGGGCGCGAGGGACTGCGTCAGGGACCGGAGCACCCCCGCCGGGATGGATTTGGCTGTGTGTGACCAGGCTGCTGGTGACCGAACCCTTCTCAAGTGCTGGTGAAATGTCGGTGGATACAGAGCTCAGACCTACAGAAAAAAGGTCCTTTTACAGTACGTGGTGGCGAGGTGAAAAAACAAACAAAAAACCCAACAGAAAACCAGAAACAAACCATACTGCTGAAGTCAAAATACTCTTTCTAATCCCCCTGCCCAGTTTCTCTTCCTTTCCAGCTTTCTTCCTCGGCCTCCCGGACCCTCCCTCTCTGTTCCCACCCCCCTTCTGTTTCTCTTTCTCCCCCCTGTCATAAGAAAGTGACTGTGTCCTCGAGGGGACAGTTTTCTTATGCCATTTTATACACTGTGCTTCATGTTTAGAACTTTTTTGCACTAGTTCCTATTACATTTATTTTCCAAAATGGTTTGACAAAAAACAAACAAAAAAACCCAACAAAAACACAAAACCATGCTATAATTCAGTTGTATTAAAAATATTATCCTACTACTCTCTGTGTTCAATAGTCTCTGTACCTGTAATGCTTTCAGTTCTGTTGTATTTTGGGGCAGAGGTTTTCTCCGCTCCTTGTTTAACCCAGTAAAGAAATAAAATGTTAAGAATTGATGATAACTTCCTCCTCCCTTTCTGTGCGGTTTAACCGGGGCCACGCGGGTGCCGGCGCGCTGCTCGCCCTGCCGGAGCCGCGGCGGGACGGGCTGCCGGCCCCCCGCTCCCACCAGGACCTGCCCTGCGAACTCGGGCCGGCTGTCCGACGGGTGGTTTTTTCCTGCAAAACCCAATCTCAGATGGAGGACAGAAGAGGCGGAGTGGAGGGACAATAACCCTGCCTCACTGAGTTTGATTTCGTAACCTTTCTTTATATTCTTTTGTTTCTTGCCTTCACATTTCTTGCCATGGGGCTCACCTCAGAACAATAGGGGCAAAGACTGTCACCAAGAGATTCATCAGAGAATAATGACTAAACCAGGGTATCCAAATTTTGCCCAGCTGAAGTCCACACCCACATATAATCTGGAATTAATTCATCTGGACAACAGATCTCGGCATGCGACAGAGCTGGGACACTCGGCTCCAAATCGAACGCTGCATGCCAGGCTGCGAAAGGCCACGTAATAAAGCTCTGAAGTTACGCGCTGGCCATTCCTACCCCGAGCTGAAAATTCTCAGTTTGGAAAGGAGAAGAGAGCGCTAAAAAAAAAAAATAAAATCAAAAAGGAATTAAATTGGACGGAGATAGAAATAATCTTTTAAAAGCAGATCGGTGCGGAAGGCAAATGCGAGGGGAGGGCGCGGGGACGAGGTGTGGGGAGAGCAGCCGGGGAGGGGGGTGCCTGCCGCGTGGGCTGGGCGGGCAGATAATTGGGGGGGTAGCTGACGGCTCGAACTGCGGGCGGCGTTTTCTGGCCTCTGCCAAGGTTCTCATTGCTCTGCCCGAACCGGGTCGGCTGCAGGAGACAGGTTTCCCGTGAGGCTCAGAACGGGGAGAGCCCCACGGTGAGCCGGTGTCCCCGTTCGGCCCTTCAGCCGCACGATCCAAAGCGCTCCCCGTCCCTGCCGGCAGCCGGCACACCCTTTCCCACGTGGACGCAGGTACACACGCGTCTCTTCCCTGGCCGCGGGAGGTGGCGGACGGGTTGGCGCCCGGTTGTCACTTCCATGGCGCTTTGTGCCCACTGGCTGGGCAGCAGGTGGCATCTCGCCCCCCCTCGGGGGGAGCCCTTCCCTTGGTGCGTCGGCCAACCCCCTCTGTCCACCAAAGCCAGAGGCAGGAGGTCTGGGATCCCGGGACGGGCAGTTCGGAGGGGCGCGGTGCTGCTCCCGGTTTGGACAACTAGACATCAACATTATCCAGCCCGTTTTTAACTGAAACCGCTCTGTTCCCTTTGTTTCTTGATCTACAAGCTCTCGCAAGCTCTCCAGCAGCAGCAACGGTGTGAATTCCCACCAAAAGTCTCCAGTGACCTTCACGGCTGTGGCAGGGAAGCGAGGGGATGGTGCAGATGCCGTACAGGAGCGTTGCTGTTGCCAACCAGGGCCGGCGGGGTCCTTTCTTCTAAAATCCTTTTGTCCTGCCCTGTTCCAGCCTATTGTTCTGATTTTCAGAGCGCATCACGTTCTGCTGCTGCTGACGGGTAAAAATAAGGCAAAGTCAAGATGTTTTCCAGGATAATGAATGAACATCTAACACGTGGTGGCCAGCAAACAGAACCAGGGATGTCTCATTATTTGCATAGAGGGGATTGGGCTTATCCCCACGGACAGACAGAAAAGCGTACACCGGAGGGAAGCTCCAGAGCAGCACTCAGGTGCCTCAGGTTAGCACATACCCTGCTGAAGGCACTTAAATCCCACTCAGAACTCCTAAGGTGGCCCCTCCATGTGCTTTTGAGGTACTCTCAGTAGTGGTTCCTCATGGGCATGCCCTGGTCTGCCCCAATTTGAGGGGTCCTCAGCTGGGCTCTAGGATCTACAGATCAGAGCCCTGCAAAGGGCTTGAGCTGGCAAATAACATCAGGACACAGAAAGCACCAGATTTCTCAGAAAATTGTGTTTGGGATTGCTTTTTCCTTTGGGAGCGCTGCTGGCAGGATGGGTCCCAGCAAGGCACGTGCCACCGTTCGCTCCTACCAATGTCCCGCTGCAGCGATGAGCAAGCACCAGCTGGCATCTCTGCCGCGCTCGGCGCCGGGTAGGTGGTGGCGGCGGTGATGAGCTGTGAAGCCTTTCAAAACGGTCCTGCTGCTGGAAATTAAAAGCTGGAGTGCCTGGCCTGGGAGGGGGAGCACAGCCAAGAGGTGGGAGGTGTAGCTTGAGCTGCTTGCCCAGCCTGTAGGAAATCATGCCGTGGCACGGCTCTGCGAGGCTGGGCTCGGGGTGCGGGGCACGCTGCTGTGGCGGGTGTGTAAGGGAGCCCTGCAAGAGCAGGGCAAGCATCGAGCGATGCTGCTCCTGAAATATCCATAAACCAACACGCAATTAATGGCATTTCTGAGCCAGACACAAGGGATTTCCCGGTATCTCTTTATGTGACAGCTCTGGATTGGTGTTTAACTGCTGAATTTGTGTAGCTGCTTTCTAAGACCCAGCTACTCCCCTGGTACCCCCCTCCTCCGGCAGCGACTGCTGGGGTGCCGCGTTGCGTGCTTGAGAAGGCGGTTGCTGTTGGCAGCTCCTTTTGATGCCCCCGTGTCCTGTCCCCTGAGACGCCGCATCCCTCGCCCGTGCTCTCCAGGTCTCTCCTGGTTTAACAGACCCCACACGTCTCTTCCCTCAGCCGCTGCCTTTCTAGGGAGAGAGGTACCATAAGGGTGTCCCACCTCCTGCCCCCGGGAGGCCCTGGAAGAGGGCAGGTCCTGGGGGGGGTTGGAGACTGTATAAAAAGAAGTCAAGATCTATGTGGGCAAGAAGATGGACAACTGCCCAGCCTGGAGGACAGCGATGCTGTTCCTGAGCTTGCAATGAGCGTTGGGCAAAGCAAAGGGTCTCTGTGGCCATGTGGTGCTCGAACTTGATGCAGCAGCTGAAAATCCACCCAGGAACAGGCCAGTTCCCAGGGATTTCATTAGCAGCTATTTAAACTTGATGTGAGTTAAGCGGATATAAATTTTCATGCCTATAGGCCTGCGGACATCAAAGCTGGAAGGCGGCGTGGAGCGAGAGAGAAACCTCTCGGCTATAAATTTGCCTTGTGACTCCATAAAAACTGAAATGGGCAGCGTGAAAATATTTCTGCTGGAAAGTGCATGGAAAATGCTGCACCCCTGAGAAAACAACACAAAGCGCTGCCGATCCAGATCAAACTCCAGGCTCAGAAATGTTTTGAGGTGCAAGACGGGACCCTCCAGACACTGAAATCATGGGTGGGGTCTGGGTTTCTAACGTCATCTCTTCTGGATGTGAACCAGGCATTCCCTTTGGTTCTATATTTATTGATATCGTTTAATAGATGGCAGCCAAGGTTCTGCATTCTGGCTTATAGAAAAAAAGAAGAAAAAGGTATTATGCACATGCATCCCGAAATTGTGCTGACTGCGTAATTACGTTTCTGAACTGGAGCTTCTCCATCTTCCCTGGGCACAGGAGTATTTGGGCCTCAGGAAAATCGTGCGACTTGTTAGCGTGGATCTAAAAGTGTGCGTGAGGGCCTCGTTTTTCACATCCGCATTTCGACGCGTGAGACCAAGAATCCCGAAGACAAACTGTATTTCACGATCTTTCCCCCCCTCCACCCTAAGAACGCCGTTCCAGGCTGTCTTCTGCCTACCAGGAAGCTCAAAGACGTTTCTAGGCCTTTCAAAGTCTGGGTATGTTCAACACGGAGCGCCTGATGTTGGCGAGGAGTTCTTAATTTATTTTTGTGTGGTCAAACAGGTTTTGGTGTGGGGTTTTTTGTGGGTTTACGGATTCTGTGTCTGGAAAGTCAGTGTGATGCTGCCTCAGAAAACTGATGAAAATCTTGTAGTTGAGAGTTGAAGAAATTATTAATGATCATAATTTTTCGCCTGGAGGACTCCTTTGTTCTCTTCTTTTTGTCTAAAATTTGCGTTAAGTAAGAGCTTACAACTTATTTTTCATTAGCAACCCCCTTGCCGTAGCAGAGCGGGAGCTGCCTGGATGGACCGTAGAAGGTGGGGTTAGGTGCGGTGGGCCAGGTGGGTTTTACTCCTTCCATGATTCTAATTCAGCTTTAATTGTATTGAAGTGAAGCCCCTTGATGGGAAAAGGGTGGGAAGGGGTGATTTTTCTTCCTTCATGTGAAAGCAGTAGAAACTCTTTTCCTTTCTTTCATCTATACTCGTAGAGATGCATATTTCAAGGAGAGGGTCAGGCACAGGAGGAGAAGGTGTTGCTGGAGCCACATGGGACTCGGATGATTGTCCCCTCTTATGAGCTTGCCCCAAGCCAGGAGCTTACTCAAAAACCCTATTAATTAAACCACATCAGGTGAAAATGTAGAGCCCAGTATAGTAAAACAAAAATAATTAAAAAAAAAAAGAAATCCAAAAGCCTGCGGGGGAAGCATTAGATGCAGGATGACCTCGGTCATCATGTTCCTGGAGTCTGCAGAAGGCCAGATCCCCAACTGCCAAGAAGATTTGGTGGTGGTCCCAGGATGGGCCCAGCACATTTCTGCTGGACTTATCTTTAAATAATGGCAGAGGAGTCTAGGTAAGGTTAGGCTGGATGCCATAGGCTGAGTTTGGGAAGGCCTGGACCCAATCCTCCTCCTCTTCCTCCTGTTGCCCTAATCATAGAATGGTTTGGGTTGGAAGAGACCACAACAATCATCTAGTTCCAACCCCCTGCCATGGGCAGGGACACCCTACACTGGACCAGGGTGCCCAAAGCCCCATCCAGCCTGGCCTTGAATGCTGCCAGGGATGGGGCCTCCACAGCTTCTCTGGGCACCCTGTGCCAGGGCCTCACCACCCTCCCAGTAAAGAATTTCTTTCTAATGTCCAATCTAAAGCCCCCCTCGTTTGGTTTATACCCACTGCCCCTTGTCCTGTCACTGCGCTCCCTGATAACCAGCCCCTCACCAGCTTTCCTGGAGGTCCCCTTTAGGTATTGAAAGGCCATGATTAAGTCTCCCCAGAGCCTTCTCTTCTCCAGGCTGAACAGCCCCGTATCAACCCAATGAGCAAATAAATCTGGAAAGTGGGACATGCATAGTTATGAGTTATTTCCAGTCCAACTGTATTACCCAAAAAGAAGTCCACTGTTGGTTTTTATTCCCTGTCAAGTTCCCTGCTCTTCTCGGGCCCCAAGGAGTCTTCCCTCTTGACGCCCCATTCCAGCCATGACCCCTCAGATCAGTGTCCCGTTCCTGTTCCCCACAAACATCTCACCCCTGTTATAAGATCAGTTCTGCATTGAGAATACTCTCCTGATGAGAGCAATCAAGGATCTTCAGACGGTGAGGGCTCACAGGAGATCCTGGAGGTGAATTTGGTGGTGTGTTAGGGGCCAACACAAGCATGCCACATCCAGGGTGCCACGCGTACTCACAACGTACTACCCAGCACGGGTCCCCTTGAGCAGCTTCCTGTGAGGAAAAGCATAGGATCTGCTTTTCCTTTGAAGAGGGAAGCGTTAAGTGCAAGCAGAGATCACAGGCCTGATGAATCCAAGGGATGTCAAACTACATCAAACTTTCTTGTCTTCATGTGGAAACATCAGGACGAGCGCCCCGAACCAAGTAACAGCGACTGCTACGTGCCGTGCCGCGCTAGGGAGAGGTGATCTCCCTACCTGTGGCCCATCACCTCATTGACACCCTGCTTTCCCTTTCCCTGCCAGTCCCATCCATGTTTTTTTACAAAACGAGTCCCGTGTATGTGATAACTGGGATGATAGCCTCTGTCTCTCTCAGGCTTCCTAGCTACCCTCACATCTGCTCTGCCACCTCTTCCAAGCCTTGCTCCAGCAAGTTCTCACACTCTTCTTCCTCCAGTCTTTCTTAGCCTCTTCCCACCACCCTCCTCTGTCACTCAGCCGTCTTTCCTCTGACTTGATCTTTGCTCCAAAACCCACTGGGCTGACCTGCACCTTCTCTACGCAGGGATCTCTACTCCATCTCCTCCCACCTCCCGGTGCTAAGCCCAGGCTAGCGCCCAGCCCTCAGTAAAGCCACAGGTAAGCCTGAGACCAGCTCAGAGGAAAGCCTCGCTGCCAGAAGATCTCCTGACATGTTTGTATTCACAAGCTTGTCAGCATTTGGGGTTTGTTTTTTTTTTCTTCATTCTCTTGGGGAAAATTGCCACTGTTTCTGACACCATTTCAGCTCCTCCAAGCCTAGTTGTGAACGAGTCTAGTGTCGGTGCTAAAACGCCAGATGCCGTGGAGACCCGTTCCGGGCGAGCCTGTGCTAGAAACTGTCACTACGCTGGCATTGGGGATGGTGGCTTAGGAAGCCAAAGAGAGAACCTCTTTTATATAAACTGTAAGTTTTTCATAAAAGCCTTTCTAATTTGTACCAAAGAGACTCTAACACACCCTTGGGACTGGTAAAAATAATAATGGCTTAAGTGGTAGAAGACTGTGAATTTGAAACAGAAGGTTATGAGATTTAGAAGTATTACAAAAACATCAACATTGTATATCAATAAATGTAATTTAGATATACAAAGGAGATAGGAAAGATTTCAACCAAGAGCTGTCAAGCCTTACCTCATCAGATCTCTCTGAAACAAAGCAGATGTCTTCATCCAGTTGATCCGGAGAAACTGGCCTTCACGTCCAAAAGTAGGTTATTTCAAATCACAAATGTAGTACTGCTTTCAAAAATTACACGGTTTGCTATTTTTCAATTTTTATTTTTTTTTTTTAATTCTGAGATGAAACACACATGTTTCTATTGGCCGCTTCAGCCAAGAAACGCAGCATTCCCCAAAGCCAGCGATCCCGAGCTCGTGGAGCCGCGGCTGCCGGACCTGTAATGAGAGATGAAGGCGAATGGCGCTCGTTAGAGCCGTATCTGTTTGCTGCTTGAAATGTGCCTTTGTGATAAGCAACTTAACTCTCGCTATTCCGTACCCCAGCAAATGGCTACTGCCCCTTTCCAAACCCTCCAACCCGCGCTCGGCCGGTGTGCTTCATCGCGCCTTGACCCGGCGTGGCCTCCGCAGGGGAAATTGCCGGTTGAGGGCTGTGTTGCTGTAGGATATTACGTCTGAGCCTTGTGATCTTTCTCCTCGCTTAAATCTGCAGCTGCTGGGATGCATCTAAGAACAAACGCTTGGGCTTTCCCTACCCTGGTTATTGCTGTCGTGTGATATTAACAGTCTCCGGGCTGCAAATCACTGAAATCCCAGGTCACCGGCAGACTAAGCCCGTTATGGGGAGGTCCCGCAGGCGGGTCAGGGCCTTGGGTCTGCACTTTCCAATAGCTTAAGAAGGGAGCAGAAGAGGATAGTTCCATATGTCCTCCTTATGACCGTTCCTGCTTTGATATAAATTCCTTGGATTTATCCTTTCCGAAGCCAGGGCTTCAGTTCTTTACCCTGGACTCAATCTGCATTACCTGAGAGGCTTAAAAATTCAAGTTTAGCCCAAAACTCTGTGGGAAGACTCTGGGCCCTGGATGCTGATAGCTGCTGACCTCCCCTCCCCACTGGCACCTCTGCAGGCACAGATTTCGGGGACCTTCAGGAGCGGGGGGCTGAGGGGGCTTCCCTCCATCTCCCAGCCCTGCAGCAGTTTGGTGGGTCAGCGGGGGGGGCAGGCTGGGGCTGTGCGGCCGAGGGCAAGGGCTGAGCTGGGACCCAGCGCGTCTGGCACCACGCAGACGGCCAGCCGCCGAGGAACGCCGCTGGGAGTTACCAAACCCGCGTGGACGTCCTGTGTGCCTCAGGCGTGAGGACATGCTGCTCGCCGCGCTACCAAAGCTCCCTGCAATCTGGCTGATTTTTCATTCTTCTTTCATTTTTTCATCCTCCTTCAATGACATTTATTTTTTCCTTTTCTCTTTTCCCTTTCTGCCCAGCCCAGCAGAGCTGCTCACAGCAGCCTGGACCATCTGCGCAGCCGCGACCAGAGAGATGTGGTGAGTTATCGTAGCGGAACGAAAGCTGCCGTCGGAGGGAGGGCAGCGCGGGGACCCCGGGCTTTTGGATGCTGGTAATGAAGCACCGTTAGTCTATAGGCAGTGCCTCGGAGCTGTGGAAGGTATGCCTGAGCAAGGACAGGATGAGTGCTCCTTGCAGGGACCTGGGGCTGGTGTCCAGGGATGGTTCTGGAGGGCCGACGGGCTTGTGTGACAATCCCCCCGGGTGGCGAGGGGGGGACGTGGCAGCCTACAACGCTTCCTTCGTCTCAAGCGACGGTGCTTCACGTGCTGCCCGTGTGTCCCACGAGTCCCTGCTCTGAGAAGGGGTTAGCGAGGGGGAGAGGGGATGTTGATCAGTCCCGCAGGGCGCCCCAGAGCCAAGCTGGACATCTGGGAATACCCTGAGGAACAGCAGCCCGGCAAGAAGCATCTCAGGCTTTCCTCCTAGGTGCAGAAAGCGTGTGAGCTCAGTCCGGTGAGTACTACACTTGTAGGTCAGTTGACCCCTCGGACAGGGCTGTGGGCCGGGACAAGGCAGGGCTGGGAAGAGCCCTGCACAGCCTGGGTGGTATTGGGGAGAGAGGCGTGAGCACAGGGCAGTACTGGGGCTCACGCGCTCTGATGAAATCGAGCTTATACCATTCAGAATTACCTCCACCGACACGGTACTGTGTTTTGTGCATGGACTTACCCCTGCGGAGCATGTTGCTGTGCTGGTTTCATGGCTGTAATGTCTCCTCCAGCCAGAGCGAAATCTGATGGGAGGTGTCCCAGACACCCCCCTGTCCTAGGTTTGGCGGGGGGGGGCGTGGGGGTGTATTTCAGCCTCTGTGGCTTCTGCTTCTCTTGCTTTAGAGATTTAAATTCTGTGGATAATAATTTAATCAGGACTGCCTCTTCAAAGAGGTAATTTGTGCCGTGCATTAACAGAGACAAATATCAAATGACCGAAATCACTTGCAGATGGAGCGGGGCCACAGCCTGAGCCCTGGCGTGGGTGAAGCGAGCTGCAGGACCCGTCTGCTCCTGCTTTGAGGGTGGTCGTTGGGTTTGGTTTAGGTGGGAAGGGCGTGCTTTGGGGTCTCCCACCCGGACAGAGGTAGGGTGGCTCTGCGGGACGGCTTCTTTCCCCCAGGCAGCACCTAGGGAGAGCGGAGCAGCAAACCCAGAGCCGTGCTCCGCAGCAGCCAGGTCAGGAAATGCCTGCACCAGGAATGCTGGAGCCTGGGGAAACCCCTGCCGTCCTCCGGCAACGGGCAGAGGAGAGGAGCGCCCTCCTCTTGGTCAGGCTGAGCATCGGCCGAGGGGGCGGCTCCCCCCTGGCTGCTTTCACACGGGTTGTTGGTGACTATCATCAATGCAGACGAGCGGCAAACCAGGCTCTGGGCTTTCTGAGAGGGTGTCTTTCATATATCATGTATATTCCTTCAGGCAAAGATCATATCCTCTTTCACTGGCAACAGCAAATCCCAAAACCGGCATTCCAGGACAATAACTTGGAAGACTCCTCTGCTGCCCGCTTGACTGAGCAACCTGGGATGTGGGGAGCCGAAGGTCGGGGGCGATGAGGCGGCGAGCACCGGGGAGGTTGTATAACGTGGTGTGGAATATCATTGTTCCAGCCAGGATGAGTAAGAGCACAGCTGACGCTGGTCACCGACTGCACTTCCATGTGTCTGAGGGAGGGGGAGGCTGAGAGACGGTTGCACAGTTGAAAATAAAGACAATAAGTCTATAAAAGTTTAAGAACTGAATAGATTCCTAACATTTGTTTTTCATTATCACCAAATAACATATAAATAAACATACAACAGAACCAAGAGCAACAACCTAGTTACCCTCTCTAGAAGAAGCTGTGTTTAGGCTTAACTTCGCGTTCTTTGGCCAAACCTCCTCCTTGTGTGCTCTGTAATGAAATGAAATGAATTAGCGAAGCTGGCTGAGCAATTAGGCCTCCATCTTCCTTTAAAACAGAGAGCAAAGCAAAGGCCTGCCTGAGCAGGAAAGCTAGATGTCAAGGTGCTGCTAATTCTTAGAAGTCAGTAGTACGGGGGGAAGAATATGTGGAAATAAGCACAGCAGGAGTCAACAGACCTTTTTTTTCCTCTGTCAAAAGGACACAAGCATGCGTAACCCCTTTTTTTGGTTAGTGTTATTGTTTGTTGATAATTATTACTGTATCTCGAAGGACAAATGGCGGTTAATACGTAGTGGTAGGTTTTGCTTTTCCTTTTTTCCTGTTTAATGATGTAAAACGGACCCTTGCGCGATGCTGTATGCACTGCACTCTGTGCTTATGAGGAGGAAAAAAAATCATTCAGGCTTAAAATGCGGTGGCAGTCAGGCTGACACCGGGCTGTGGAGTGTTTTCTGGTCCCCCTCCGCTCGCACATCTCGTCGAAGCCTTTTACAGTGGCTGCCAGTGGGGGGGGGGGGACAACAGGACGGTGCTGGCGCAGGGGAGTCAGGGGCGAGGAGCTGGGTGGGTGTCGTTTTAAATGGCAGTTACCAGGATTGGCAGGGTAAGGTGAGAGGGACAGACAAGCGGTCAGCGAATGTCAGAGAGGGAACATCTCGGAAGAGCCCTGGACGGAGCCAGGAAAGGGGCATCCCAGGAACCCGCTCGCTCTTACAACGCGAACGTGTTGTGCAATCCGTGCCCCTGTGGAAGCAGCCGGGCACCAGTAACTGCTTGTGCCGCGCAGGCAGAGCTTGTAGTTATTAAAAACACAGCCTTAAGTAAACCAGATTGTACGAAACATCTCGGCTCTGGCTGAGGAAAAATAACTGTAATTGCAGTGAGGTATGGAGGCTTTACAAAAGTCAGGATCCTTTCTCCTAGGGGCTTATAAACGTATCTGAGGACGCGCTGTGGGTATGCAATGACTCCGGGAGGCTTTATTGTATTAACCTTGTTGCTAACATCACCGGGAGAGTAAAAGAGATGGCTTTCCTGCAATTTAGCGGAGCTTTCCTCAAAGGAAAGTCATGAATTCCAAAGCTTTTAGGTCACACATGTTAAAATCTACTCTTGTTGCTGCTGCAAATATTACAGCTGTTGCCAAAATGTAAATGGGAAATGGGCTAGAATCTTCTTTACAACATCCTCCTGAGAGACTCGCTGATCTGCTGCATATGCAGAGCAATTGGCACTTGGGCCTGCCACAAAGTGCCCTGTGTTATGCTGAGAGAGTTTTACCCATTCCAAAAGAAAGGGAGATCTTCTAAGCTGACAAGGCTGCTGTAGCAGCTGTAGGTTCTCCTCCCACCTTCGGTTAAATCCTGCCCGGATGGGAAGGCTCCGCGGCACTGCGATGCGGGAAAAACCGGCAAGCGGAGGAATTGGGAGGAAAAAAGGTCCCCTGGCGCTCCGAGATGTTGCCTCTGCGGGTTCTTCTCCTCTTCAGCCTCTGCCCACCCTCCAGCGGACTCTGTCGCACTACGTGGGCTGGAGGGAACAATGCCTTTATTTTTGGAATGTTTCCTTTTTTCCTAGATTTCTCCCCATTGTTCATGGGAAAGAAGAGCAGGGGCAGCTGGGCCCAATAAAGCCTAAGCAGATAGAACGAGGCAAAATTGGGGGGGGCGGGGGGGAACCTCTTCCTTGTGAAAGAAGTAATGCCGCTTTCTGATTAAAAAGACCTGTTCTTTATTTTCTTGTTGTGGACCCTGCCTTTGATCAGCCCATCCAAAGCATTACGGATCTCTGTCGTTCCTGCAGCCCTTACGAGTTCGAGGCTTTTCTGTCCTCTGGCTCCTGCCCCCCCTGGAGCAGCACTGCTCGGAGGGCTTTCAGGGGAGGAACCTTTGAGGTTCTTCATCCGTGTAGTGCAGGTTTTCAGGTACGACCCAGTAAAGGGGGACGGAGCTTGTAAAATAAAGGGCACCGGTTGCGTTCGGCAGAGAGAGAGGGCTGGTGGCTCGGAAAGGACACGTCCGCAGTGGGGGAGGGCTCGTGGCCGTGCGCTCTCACCAAAGCCTGGAGCTGGCAGCGATGCTTACAACAGGAGAAATTCCAGTGAAATCCTGGGGAAGCAGCACAACGCCGCCGTCTGTGGGGTTTGGCCAGTGCCACGTGGTCAACGCGTGAGGACCTCGCTCAGGTCTGAGATGACGTGTTAATTATATTACATATTAATTAGATGATCAGATGGGTTTTCTTATTAATTGGTGGGATGCTGCATGATGGCCTGCTCCAGGAGGCAGAAGTACCTCGTTTTCAGGATTTGGCAGATGTCCCTAATGGGATCCGAGCAGAAATGGTGAACTGGCTTATGGACCCGTGCGTGTCACCAACTGACTGACCCAGCTACGCAGCTTGGGCTTCAGACCCTCGCAGTACGGGCCTGGCTTTGAGGCCCTATGAACATACACGGTACGAAGTATTTCAGGGACTTCTGGGCTTAACTGACCTCTAAAACTCATCCTAAAGTAACATAAAGTACTCTTGAAAATGGAACCAGGCTATTCCAAGTCTGAGTAGGTCAGTGTATGATTGTTTTTAAATTATTTGGATCTCGATCTTGAAAAACAGTAACGACCCTAAGCATCCAAATAATTACAAATGGTCCTCAAATAATGACAGAGTTCTGTACAGAGGGTTCATTTGCTTTTATTTGCCTTTTTGCTCTTGAGTTGTTAGGGTTGGCAGTGGGTAATGGTTCCAGTTTGTTCTTCACAAATATTAGGGAAACATTTCTTTCTTAAATGAAAACAGAGGTTCTCATATAATTTCATGACTATTACACAGAACTTAAAGGAAAAAAAACCCACCCTACTGCAGAAAAATAAGGCTAGGAAGGACTACAAGGAGGTCACATAGTTCATCCTCCTCCCCAAAGGCAGGATGTACAGCATGTATAGTGTCCTTTATAGCTGTAATCTATGAAATCCTGAGCCATGAAGACCCCACAATTTCCCAGACAATCTGTTCCAGGACTTGGAAGGCTTTTTCCTGGAGAGGCCAGCCTGGTGTAAAACTCGCCCTACCCACGGGATGACGGAGGACGGGAACACAGACCTGCAGGGGACCAGGTGCCTCCGGGTGGGCTCCTGGGGCCAGTCCCTGGGCATCAGGGGACACCCAAGAGCTTCCCATGGCACGTCTAGCGCAGCGCTGAGAGCCACGGCTCCCGCGTCCCGGGGGGCTTCTCCGGCATCGGTCACCCACAGCTCCTGCGTCTCGGGGATTTGCTCGGTGACATTCCTTGGGGCCGCTACCCTTCCTATTGATCCGATGATAGTTACAGCGTCACCTCGCAGTGCTTGCTTCCCCAGCACCGACGATGTGCTCTGCATCATCTCATCCTCTAAAACGGGCTGGAAGCGCTCCTCAGCAGTGCCACCTAGCCACCCCCGCCGCCCCTCTGCAGCCTCAGCCACTCCTTCCTCCCATTAGCACCCTCGCACTCTCCCCCACCCCTTCTTCCCTTTTATTTGTTTCAATTTGTGTCCTATTTTCTCCAGACCACCTCTCCAACTCGTTAAGACAATTTCTAANTGATTTCAGGGCCCCCCCCCCCACGCAGCCACAGGCTCCTGCCTTCCTCCCGCCTCTGCTCTTGCACGCCCCCGGGGCTGGTGGGCCTCAGGAGGAACCGCTCAGCAGCAGGAACATCAAAGCATCGTGGACACCACGATGAAGCAGCTGCCAGCTCTGCTGGCCGCCAAGGAGGTCAGACTGGCCTGACAAGGTCCCCCTGGACAAACCCCGCTAGCTGTGCTTTCCCTCTCGCCGTCCGGCTGCTAACAGGCACCTTGATTGTTTGCAATGATTTGGGGGTGTTTAGCCAAGCTGTGTGGCTTCTGTAGTAACTTCCNACATCTAGCGCAGCGCTGAGAGCCACAGCTCCTGCGTCTCGGGGATTTGCTCGGTGACATTCCTTGGGGCCGCTACCCTTCCTATTGATCCGATGATAGTTACAGCGTCACCTCGCAGTGCTTGCTTCCCCAGCACCGACGATGTGCTCTGCATCATCTCATCCTCTAAAACGGGCTGGAAGCGCTCCTCAGCAGTGCCACCTAGCCACCCCCGCCGCCCTTCTGCAGCCTCAGCCACTCCTTCCTCCCATTAGCACCCTCGCACTCTCCCCCACCCCTTCTTCCCTTTTATTTGTTTCAATTTGTGTCCTATTTTCTCCAGACCGCCTCTCCAACTCGTTAAGACAATTTCTAATGCTGTATTCGGGCTTCCTTGCAGCCTGCGTCGGGTGGGCATCACACAGATATTCGTCTCCCTCCCTGTTTCCTGAGCAAAACCGCTGGTCAGTAACGGAACCGGCAAAGACTTTTGGTGTGTTGCTCCCTTGGCTGTAAACTACCGATGAACTGGGGTGCGGATGCTGATTTCAGGCCGCCCCCCCCCNCAGGGCCCCCCCCCCCACGCAGCCACAGGCTCCTGCCTTCCTCCCGCCTCTGCTCTTGCACGCCCCCGGGGCTGGTGGGCCTCAGGAGGAACCGCTCAGCAGCAGGAACATCAAAGCATCGTGGACACCACGATGAAGCAGCTGCCAGCTCTGCTGGCCGCCAAGGAGATCAGACTGGCCTGACAAGGTCCCCCTGGACAAACCCCGCTAGCTGTGCTTTCCCTCTCGCCGTCCGGCTGCTAACAGGCACCTTGATTGTTTGCAATGATTTGGGGGTGTTTAGCCAAGCTGTGTGGCTTCTGTAGTAACTTCCCGACGTTTTATTCACCCTCAGCCAGTCCTTTAAGCTCCCCCCGACCTCACGAATTCCCAATGATAACCTCTAATGGTTTGGCTAAAGCATCATCTTCCTCAGGCCCAGCTATTTGCACAAATCCTCGTGTCTCTATTTCTGCGCGCCTTCCCTGCCTCCCTCCGACCCGTGGCTGGCGTTAGTGGTTGCCTGACTGAAACCTGAACTTCTTTAAAAAATTTCATTTCCCACCAAAATAGCCCCAACCCTTCCGTTCGCTTCCATTTCGGCTGTACGTGTTCCTCCTTGCTGAGAAAACCGCCTGGTTTTTCTCTCCCTGTTTCCTGACGTACGTGTAATGGTTCCCTACCTCCCACGCCACTCGCTGTCCATCCTCGCCCTCCCCCGCCGCCGGAGCCTCACTCCTTGCGGCTCTTGTCCCCGCACACCGAGCTGTTTCACACTTGGTGTTGGGGCCTGGCCTGATTTATACTTTCTGCGCGTGTTCCTTATTGTGTTGGAGATGGCCAAGCTGATCTCATGCTATTCTTTCTATCTCGCTTCTGCATTGGGATGGGCTGCAGATGTGCCACTGCTGCAATTCCAACGAGGAACCAGCAGCTCCTTGGGCGTCTTCCCCACTCCTTGTTTGAGGGATACGTACCCAAGCTCATGGTTCAGTCAAGGCTGCTTTCTTCAAGCTCAGCCTTCCCTCTCAAAATCCACACTTCTTCCTGATTAACTTTTGCCCACGCTGCTTTCAACCTTTGTTTCTGGCAGTCAGAAACCCTGAAAAAGCTGGAGGATGCCCCAAAACATTAAAAACCTGTTCTGGGCACCCAGCCGCAGCCCAGGCAGTGCCTACAGAACCAAAGTCTGCCTGCTGAGCCCTGGCTGTCCTTGGTATCTCCTCTCAAAACTCCTCCTCTGCTTTCTCATTGCAGAGGCTCCTCTGCACACGCAGCCGCTCGGCAGCAAAACTCCTTTCGAGAGGCTCTTTGCCTAACGGGATTGCACTCCCAGGTGCCTACAGTCCCAAGGGGGCTGCAGCAAACTGCCCGTCCCACGAGACGAGCTCTCGGTCCCCACCCTTGCCTTGCTTCCAACGCGAGTGATGTACATAAACCCGCACCGAGCAACCACCCAGCCCATTAATGTTTTTTTGGCTTCAGTCTGTAACTCTTTGCCCTGTTTGCTTAAAGAAAAGCACAAAGACAGGGCTGGAGGCCCCAGGCGTGCTGGGCCAGAGCAGGGGTCCGGCTGGGTCAGAGCAGGGGTCCGGCTGGACTGGAGCGGGATCCGGCTGGGTCAGACCAGGGGTCCGGCTGGACCGGACCAGGGATCCAGCTGAGTCAGACCAGGGATCCGGCTGGGTCAGACCAGGGGTACAGCGGAGTCAGAGCAGGGGTACAGCTGGACCGGACTGGGGTCTGCCTGGCTCAGAGCAGGGGGTCTGGCTGGACCGGACTGGGGGTACGGTGGAGTCAGAGCAGAGGTCCGGCTGGACCGGAGCGGGGTCCGGCTAACCCAGCCTTGCCGCAGGCTGGCAGAGGATGCCTGTGAGCGGAAGATGCGGTGTGTGGCGTGCAGTACAGGCACTGCCTGAGCCCGGGGCTATGCCTGGGCATGCCGTACCCCTCGATGGGCTGCTGCTCCTGCGGCACACACGTCCCATCCCCCGGGAGCATTCGGCACCCCGTGCCAAGCCACTGCGGCTTCACCCAGCGCCGGGTACCGCCGTTACCAAAGGAAGGGCTGCCCGGAGGGGCGGCGGCTGCAGACCTGGCACCCCCGGCCACCTCTGCGGACACCCACCAACCACCCCGCCCGGGGCCCGCAGCCTGCCCGGCCCTGCCCGCGGGGGGGCGGGGCTCCGTTGCGGTTTGGCCCCG
>VWZZ01002248.1:98993-139110 GCA_013399095.1 Psophia crepitans
CCGGCCTTTTCGGTGGCGGCTCGGCGTGCCCCCCTCCAGCAGCCCGCGCGCCCGGGCTGTGCGGGGCCGGTTGGCTTCTGCCCGCCAGTGAGTCCAGCCCTGGGAGCGGTGGTGCCCAGGGGGGCTCGCCTGTCCCGAGAGCCTCTGGGAGAGCAGGAGCCGAGCTGGGGCCTCCGCTCGCAAACTTAGGTCATTTTTTCCAGGCACGAAACCTCGCTGTGAGCGGGATAAGCTGGAGGAAGGAGTTTCCACCCCTTTGAGCCTCACAAGCAGATGGCCCGTTCCCCAAAGGTGCTGGGTGGCTTTGCCGGGGGGTCCCGGTGGGGGTCCCGCGGGTTGAGGGGAGCAGAGAGGCACAGCCCTGCCGCGGCGCCCCGGCAGTCCTTGCCCTGCTGGTTATCAGTGCTCGGGATGTGGGGGGAGGACAAAAATAGCTTTGATAAAGCTGCGAGTTTGGAAACTCTTCCGTTCGGCTGCGCTGGCCTCGGCTGCTCCCGGGAACGCCGGGCTCGCGCCTTCCCGCGGGTATTTGGATTCTGCAGCTTCCGACAGTAAAATGTAAGTAAGCGTTGAAGCGGAGAGAGGCTCTGCTATCTGCTCATTGCTTGCTTTCTCCCCTTCGGTACTGCAGCGTTGTCAACACAAAGTGAGTCGGGGCGGCTTGGGGTTGTGTTTGAATTCTTGGGTTGTCTTGTAATAGCATGCGGCTGAAGCTCCTTTCGCGATATCGTGCTGGATCTGCTTAGTCTTCAGAGCTCTTCGTTCCAGCAAACGTATAGTGAAATACCAGGGCAAATAGTTGAGGCATTCATAAATTACAGCGTTAGATAATTTGTCTCTGGATGCGTACGAAGATCCAAGCGTCGCTCGCTGCAGCTGACATACTCCAGATAAGGTAATGCTAATTATTTATTTCTTTATTTCACATCTGGCCTGTCGGGCGTAAGATGAAAAAGTCTTTGGGACGTATCGAAGCAGTTGGTTGCGAGAGAAAGTTTCCCCGTAGTAAGGGCACGTGAGATGCTGAGCTCGATGGGCAGCGTACAGCTCGCAGCCCAAGTGCTGGCACCGACCGCGCTCTGTTTGGGAACCGCCGCTGTGACAGCGTGTAATTAATGGTAATTTGTAGTAGCGCTGCTCTCCTGTTTCTCACCGACTCCTCTGCCTTGCCGTTCGCTTGCGTCTCCGAGCGGCTAAAGCCAGCCACCTTGCGCCTCCCAGGGCGCTGCGGACATAGCCCTTCCGCGATGGAACGAGCGGTTTGCAAACAGCTTCATTTAAAAAGTTGTTGTCGGCGAGGTTAAAGCCGTGGGGGTGTGCGGGGGGTTCCCAGCCGCCGTCCAACCCGTAGGAGCAGCCAAGCTGCGCTGCTGGTGAGCCCGAAGGGGGGTCCCACGCACGTGTGTCAGGAGATGGGTGCTTACATAAATTAAGCAGAAATGACTAAATAATTACTTCAAGAGATCTGATCAGTGGCATCTCCCTCCCAGGAACCTGCGGGGCAGCGGTCAGAGTCGGGGTGCGCTGGGGGGGTCCCAGCGTCCCGATAACCACGGTGCTGCGAGCCCTCAAACGCTCCCTTCACCGGGCTTAGCTATGCGGAGTGTTTTCGGTACAGAGGCCGAGCGATGACCACGTGTAGTGGGACTGTGTGAGCTGATTTAAGAAAACAATATACTCATTTCCCTGATCTTTTTCCTTTTTTACTTCTTTTTTTTTCCTCCTCCCCCTTCCTGACCTGGGGCAGGAGGGAGAGGAGCGGGGGGAAGGATGGGGAGCGATGGTCAGCGCCGAGATTTTGGCAGAAATCTCGCCTGGCCGCGTGCCAGAAATGACCTCATGACAGGAGTGAGATTTGGCAGCTCGATAACGCCCCGCTTCCCTATCTTACGGGGTATTCAAATACGTAACTCATTCAAGACACAAGGGCAATTTTTCTGGCAAAGGTTGGGGCATTGCAGCTCACATCTTTGTCCCAGAAGCTGCAGCGTGTTGCATCGCCGGCTCGGCTGCGGGATGAAGTTTGTTCGCGCTGTCCCCGCGAGATGCGCGAGCGGATGCGGGCGGTGGTGGTACACCCAGCCTGGACCGATGCTGTAGAATCAAAACGATCCCTTCAGGTGGATGTGCTGTGCACAGCAAAAGCAGTCCTGTCGGGGTGTTCGTTAGCGTTTGGTAGGGGTTTCGCTGATGACTCCGCTGCCGGGGAACTGGTGGCAGGGTACCACGCACCACTCATTAAGATATTTTATGCCTAAACTAGGTTGTGTTTTGTTGTCAAAAAAATCATCCTTGTAATATCTGAGGCTCGCGGAGCATCGCCTCCCTGCTTTTCTCCCAGCGCGTCCGTGTTGTGCCACGTTTCTGCAAAAACCTGTTTTTCGCGAGCGCCAGGTGAAGTGCACGCCCTCGTGAGCGTCCCGAGACGGGCTTAGAAGTTGCCAAATTCTGGTTCTTGGAATCGGATCAAGTATTTGTCAGATATGTCAGATTAAACTAATTGTGGAGGCGCTTGTGGCTGGTTGGGGGGGGGGGGGGGGGGGGGNNGTGGGTGGTGAGGGGCTGCCGAGTCATCCAAAAAATGTGCTGAGCAGGGATTTGGTTGCCACCAACACCAAAGGTGTCCGTTCCTGGGTCTCCACCTCTCGGGACGTACCCGCTTTGGAGCAGCACTTACATCAGCGTTCCTGGCACAATCACTGCTTTCCGGCCAGTATTTTTAATTCCACCAAAGCAACGTGTATAAACCCCCTAATTCTTCCTTTCCTTGTTCTAATTCCCTTTCCCACCTGTATCCCTCCATCTCCTGGAGCAGCGGTCAGGGGCCTCCTGTTCCAGCGGTCATTAAGTGGTACACGACCTCCTTAATTTATACCTGTCCTCTAAAAGCCTGCTTGTTCGCTTGATAAGGAAATTACAGGAATAAAGCTCTAGAGGCAAAGTAGTATTTTGCTGGTGGTCGCGGTAGAGGAATGCAGTGAGGGTGTGCAGCTGAGGTACGCGCGCCGCCTTTTGTTATATTTAGTGAAAATGAATAACGGGTTTTACTTGAGGGGGAGGTAGGAAAGGATCTGGGGAGTAATACGGAGGTTTTTCTCTGTTTCTGGTCCGGATGCTGCGGCAGCGTGATTCTTGGTGAGTTATTTGGGCAGAGAAGGGTTTTTCACCTGTTTTTTCACAATTATTTCACCCGGGCAAGGGTTGTGGCATGTTGGCCTCTGACCAGCCATGAGTGAGGGCTGTTGGTCGTAGAGGACAGAC
Source organism: Psophia crepitans (assembly GCA_013399095.1). Classification (NCBI taxonomy): domain Eukaryota; kingdom Metazoa; phylum Chordata; class Aves; order Gruiformes; family Psophiidae; genus Psophia; species Psophia crepitans. The sequence continues at coordinate 102,255 of VWZZ01002248.1, forward strand.
GGATGTCACTTTCTCTCTCACACTTTGCCTGTTGTCCCCTCTCTGCCGCCGAAGGGTCGTAACCAAAACCAGGGAATCGTGGCCAGGTATTTGCAGCCGTCTGTTCTCAACAATAATTGTGTTTCTCAAAATAAAGTTGTCAGTCTAACGTGAGCAGCTCTGTAGTGAAATGAAGTTGGGAAGGTTGGTCAGAACTTCTGGGCATGACCTAGCCTAGTGTGAAGGCAGAAGGGTGTTAGTGCTCCTTGGTGTCTTTTGCCTCAGTGCTGTGAAAATGCAATTATTTTGCCCTTTTTTCCTCAATTCCAGCTCCAGAGTAACAGACAGCACTCCGGTGCAGTTTGCACAACACGCTGTCAAAGAGCCTAGAAGGCATTAGAGCTGCTCCAGAGCCTCCTCCCTCCCCCAGCACACCTCGAGCTCATCCGCCTGCGTTCATCCCCGGGGCGTTTGTCTGGTTCCCACATCCCGAGATGGATGGGGGAAGAGCTGAGACCCGGCAGCGCGCTGAAAGCTTCGAATAGAGTGTTTTGTTGGAAACACTTCTGCAGCATGGACCTCCTGGGAGAGCAGCATCCCTGCGGGGCGCGAGCCTTTAAACGCCAGTTTGGGGCTCATGCTTTGGGATTTCGTGACTTCTGCTCTCAGGAGAAGGGCAGCGACGGCCGGGCGCGCTGCATGGATTGGGAAATGAAGTGTGGCGTGAGCTCTGCGCGGAGGGATTGAGGTGTATCCGTGCGTGTGCCGTAGATGTGACTCCCGGCGTGCGGGGGAGCCGCTCGGCTGGGCACCCTCTGCCGAGACCGCGCCGCTTTAGGCACCTTCTGCTTATTCACATACGCGATGCCGCTTGGGTGCGCGCACCGAGGAGGTGAGATGGACGCCGTGTTGTGTGCGGTGGGATGATACCGCTCCCAGGGTGTCCAGCTGCAAGAGCTGGAGCTTAGGAATTCCCTTTGGAAAAGGGGAAATTGTCAGCGAGGGAAAAAAATGTCAGCAGTGGCTCTGGGGTCTCCGGACGCAGGTCGGCTGCGGGCACGTCTTGCCGGGGAAACCCTCAAAGTGCCGGGGATGCTGGTGAGAATAGTGAACGGGTATGAAAAGGAAAATCTCACACGTAGGAGAGGAGAAGCAGTTGGAAAACATAGAATTTATTTTGCAACCACTGTCTTGGAGCTCGTGTCACCGTCAGGCGGGTTGCCAGCCGGTGGCAGTACCTGGGCCCCTGCTCCGTGGCCGGTGGGTGCTGCCCTGTGTGCTCGGGTGCCCCTGAATGAAGCTGGGGGAAACACGACTGATTTTGGAAAATAACTGTGGGATTGCAAAAGGAAAGAGTTCTTTTTCCAGCCAAAAGCAGAGCGCAGAGGATGAAATTAATTCAGCGATGCTCAGGAAGGAGAGCAGGAACGGCTCCAGCTCACGGAGGAACGCGGGGATGCTGATGGCTGGTCGGAAACAGCAAAGCGTGAGTCACAGGAACGATGCAGGAGTAACGCGTCGGGACAGGGTCGGCCCAGCATCCTGCCCGCACTGGGAGGAGTGGGTGCAGATGCCCACAGAGCGCGTGTGCTATAGAAATATTTAAGCAAACGAGCGAGGAAGCGTGTGGCCGGGCAGCGCGCCCATCGCTTTAGCCGCTGTGCGAGGAGCCTGGGCGGTGGGTGCGCATGGGGCTGCCTGCCCCACCAGGCTGCTCGGGGCTCTGCCCCGTCCCCCCTCCAGAGCCGAGCTGGCCGCTGTGTGTTCTGTATTTGTATTTTCTGCTCATTCCGAGCAGGATAAATATCGCAGCTTTGCACAAGGACTCGGGACTTTTTATCAGCGTTTGTTGAATCCCTTGGTGCGGAAGGTGGTTGTTGCCAGAGGAAGTGTTTGACTGACACGGGACTGAAGTCGCAGGGTTTTTCCACAGTTTTTCCACGAGCTGACCGGCAAACCCTCAAACCTGCGTTTTGAAGAAGGCTCGGTGGCATTCCGAAGTTATCTTTCACGTAACCCCAGAGTACGTGGCGCTTTATCAAACCGATATTATTCTAACCTTTTAACATTATTTTTCTCACCACATAATACTGTAAATCATCTCTGCTCTTCCATACACATGTAGTGTCTTGTAATGCTAATTAAACTGCACACCGTCCTGGGTTTGCTCTCATGCTAATCCAATGTATTTTTCTTGACTGGAAGCCAAACCCTGGGAGCTTCGGAGCATGCGAAGCTCTCATTCCAGTCTTATTATATGTTAATGACTTTATATTTTAATGTCTTTCAACACTTTTAGAGGATGTTATTTTTAGAGGTGTCTGGCTGTGAAAGGTAACCCGTACGTGAGAGGCTGGGGGGGTTGTGAATGCAAAGCACTGAGTCGGCTCGGTGCGATGAGCGAGTGGTGAGCGTGTCTCCGGGGATGTGTCATCTGTCAGAATTCATTGTGTGTAAGGACAAAGTTACAGTGAGCTTTGGATGCAATTTTAAAATGGTTAACTGCCTTTATAGGAGGGGAAAATAAAACTCTTGCCTAGACTTTTGCATGTTGCAGTTGTTAAGTGCTCTCTCGTTAAACTCTTGGGGAAACGCGCTGGTTTTGTGTGCTGATGGTGCTGATGCCGGTTGGGCCTGAATGCTCCTATACCAGAAATAATCGCTCGCAGATGGGTGGGTATTGAAATGAGCTCTTTTCATAAGCCCAAATAAAATTATGTTGTAAGTGCAAAGTACTAAATATGCAAGATTGTATTGATGAAATGCCAGTGCTGTAATGTGTTCCAAATGGCAAGTGCCAGCGTCCTCCTGCTGAAGCCGCACCTCGGCTGCAGCGTGTCGGTCCCCAGTATTTATCTGCACTTCCTCAGAAGTGGCTCTCGCAGCAGCAGGAACAGGCCAGCGACTTGAAATGATATGTAGATCTGCAAGCGATTTAGCTCAGCCCGCTGTGCCTCCTGTCTGCGCATGGTAAGGAGGAGTTCCACCGTCCAAAGCTGGACCCCGGCCGCCAGCGCTGCTTTCTTGGTTGGATTCGTTCAGGAGACTGCAATGTCTTGAGACAAGTGTGGGATGCCAGCGTGGGCACGGCTTTGCAGCGGTGGGCATGATGCTGTGGTGGGTGCTGTGTTGCATGGCATTGCGTTGCATGGCTTTACAGCAGCAGGCATCGCATGGCGTGGGGGGGCATTGCATGGCTTTGCAGCAGCGGGTGCTGCATGGCCCTGCGTGGCTTTGTAGCGGCACGGCTTTGCCATGGTGAGCGTTGCTCGAAGGGGTGCTGCAGCAGGCGTTGCATTGTGTGGCAGGGTGTTGCGTTGCACGGGATCGTGGTCGTTGCGTTGCACGGCTTTGCAGCAGCAGGGCTTGCATGGTGTGGTGTTGCAGCGGGACTTTGATGCAGCGGCTGGTACTGCTGGCTGGTTCCAGGTGCGGGAGGAAGAGGAGGAGGCCTGGGGAAGGCTCCCCCTGCCTGCCCATCCTGGCAGAGCTGTCTCTAGTTTGGCCCGAATGTGGGCTACGTTTGGGCCGGCCACAGGAGTGCTGGCAAACGTGGCTCTGCGAGGCCAGGCTCTCCTTGTCTCTGCTGTGTTCACTGCTCTGCGGCGGGCGCAAGGCCGCCGTGGCTCCCAAAGCCCTAGCAGCCCGTCAGTGACACCACAGGGTTAAACGCCCGCTGCCCGGGGCAGCGCGGCGCTGCTGCGCCCTGGCCCTGGCCGGGCGGCCTTTGTCCAGCGGCCTTAATCCCTCTTTGCAATTCAGTCAGCCCCGGCGTGGTAATCCTTGAGGCACAAAGCGAGGGGGGAGAGAGTGAGGAAGGTTTTAAGCCAGCGCTTGAAGTAAACCCCACCTCAGAGCGTGTAACAGGTTTGTAATGGCAAATTACGTGGGTGGAAGAAGCGCCTGTGTTGGGGTTGTGGTCTCCACCGTGGCCAAGGCTGAGCCACGTCTGTGGTGGCTCCAGCTCGGTGCTGGGACCAGCACTGGTGCTCCTGGCCCCGGTCCGGACGTCTCGCGGCTTCTCTGTTGCCGGGTGGTAGTTAAGGTGGGTGCTGCTGTTCCTGCGCGCTGCTCCCTGCCTGAACCTCAGCGCGCTTCTGAGTCTGTGTTTTGTTCTCGTGTCCCTTCCCTGTTTTCCATTTCCTATTTCCAGGAGCGCAACGCCGGCATTCCTTCTTGGAGAGCGTCTGCCCCGCTCCCTCGCACCCGCTGCCGCCGTGCTGGCCCCCGCCGGCCGCTCCCTCCGCCAGAGCCCCCCGAGCTGCCCCCGGAGTAAGAGCCGCAGGTAGCGGTGCAGCCCTGCGACCTGTGGGTGTTCAGTTCTCAATGCAGTGTTCTCCGTCCCCGGTGCAGTCAGCGTTCCTCTGTGCGGCTGCATGGGGCGGGGGGGTTATGTGTAAGTGATACTCAGCACTTGGAATGGGAGAAAAGGTGAGAGCAAGGCTCCTGACGGCGGGTGCCAGAGCAAGAAAGTGGGTGTTTGAGGCTGTGTTGGCTGGAGATGCTCGTCTGTCCCCGCTCCTGCTCCCTCCGGGGACACCCCCGGTGAGGGACTGCTTGGGGAAGGTAAAACAATGTCGTGTGGCCGGATACGCAGCAAATGCCAGCTTGGCTCTGAGGGTGAGAAGGCATACCTTGTGCAGCAGAAAGGGGAAAAAATAATCATCTTTGAATTCTTGCTTTTATTTTCTCATCCGTGGAGCGGCAGCGGCTTTTCCCAGGGCGCGGGGGGCTGTGGGCGCTGCGGGGGGCAGGCTAACGGCCTGAACAGGCTTCGTGTGGTCCTTCCCACCTTCTCCCCACATTTGCTGGACTCAGTGTAGTTAATCCAGGAAATAAATTTGGGGCAATTATTTCCTTCAACCTTGCAAGTAAGTTGCTGAGTTACTGCTAACCTCAACTAGCACTTTTTTAACATATATTTTCCCATGGGATAGAAAAACGGGATAAATCATTTAAAGCTGATAGCTGGAACTGTTGCTGATCTGCTGTGACACTGAGAGGACTAAACAGTTCAGACTCAAAAACGAGATTTTGATTTTTAATTTTATTTTTCACTGCAGCTGCAGGGTGCTGCCGTTCTGCCTGCCCGTGCCTTTTACCTGGGGGCTCCTCAGGGTTTAAGAAAGCCGGGGCTGCAGGAGTTAGGAGGGCTGGCATTCCTGCCTGGAGAGCTTTAATGCTCATGCTTTCCCGCAAAACATACCCTATGGTGGAAAAAAATCAGATCCAAGCAGGACCTGCTGGACCTGCAGCTGATGAGGGGTATCTGGAGAGCAGGATGGAAACCCACAAAGAAAATAGCTGGTTTTCAAGTGCAGCTGTTACTATCTTTTTAGTGATAATGAACTAAATTAGTATGTTGGCTGCCTCGGAGCTATGGATGGGCTTGTCAGTGCTTGCTGAGTTAGTGGTGTTAACTCTTGCTGGGAAGATCCCCTTGCTGGGGAGCCCGTTCAGTAGGGCCAGGGGAAGCCCCGCTCCCGGCTCCCACCCGGAGCCGAACTACCTCTGTGTGCCAGTGGAGCAACCCGAGGGCGATCTTCCCTTCTGCAGATCGAAAGGGACCTTTCCTACGCGTGGGGAAAGGTAAAGATGTGAATTGTCATTTTTAAAGGATTATTATGTCTTCTTTTCAGCAAAGTCTTGATCACTGCCTTAGAGTTTTCTTCTATTTCTTCTGTGGTTGAAAGGAATTGTTTGAACTCGGAATACAGCCCACACACAGTTCCCGGACTGTGCCGGACTTGCTGGGATTCAGCAGCATGAGGTTAAGAGGACAGTGCTGCTGTTTCACTGGCGATGCTCTGCCCGGGCAGCGCGGTGGGATCGTCACGCTGATGGTCCTGTTCAGCGGCTGACGACCCATCTGCATCCCTTCCCAAAGCCCCTGCTGGTCTGCAAGTCGTGGAATTTAATTTTGAAAGCCCTGACATACGGACGATGTGAACTCAGATCTAGGGATCAGCGATTTTGCAGCGTTGCTGCACTTTGCTGGGCTCTGATGGTACCAAAGAGAAGGTAAATGGAGGGGGGATGAAGGGTTTTCTGCAGCAAGGCTCCTGTGCTGCAGCTTCCAAGGCACTTCTGTGGGAAAATGTTTCTGCTGTGGCAGCGATGGCGGCTGTAAGGCGCGGGATGCTGCTGCACTGAAATGGGCTGGATGTGCAGAATCACCCTGGATGAGCGGTGAGACTCAGTCCTGCTGCTGTGATACCTGCTAGGAAAAAATTGGGACGCTCAAAGGTGGTTTTTTAAAGCAGTCCTGGGTTACTTGTGCTTCCCAAGGTGTGTCCCCCAGGTAGTGGGTGTCTCACAGAGCTGTGGCCGGGGAGGGATGGGTGTCCTGGGGCGTTCCTGGGCAGGGGCTGGTGGTGAACCACCTGCCTGGGAAGAGCATCCCGGAGGTTTGCTGCATCCCAGAGGTTCATTGCTGAGCAGCCCATAGCCCGGGCAGGGGCAGGGTGGGCTCTGCGCTTTCCCAGACATGCTTAGAGCAGGTTCAGAGACTTAAATTAACTACATGTGGCTGCTGCTTTGGTTTTTTGGGGGGTTTTCTTTTTCTTGAAGGAGAAGAAAAATCCCGTTGGCCTGCTGCGTGAGACTGAGTAACCCCAAATCACTTTCTTCTGGTGCTGCTTCTGTTGCTGTTGAATTGTCCTTCTGGGGAAACCTTACATGGCTTGAGCGCTGTCCTGGGATTGCTTGGGGTTTGGTAGGATTTGGTGGGGTTTTGGTTTGTCTCCATGCGGGAAATCCCAGGAATGCTGCTAGTGAACAAGGTGTTTGGGTAGCAAAGCTCGCAGGAGGATGGAGACTGTCCCTCGTTGAAAGAAAACACACACAAACCTCTTTCCTTCTGCGTGCTTTTCCTCTAGGCTGCGTACGTTCTCATGAATGAGTTTTCTCTCGTTTTTCTTAGGCAAAATATTCAATAAGCCACGGCCAGGCTTTGCAGCAGGTCTTCACTTTTACTGATACAGTGGTGGGATTCAGGCTCGTTCTTCAGTAGTAATGATGCTGAGGTCTTGTTCGAAGCAGAAGAAGGGAACGTGTGCAGGAAAAGTCCGTCGACCAAAGCCTTCAGCTGTGCCTGTGGAGGCCCAGCACTAACCCTGCTCAGCTGTGCTTGGCCTCTGTGTCTGGTGAGACACTGGATCGATGTGTTCCAGCCTCAGATTGCTCCAGGGGAGGGTTAGGTTGGAGATTAGGAAAAAATTGTTCACTGACAGTGTGGTCAGGGCTGGGGACAGGCTGCCCAGGGAGGGGGCAGTCCCCGTCCCTGGGGGGTTCAAACAGCGTGTGGCCGTGGCACTGCGGGACGGGGGGCAGGAGCCGTGGGGGGGGGGGGCTGGCGGTCAGACTCTGATCCTACAGGTCTTTTCCAACTTTAAAGATTCTACGGTTCTGTGAAATACCAAACCTTTTGCTTGTAGGGTGGATTTTCCTTAGGAGGTGGAGAGGCTCTATGCTCAATACTCATACGGGTGCTGGTGCTTTTAATCCCTAGGGCCCCCCTATCGAATCCAGCACCACGAAGCTCTGGGCTCTGTCCCGCACATCACCCCCGCGTGCCGGCGCGGGAGCTGTTTCTCATTTCGGTTTTGGCACTGGTGGTTGGTGGCAGGGAAAGCCCTGTCCCGCCGTGCCACTGGTGCTCCGCACTGGGAGCCGGGCTGGGATCCGCAGCTGCGCCCTGCTCCCTCGGCATCACCCATCGCTGCGAACGTCCCGGCCGGCGGCGGAGTCACGTAGCGGGGAGCAGCAGCCGGTGCAGCGCTCTGAAGAGGAAAGCAGCACGCCCCTAATAAAAGCAGGACCCGACTTCAAACAAATGTGCACTGCACAGTCGTTGTTAGCACTCTCATGTGCGGCTGCGAGGCTTGGACAATTTATAGGCGCTGCGTCAAGCGCCTTAGTCGGTTCCATATGTGCTGTCTCCGTGCGCTGGCTGGTATGAAATGGAAGGGTGAGCTCTCGGAAGTTGAGGTCTTCAAGTGTTAAATACAAAGTGTTGCTCTTGCAGGCTCAGCTCTGCCGATCCAGGCGTCTGGCGCACATTTCTAACAACTGTCTGGATTTGCCAAAGAAAATTACACTAGATACAGCAAATAGCTGTCAACTCTTTCCTCCCTAGTCTGCCGGTCGGCTTTTCTCCTGCTTTTCAGAATAACAGAGCTACTTGGAAGTGATGTGGAAGTTCGGGTGTCTCAGTGCCTCGTGATGCTTCCCCTTGCCCAACCAAGCCCCGTCCCCTTCCCTCCGTCCTCGCGGTCGCCTCCGGCTGGGGACAGCCCACGCCAGGGCTGTTGGGTCCCTCCACAAACCCGCTGGGGAGGTGAGGGCTGAGGATCACATCAAGCTGAGAGCAACTTGAGTTGTTCTCCTCTGGTACCTAAATACTGGGCTAGAGTATTCAAGGGGGGGTTGGCTGAAATATTAATTGGCTCCTTCCCGTTTGATGAAAACGTCTGGGCTTCTGAGCCCAGTTGCATGCAGGTGGCTGCAGCTTTGCTCAGAAGAAAACGTCCAGAGACACCCCCCTCAGCCTGGGCTGGTGTCCCCCCACCTCATGGACCATGAGCTTCTCTGCTGTTGGGCCCTCCTGACTCAAAACCGTTTCATCTTCTCAAGCCTGAAGATGCTGGCAAACCAATTTTATAAATGATAATTTTGATCCTGATAGCCGATGGGGTTTGTTGGGGAAATTAAACTTTCGGTCAGGTCCCAGCGAAGGTCCTGTGTGGCTTCAAGCTACCAGCCCAGATCCGGTACTCGAGCAGTTAAGTGTTCCCGCTGCTGGTGTACACAAGCAACGCCAGGTATCTTCCAGGGGATCCAAGTTTGCTATCTGAAATCTGGCAAATAGCAAAAAATTTTTGTCGCAAACAGAAATCACAGCCCGAGGCTACGGCTGACGGGGAAGGTTTCACTGACATGTTTACCTAGCAATTTTGTTATCGTTAGGTACGCTTTCTCAAACAGCCCCAACCTGGGGAACAATAGCAACCGAGAAAACACTGCAGGTTTTGTGAGCAGATGCAGCTTCGAGATAACAAATGGTTTTTTCCCTCTTTGTTTGACTACTTGGCATTCAGCGGTTAACTAGAGCGAGGCCAAGTTGTAGCGAGACAGAGTTTTAAAAACACTGGAATGGAAAGGGTTTGAGTTATGCTTTCTAACTTCAGGCCACGAGGCTGCTGGGGCAGGCGAAGCAGGGGCTGAGAAACAACGGGTAAAGTAAACGTTGGTTTTGGACAGTGCGAGGTGGAGTTTGGAAGGGACGGGGGGGTGGAGGGGAGCAGTTCGTGCAGCCCGTCCCACGGGGACATGCGCTGGGGGTGCTACGGAAATGGCACCCCAAAAGCCACCCACCCCACCGAGGCTTCACAGTGTTGCCTGGACTGGAATCGGGTGTAAACGTTGCTGGGAGGAGGTGGGCCGCCATGGCACGCCTTCGTCTGCCGCCCCGGCCGTCCTGGTCCGTTCGCTTGTTTGCAGAACGGAGCAAAACTGGCGTTTGTGATAACTGGGGGCGCGCCGCCGGGGAAAATCCGTGATAATCAGTCAGGTTATTTCACCATTATTTCATGCGGTCCGGAAAGGCAGTGCCGTTGAAGTCAGTCCGGACGGAGACCACAGACCCTTGTCGCCAAGCTGGGGTCCAAGGGCGGTTGTACGAAGGGCATGAGCCACATGGCACTCCGATTGTGATTCCTGGCAGAGTGCTTCGCAGTGGGGAAATCTCAGTTTGGTTAGGGCTGCTTACACGCCTCCCTTCTAGCTGAAGGGCAAATGACGCTGTTGTCACTAACGTTCAATGCTGTCTTAACGTGAAGTACGCCGTACGTCCCCAGAATCGAGCTGGGAGTTACTGCTGTTCCAGAAATTCTTCTTCCCTGGTCTGTAGTTTTGCTCTTGCCCCAGAATGGACCCAAATTAAACGTTGATGCTAGTGAAGAGTTTGGTTGTGAAGGAAAAACACAGATTTATTGTGCTTCAGGGGACGGTCTGACAAAGAGCAAGTGAACGCATGGGGCGAGCTGGACAGCCCAGCCCCGTGGTTCCTTTGGCCGGCCCCTGTGGGACCTCTGGTCGGTACGTGTCAGGCAGGCGGGTGCCCACAATGTGACAACAGTCACAAAACCCAGGGCAACTTCTTGGATTTTTTTCTGGTTTTTAGTTTTTCAAAGGCCAATACTCTGGGTTTAAATATCTTGGGTGTTTGTGGGGAAATTTTGTGGTGGCTACCAGGGTTTAGAGATTGAAGAGATTGTGTTGTAAGCAAGGAATGCCCTGTTGGTCCTGCGTCCCAGGCAGATACTGTCGTGGTGGCTCTCAGGCTGGTAGATTTAGCTGGGCTCAGCGTACTAATGGCTTTCACACCTTAATGAGTGATTAATGTAGGAAGAGCTGGTGTGGGAAGCTGTATTGATGTAGGCTGACTGAAAGCTAGCGATGATGCGTGTTTGATAGCTGGAGTTGCAGGAAGTACAGACAGTCTTGGGTGTGCTCAGCTTTAGCTGTAGGTACAACGAACTAATGAATTGGTGGTTGGTTTGGGCTGGGCTCGGGCCCTTTATCGACAAAAGTGAGGGTTTTTCCAAAACAATCAGCCAGCGTTGCCATCCATGGGCAGGAGAGAGGTGTCAATCTGTTTAGGAAGTGTCAATTGCTACATCTGCAGAAGATCAGCAGAGTTGGGCTTTGTTGGTGAGAAGGCTTCAATGGCACGTTGGACTTCACCGTGTCTTCCAGCATCTTGTTACAGAATCATAGAATCTTTAAGGTTGGAAAAGACCTTCAAAAAAAGGATCATCAAATCCAACCGTTGACCCAACCCCATCATGGCTACTGACCCATGTCTCGCAATGCCACAGCTACACGCTGTTTGAACCCTTCCAGGGACAGGGAGTTCCCCACCTCCCTGGGCAGCCTGTCCCCAGGTCTGACCACCCTTTCAGTAAAGAAATTTTTCCTAATATCCAACCTAAACCTTCCCTGGAGCAATTTGTTGAAGAAAGTCAAGATGCAATGGGTTGAATGGGTGGGAATGATGGGGTGTTGAGTTGTCAGCTCCACCTCCAAGAATGGAGAGAGGTCCGGCAGTGTCCTTGTGGGAGGGTTCACCCTCTGTGGTGGCCAGAAGGGTAACGCTGAGCCCTGAGGCACGCTGTCAGTTTGAGACCCATAGGCTGGTGGCTCTTACCCCTTTGAGTGAGCCTCTGAGCAAAATAAACGCTTAAAAAGAGAGGAGGAAGACAAGTTGGCTTCTTGGTGGAGCTGTTAAGTGGACAAAAGAAATCTCAAGAGATTTTTTTCCTACTTTTGTGGGTGTTCTTCTCTCTTTATCCAGAGAATGGTATTACCTGCTGCTCTTCTGGCCAGCCTGGATCTGTTTTACAGCAACTAACTAATATTTTGAAAGTTCCCAAACTTTGGCACGCTTCAAAACTGTTTTTGTTCAGTTGGAGGCAGCGGAGCGTGTAATCTGGCGGGGTGGATGTTTTTTCCAGGCAGCTCTATACATTTTCAGTTGATTATATCAGTGGAGTATGTTGACAGCTCTGTGCACCATTCGGCGTTCAGGGCTCATGTCTGGACTGTGCGGGCTGTGTCGCGCTGTTGATTCCCTACACAAAATAGCTTTCAGGCCCGTAAAGCTGTCACTCAGCCGGGAACGGCTACGCCGGGCGGCGGCTGGGGAGAAAGTGTGGGATACGCACGTGAGTGCATGTGCAAATTGTGTGTCTGGGGCAGGATTTGTCATTTGCTGTTCTTCTGTTCCCTGCTTTCTCCGAAACCCCGATGAAATGACTTTCAGTGGGAGTCGGTATTTACGGCAGTCGACCCTCAGGCTGCATCCACCCCTCTGAAAAAATCAACCTTTTTCTGTTAGTAGGGTTTTGTAGATTTTTTTTTCTCTCTTTTTTTTTTGTTGGCAAAAAATCCAAAACAATTTTGGTGAGGACCAAAAAGACTTGTATTCGCGATGAGGTACAGCCTCAGGAGGTGCCGTGTGGGGTCTGACCACATCCCGGTGCCGCCAAAGGAGATCAGGCAGCTGAGGTCTGCAGGACCTTCACTTTAGCTTTTGAAGCCCTTGTCCATGTTTGTAAATAGCTGCCAGGGGGATGGAACTTCTTCTTTGCAAATTTAGGTATGGCGAGGTTGGGTCACGGGTCTGTGAGGAGCGCCTTGGTCCAGTCTCAGGCCTCTTGAGTATTACTTTGATAATACCAAGCCTCAGATACTCTTAAAAATTCACTTTGGGTTAAGATTGGATTAAGTTTAACATTTTCATGCTGCCCTGTTGGAAACCTGTCACTGTGTGTGTTTTCCACTTTGAGGATCCTTTTGGTGAATAAAAATATTTTGCTTTTTCCCAGTCTCACGCTAAGAATGAGGAAGATTATTCTCAGGTTTCTGCTATCATTGCACAACACCGACATTTTCAGATTGAAAAAACTTGGGTTCTTTCTTACAGGATCCTAGTTTTCTTTTTTTCCCCCTTCTTTCTTCCCTGCGACAGCTCCGTAAGATAACTGTTTGCACATAAATGAAGCGGAATTCTTTGGCTGGCTGTTGTGCACACCTGCGCACTCACATGTTCTGCCAATGAACTGCTGCAGTTAAATGTTGCTTTTAAAATATTTGCTGAGGAATGATTTTGGAAATTTAAAAATTGTTCTTCTAAGACTTGGACTTCTTACGTGGTCATTTGTGAATCAAGGCTACGTGAAAATAGGTTATTGTTTAAGCAAACAAATTGTTCTTAAAAGTATTACGTTTGGTCTTTTGGAGCAGCAGCCAAGTCTCGTTTCTTCAACTCAATGGTGAATTTGTCAGTGCTCTGGTGTCCTCGGCACCCTGTCTCCCTTCTGCTGCTGGGAGCAGTCTACCATGGGGGTGGACTCCCACCTTCTGGAGCTTCAGCCATCAGGAGGGACTTTTCATTCACTGAATGTTCACGAAGAAAGTTCATGAAGAAGTGGTTAAAGCTGCCCTGATGTTGGTGAGCATCCTCTTTTGAAGACTCCCCCAAAGATTCTTTCCACTGGCACCGCTGTAAGGCATCGTGATGCTTCTGACCCTGGCCAGGGTGGTGGTTGCTCGGTACAGTGACCTGTTCCCCTGTGGCACGTCATTGCTGGCATCGTTACCTGCTTGAGGACCCACCAGCAGACCTGCAGGCAAGGTGTTAACCAGCAGGTCTGGAGGGAAAAATACAACGAGGCAGATGGGGAGAACCGCGACCGAGTTTGGAGTGCTCGGTGAAGCGGCGTGTGGTCCTGGCTGGGGCGATGTGCTGGAGATGCGGGGCTGGCCCAGGGGCTGGTGTGGTGGAGCTGGGACCAGCAGGTCTGGGGAGAGCTGCAGAGAGAATTGGCCTGTTATGAAACTGTTTCTTCCCATTCACAGCTAGGATGTCTCTTGGATGGTGAAGAATGAGCGCTTCTATCGCGTTCTGATTTTGTGCCAACTTTTGTGTGCTCGTGTTACCCAAAGGGCTGAGTGTTTCCCATAATTATTTGAGGCTCTTGACCGTAGTGATACCCGACAGCAAAGAATTTCCTAGGTCCAACTTTTAAAAGAAGCAAAACCCCAAGATAATTAATCTTATAGTTAATGGTCATCAGGAGGGGAGTTTGGTCTTGCGTGAAAAGCCCACGGTGCTGGGTTTCCCTGTCATTCCCTGCTTTTATTTCAAGCTGTTTCGGAACTGGCAATTACCTGGGCTGGCCGTAGAGGTTTGAGCACGCTAATTATCGTCCCAGTTACGAGGAGTTACCATAAGGGTGACATTTTGCTGGTAAGGTGACCGTACGTCTGCTGTCATTAATATTTCACCCATAAAGTTCCTCGGTGAGCTGGGCATGCGAGACAGCTGCTTGTCGCTACGCTTATGAAATACCGCAGCACTGAGCTTTTCTTTCGAGGCCTCGGAGCACAGCCGTGCACCTCGGTATCGAAGGGGGTGTTCACAGCCCCGTCCCCATCACCTCCAGACCGGGAGCATCTGTACGCCGTTGCCTTTCCCACGGCTCCCTGTCCCGGTGTCTGACCCTCGCTGGCACGATAAAGCGATGAAAACCACTGGGCTTGAGCCACACTGATGAATATATGATGAAACTATGCATAGGATTATTTGATTATTTTTTTTTAATAGTGCTCTCTGTAATCGGCAGCTAAGGTTAGCCGAGGTGGCGGGAGGAAGACGCTGTGGATAAGGCAGCGAGCCCCTGCGCACTGCAGAGGTAGGATTTACAGTAGGAGAATGCCCTCCGAAGAGCGTGTGTGTGTGCCCACAGCCATTAAGCTTAATAATCTTGCTGTCTGTATCGACTTACAAATGAAAGCTTGCAGTAATTTGGAGCAGCATTTGAATTGTGAGTGGTGGTGATGATGCTGAGCTTGTCTTTTAATACTGAGTTTGGAGTCTTTGAGGTTTGGATTAAAAAAAACTTCAATGAAACCACAAAAAAGACATTGGAAGCATAACTGAACAGGTGGAACAAATTTGTTAAATCTGTTATTGGGAAAACAGCAACTTGCTTTTAAGAAATAAATCAATCTGCAGCTCAGTGTTTCATAATGAGGAGTGGGATAGGAAAATCTAAAAATATCTACAAATGAGAGCTAATGCTCTGAAGGAACAGATCCAAACTAGAATATAATATTGCCCATTGTGGTGACAATAAGTATTTTAAAGTTCATTGAGATCCTTGCTGTGATGCAGATGGGACTGCGAGAGCCAGCATATTTCACTTGGCTGCCCAGTTTTTATTTGCATAATAACTTATTATATGTATTGCCAGTAGCTCGCAGAGCCCCTGGTCAGGATTGGGAAACCACGATGAGTTCATACTCCTCTGCCTGGTGAGACAATATATTCAGCGAAGAATCGGGAGGGAGGCGTCTCTAGCAACTAAAGCAAGTGGTTATGTGCTTGACATGGCAGGAAAACCCCCCAGCTTTTAACCCCTGCCTTGGGACGGGATGCCCTTGGCCCGGGCCACCGCCGCTCTGCTCGCCGGGGTCTTGGTCCTTCAGCGGAGTTTGTCCCCCAGCCCGTGGCAGCAGCTCTAGGAGCCTGTTTTAATAGAGGACGGGAGCTTGTCTGGGTGGTGGGAAAAGTGTCCGCTGGCACCTGGGTTGTCAGGAGAGGGGTACCACCGCTGGGGGCTGCGGTCTGCTGCTCCTCTGAATTTCCCCGTCGCTGTTTGGGCAGCAGAGCCAACTCTGCTTCCATTTTTTTTCCTGGAAAGCTATTCCATAGCCTCATCCCTCTCAGCAGGATCTTCCTAGCGTTATTCCAGAGTTTTCCTTGCTCAGCTGAGCCCGAGAGCTCTGCTGCAGCCGGCCAAGCGAACGCTGGGCATTGCCATCGGCTTTCGTGGTCTGTCATATCTCTTTGATATTTGCCGAGGGCTTCGCTGCGCAGGGGGCTTCTCGCGAGCGCCGTTTCGGAGTAGCTGCTCCGGAATTACTGAATCCACATGGACAGCTGTTGCTCAGAGGGGAGTAGGTAAGTGCATCCATCAAGCTCCGGTTTTCTGCCGGAGGGAGCGCGGCCGGTGCAGCTGGTGTGCGGCGATCGCCCTTCCGCGGAGCCGCGGGCGCTGGGGAGCTTTTCTTACGTCCCTTAAAATGAGAGGGGGAAAAACCAATCCAACCCTCTCCGACTTCCAAATTCTGTTGTTAGGAGAATCGGGGGTTCTGGAGATGTGCTGGGCCGGTGACGGTTGCTCGGGGACAGAGACCCTTGCGTGTGCTGCCAGCTGACCCGGGGGCACGGCAGCACCCCGCCAGCGGCAGGGCAGCACCGTGCGCGGCGGCACGGCTCCTTGGTTCTGGAGAAGGTTTAACCAGGGCAGGCAGCAGTGGCAGCGGAGCATCTAGGTGCCAAGCGCCGCCGCCATCTTCTGCGGCAGGTCGAGACGCCCTGGGGGTGCCGGAGCGCAGGGCCGGGGGTCACAGAATCACAGAATCACAAGGGTTGGAAGGGACCTTGAAAGATCATCTAGTCCAACCCCCCCCCGCCAAGGCAGGGCCACCTAGAGCACATCACTCAGGAACGTGTCCCGTCGGGTTTTGAATGTCTCCAGAGAAGGAGACTCCACAACCTCTCTGGGCAGCCTGTCCCAGTGCTCTGTCACCCTCACGGTGAAAAAGTTTTTCCTTACGTTAACCCGGAACCTCCTGTGCTCCAGCTTGCACCCGTTGCCCCTTGTCCTATCGCTTAGTGAGGCCGAGAAGCGCCTGGCTCCATCTTCCCGACACTCACCCTTAACATATTTATAAACATTGATGAGGTCACCCCTCAGCCTCCTCCTCTCCAAGCTAAAGAGACCCAGCTCCCTCAGCCTTTCCTCAGAAGGGAGATGTTCCACTCCCTTGATCATCTTAGTGGCTCTGTGCTGGACTCTCTGGGTCCTTGCACGTTTGCCAGGCTCAATGTCAGCGTTTGGCCGGGCACAAGCAAACCGGCCGGGGCTGCCGTTCTGCTGTGCAAGAGGTGCTGAGGGCTGTCGCCGAGCCCGGGAGCGCAAGGGATGCTTTTGCATGGCTGGGATTCCCTAAGCGTATTGCAACACAGCTTTTTGCCCCAAACCTCACTGCAAACTCAAAGGACTTTTTTTTTCCCCTCAACTAGCCAGGCTTTGGAAGGCCAACTCATAGCCGTCATCAAGCTGATTATTAATGTGCTGGGCTCTGGAAGGGTCCGCGGTTTTTAGAAACTCTGCCTGTTGCTTTAATGAAGAGCGGGGCTCTGCTCTCGGGGTCGTGTGGCAATTGTGCTGACTCCTCCTTATGCTGCTGGAAGCCCTGCTCGCCTTCTGTTTCCGTGGTTTGCGAGCGCTTTTATGTGATGCTCGGGCCATGAGAGAGCATCTCCGCTCCAGCCATGAGGAGCCGCACAATGGTGATGGGCTGTGCCGGGGGGGGGGAACCGCTGGCCGGGAGCCACCGCGGGTTTGGAGCGGCTGAGGGGCAGGGAGCTGGCACCCATGGGTGCTGGTGGAGGTGCGGGGGCTTTCAGGAGGTTCCGGGGAGTCTCTCCGGCCACGCTGGCGGCGATATTTCAAGGCCAAATGGTTCATGGGGGCTTTGTGTTCCCGCTTTGAAGCTCGGGTCTGAAAGTGTTGTAATGAGATTTTATTATGTATTCTGGCAAGGTCTTGTTATTTTGTGTGCGGATTTATTGTATAATGAATTGAGTGATTTTGAAATGTTTTGTGCAAGATTTTTTGGAAAGGACATTGTATTTTGTTTATGGGATGTGTGAGTTTTTATGAAACTTTATTTAGCTTTTAGCAAGAATAATCTTTATTCAACAAATAGTGCAAATAAATCTTTAATTGAACAAATATGTGCCAACTTTCAAACACAGTAACAAACAATGACATGAAACAAGGAAACTTTGGAACAATATACAACTGTAAACATGGTATAAGGAAAAAAACCCCAACCCCCAAACCCGAACAAAGCGCAGTTCGGGCCGTATAGCGGGGCAGCAGCTGAGCGCACGTATACGTGGGACCTGCCAGGCTGGAGGGCGCGGAGAGGGAGCTGGGTGCCCGTCGGCTTTCCGGGGGTACTCGGGGGGCGGCGGGTGCCCCCCCCCAAGCTGGGGTTTGGAGGGAGCACCGCTGCCAGCTCGCGCCAGGCTGCCAGACGTGACTGGGCTGCCGAGCGCTCATAGCTGTGGGGCGATGTGGAAACATGGTCTCCAGCAAAGCCGGCTGTCTCCACGGCCGCTCCAGGAAACGTTTCATATATGTCCCTGTCCTTTCTCAGGCGCCATCCCGGGGCGGCTGATGCTCTCCTCCATCTGGGGCATCTCCAGCCCCTCGGCCTCTCCGAGGAGGGGTGGCGGGGTGCCCCGCGGGGTCCAGGGCTGCCTCGTCAAGGCTTTGCATCTTCCCCCCGCTGTTACTTTCGGGCTCTTTGCAGGCAGCCGAGTGCCTTCAGCCTCTGTTGCTGCATCTCGTGTTCACGAGTCTTGTGGTAGCCCCAACGCGTGCGGGCCGTCGCCCAACCTGGGAAACGGTGTTAGCATCCCCTTGCTCCTCTCTATTTCATGTTTTATCGCCTATGCTACCGTTGAAGTTCATTTTTCACGCCTGTGTGAGCCTGCTGCTGGGAGCCGAGCTCCGGGGAGGGTCGAGCTGCAGGCAGTGAGGCAGGGCAGGGGCAGGGGCGCGGAGTGGACTTGCTTTGCATCCCCTGCACCGCAGGAGGCGGTGAGAGCCCTTCCCGGGATGGGACGGACACCCGTAGGTGTGTTGTGGGTGATAACAAAACGGTCTGTGTCACGTGCGTGGCTTTTCTTCCCCGTAACGTGGCCCAGGGCACTGTGCTTCGGTGGCAGCGATCCCTCCTGGTCCCTTCGCTGCCTGTCTCGGTGTGTCCCTGCTGCAGAGATCTCCACTTCCATCCATCTGTGAAACTACCATGAAAGCAGTTTTGGGTCCATTCACTTCTTTTTGAGTAAAAAGACACCTAGATGTTGAAACCTGGGCAGCTAGCGGGACGCTGCCATCAGGATCCCATTTCTTGGCTGCAGATTACTGCAAAGCTCGTATCCCCCGTGGAAGGGCTTTAAACGGGCGTGGGGAGCCGGAGGGAAGTAGTTCATCGTACCCGGGCATAGGCGGGCTCGTAGTAGTTTGTGTGCAGGTGTCTAGAGCTTTACTAAGCCACATCCTCCAGCTCTGCTGAATTTTACTCCTCTGTGAAATCTCCTTTCACTTGTTGTTTAAACATCTTTATCAGGAGTAAATATTTGCAATTGATTCTGGAGTTCCCAGAGTTTTGCATCAACTCTGTAGAAAGAGATTATCATATTCGACTTCTCATCTGTAAAACATACACTAGTTTCCAAAAAAAAACCCAACCCCTTCTTTTGGAACCTAAGTCACTTTGGTTCTCCTTCTTACCTAAGGGCTGTCTCAGCATTTGTTTCACTTCACTCTTTTGCATGTTAGTCTTCAGGGAAGAAGGGCAGGGTCACCCTTCTGTTTGTTTCTGTGCTAATTTGACTCTACTGAGTTCCCGTCCTTCTTCCAGCACCTTAGCTGGGTTATGCTTTTCTCTTTGCATGCCAATAATTATCCTCAAGTATGGAAGGAGATGCTCGTATCCCGCTATGGCTGCTGCTTTCCCTGGGGTTTGTGGGGTTTCTCTACTGAAGAACAAAATAACTCGGCTGTTCACGACAGGAGGAGACCAAACTCTGCTTTTAAGTGGCTTCCCCGCACTTTATAACCTCTGAAATATCAGGAATAGGGAGCCTGATACTGCTTATTTCTGAGGGCAGTCTGGTGTAGCGAATCCCTTGTTATGGGGAGGAGCGTTTTTAGCCCTTCATTGGCCTTTTCAGCCCCTAGAAATTTTAACAAAAGAGCTTTTCTTCTAATAGTGAGCAATGGAATTGGGTGTTAATGAAAACAAATTAATTCTGAATGGAAAATTCCTTCTCGTCTGTGTTGTGCCATTCTCTTTTTATAGCGTAAACCTACCAGCTCTCTCTCTAGCTGCCCGTACTTTTCCAGGAAGAACAAATGAGGCTTATGTTTCCAGAACTGTGAGCTAGAGGCATCTCGCCTCTCCACGCACCCTTGGGTTCAGCTGGCCCAGCCTTCTGCAGACCTTTTGTGTGACCCCAAGAGGGCACGACGCTTTTCTGGGCACCTCGCTTTTAAACGCTGCTTTTTCTTTGGTTTTGGCCTCGTCTTCGTTGTCTCTCCAAGCCTCAGCTCCTTCCTCTTGCACATTGTGGTTATTTTATGTACCTAGAGAATCTGGTCAAGGCTCTTCCTTTTTAACTGCAAATATGGGCTTTGCTTTTGGCTTCAAGTTGTGTTTGCAATGTGGGTGGACTTTGTCCTTGCAGGAGCTCTGCAGAGCAGGAGCAGACTGGTTGGGTTGGGATCAGCGCCATCCCGGTCTGTAAATGGAAGGTGTCGGTGCAGAGGAGCCTTGTCGGCCAAAGGTTGCACCGGAGTCTTGTGGCTGAGCCAAGGTTTTGAATCCAGATCTCCCGAAACGCAGCCCGGGGTGCTGAGACACCGTGCCACCGCCTCCTGTGCGACTCTCCTAAAGCTCTCGTTAGCTGTTCTTGCATCCGAAACAGAGACAAAAAGCCAACTGCAGGAAGAAACACCTGCCTGCGCGGTTTATTTTGAAATCCACGTTAACTTATGAGATCAATGAGTTGATGTCATTTGTGCCGTGCAGAAGGAATCAGGGAAAGCCATTGATGTGCCAGATGTGAGGCTGTAAAATCTGCCTCCTTCGTGCCTGCAGGAGAGCAGAGCGCTTGGTGGTTGTTTGCCCAGGATTTCTTGTCTTGGGTGCAGACAGTAGGTGGGGAGGTGGTGACTGGAAAAGACTACGAGCGGTGGTCTCCACTCTGCGGTAAGTTCTCCTTTCAGCCAGCGCTTGGGCAGCAGCAGGCAGGAAGACGGAGATCAGGCAGCAGTATTTGCTAGCAGAGCACTGGAGTTTCAGCAAAAGGTCCGTCTAATAATGATTATAGGGTTGTTCTCAAAACATCTTTTTCCTTAGGTAGGACACGGCCTGAACCCATAGAACACCCAGTGATGGGATTAAGGATAGACCTTCTTCCAAAGGGCAGGAGAGAAGGAGCATCAGTAGGGTCTCCGTGCTGGTGCTTCATCAGCGCCAGCTGATTCGGAGATAGGTGCTGGTTAAGGATGTTGCGGTCCAGAGACCTGCTGACCAGCAAGGTGCTTGCATTCGTGTCGCTGTCGTGTTCCTTACCTGTGAGAAAGGTTTTCCTCCTGCTCGCTGCGTGCTGAAGTACATGGCTTTTCAGCTCTCCCCACGTCTCCGTCCCATAGCTGCAGCGGCTTGAGGGCTCAGATCTGCCTCTTGGGATGTGGTGGCCCTGAGTTGAGGACATTCACGCGTCCCTGTGGGATGTGCGAGCATCTGCATGTCTCAGCGCAGGGCTGCCAGCTGCTTTTCCCTCAGACAGAGCAGCATCCCGTGCAAGCCTTGGCTGGCCGATGTTTTCGTATCAGCAAATCATAGCAGCCATCACCTGCTCCTTGTTGGAAGTGGTAAGTCTCTTCTGGCTTCGTGTCAGCAGTATATCAGGCATGTAAGCGTGTTGGCAGGCAACCTTCATCTTTCCCAGGCTTTTGAATCACAAGGGGAGGATCAACCAGATGTCCTCAAAATCCTGCATATCCTGTAGCTGTCCTGCAGTCAGCCTGGAGTCCAGCAAGGAAGACTTTGCTGCTTGGCTCCGTGTCCAGGTCTGCTGAATCTCTCCAAGGTCTCGTAAAGACAGGAGGCTTTAGCACCTCTGCTCCTGCCCTGGGTGCTTCAGTGGGCCAGTACCGGGCACTTGGTGGGGTTTTGGCAAAGCCCTTCCCTCCCGGCAGTCGCCGGCCAGGAGCTGGAGTACAGGGCTGTCGCTCTCAGCCTTGCGCCTCTCTCCATCCCTCCTGCGAGAGGCAGTCGTCCTGCCTTGGGCTGCAGGTCGAGCGATGGTTAAGTTGAGACCTTACTGGATCCTCGTGGAAGACCAGAGAGGTGCTGAGCTTGTCCCGCCCGTACTGCAGGGGAATGAACGTATTTAATGCTTCAGCTAGTTTTCCCTGCAAACCTCAGGAAGGGGACCAGGGCTGCATGACTTGGAGGACGTCTATTATTGGAACAAAGAAACAGTTTATTCGCACCAACCTTGGCATTTAAATAGGAGGAAACAGTGAGTCGCGTTTCGTGGTACCTGTCCACAGGAGCCTAGTCGGAGTCCCAAGTCCAGACGTTGAGGTTTTCAGTTTCCATGTCTTTGGTTTCAGGCTGTCCGCTTGCTCCAGGATCTTCTTTGGAAAGAATGCAACGTCCTGCGTCGGCGCTCGCAGCTTGTAGTTGCCGCAAAGATCCTCGTCCTGGTTTTAGGATAAAGATTTTGATCTTAACCTGTGAGTCAGAGCACGCACTTCAACAGCATCGTAACGAGCCTAATGGTTCAAAGCTACTTATTATCTGTTATAACAGGCCTTTTATTACACTGGAAGGCTAATTTGCGTTGCTTGTTGTAATTAACGCTGTAAAATGTTTAAACAAAAGTACAGATAGAAATTAAATTTACAGACATAGAATTCAATAGCATTAAAATAAACCTTTGATTTGTTTTTTTCCTTTGGCAAGAAAGTGATTAGCTCAAATTAAATTTACGGATAGCTCTCAACTTGGAACGAGTGATTTAATGAAAAAAAGGAATCCCAAACTGCCAGAGTGGCTTGAGGAAGAGCCTGGCTTTCACTTGCAGAAGGCCGTCAAGTGGAAGTTAACCGTTTCGGGTGGGAGAGGTGCACACTCCGAATACCCGGATCAGTCGGTGCCGTCAGGGCGTGTGCAGGCAGGACGGTGGTGGCCCGGCTTGTCAGGGCGGCTGGTTCTGGTTTTCCACGCTCTAGCAACTATTTCGGAGGCACCGAGGGGTTTTTCTGGAGCCGGACCGAGATATTTGTTCCCTGTTAAGGTCTGCATGCGGTGGCAAGTGCTACATCATGCTTCAGCGTGATCGCTGGATGCCAGCGCCCTGTCGTGCCTTTCCCCCGAGCCGCGGGGTCCCATGGAGGTGGGCAGGTCCAGCAGGGCTGGCACGGAGCGCCGTGTGCAGCGGCATTGCTGCTCGGGGGGATGCATCGCCGCCGTACCCAGGCGGCACGGCGTCAGAGAGCACCACGGCGTCTGGGGTTGTGCCTCACCTTGGCTGAACCGGGGAGTATTGTGCTGCAGTGCCTCGGGTTAAACTGAAGAGGGTTGTGGGTTATTTTGAGGGTTTGGAGTTGGGTTTGGTTTTTGTTTTTTGCATGCCGATTCTCCCTCTCCACCGCTGGCTGTCCTCTGGCAGGATGGCAGGCATCTTCCTCCTGCCCAGCATGTCAGGTACGGGCAGGCTGTTCCATGGAGGCATGAAACATGGTTTGGAAAATCAGCCTTTTCCATTGCAACTGATCCCAGAGCAAAGGGGCTGGGAGTTGCACCGTGTCCCCCCCGCTCCGGGGGCACTGGAGGCGGCGGGGCAGGGACCCCTGCGAACGCCTGCCTGCGATCGGTAAATCTCCTCCTGCTTTAGAGCGTGTAAGGTCATGCTGGAAGAGTCTTTTTTGCACTAGAAGAGGCTTTGACACGTTCATCCTCAAATGAAGTCATCAAACCCAGGCCATTTCTCCTCTGATTTATAGAGCAAGCTTTGACAAAAGATAATATTGCGGGAAAGTGGTCTCTTGGTAAGGTTTGCATTCTTCTCTATTGTCTTGATTTTTTTTGTTTTATGGCTGTGATTTCCATAGTTAGAACTAATTTGTACCGTCTGGGACCAAGGCTCTGAGTTGTCCGTGTGTTGGTACTGAGCTGCTGCAGAGATTAATGGGTGGGTACGTGTTCCCCGGGGTCAGGGCTCCTGTGATTTACGGCTTATAGACATCTCGAGGACTGCTCCGGTCTGTCTGGCAGAAAGTTACGTAGCCAGAAAAAATGAGAGGTAGGGTGTAGCGCGTCTCCATCTATCTCTCCTCGAGGCTTCTGTGATGCTGAGTTGCCCAGGACCCTTGGGTTTGGAGGGTAACTTGCAGCCTCCAGGAGATGCTCTGCAAACCAGAGGGTATTTATTCAAAGCCTGTTTTGTGGGGTATTGCTGTAGGGGATGTTCAGCACAGGTTTCAATCTTCACATTTGAAGAAGCTGCAAGTAGTTAAAACTGAGCTTCACAGAATGAAATTTGGGGACTGATGGAAGTTCCAGGTCTTCGCCTGCTCCTGGGCAATTAGGTAGCCTTAAAATGGCATTTCCTCCCGAAATCCCACTTGTACCAGGGTGAAAACCACCGGCAAGGACGTGCCTTTATAGAGAACAGGAAAAACGGAGAGCAGCTGAACTAAAAGCAAGTGGAAGCCCCCAGAAGCATGTTGGATCCTTTCCGATGCGCTGGAGGCCGCTGGGGCACGGGGGCAGGCGCGCTCTCAGCCGCTCTAGCGACGGTTTCATCCATTTAACGCTGTTAATTTCTGCTTTCTAACGGCCGCTGTTTTCTTTTTGCCCTTGATTGGCTGCTGCTCTTAATCCTTAAGAAAAAATTGGTGATGAAATGTGCTCCTGCAGTGTGTGCCCCGGTGCTGCCTGCCAGGGACTGGGGACCCGGTGGCTTTGGAGGGACTTCTCTTTCCGTATTTTTCACAAACCTCCTACATCCGCGAAGGCGCGAGGCAGGCGCCGGCCGTGGGGAAGGAGGAGCAGTCCCAGGTTGCTTCTGTTCGGTTTTTCCCTGCGCTGGCTGTGTGGTTAACAGACAGGGTTAGAACAAAGTAAGTTTATGTGGTCAAAAGGCTGTGGAGCAGCGACAGCACCAGCCCTGGGCGCCAGTTAAATTAACGTGCGCCGATGTCTCGAGTAACGGGGATGGAAATCAGAGTTTCATGGGCAAGTCATGCACAACCTAGGTATTTTCTTTTTTTTCTTCTTTTAAGTTTCTGTCACTCGGCAGCAGGTAGCTTTCCATGTTGGTTTGTTCTCTCCTTTGAAGCACTTTTATTTTTAGACCAAGCTCGCATTGCTCCTCCATCCAGCAGTTGCTTCTCGCTGTTTTCAAAATAAATCTCTAAAAGTTCAAGTATCGGTGGGTTATCTGCGTTAATCTGGAAAGATTGTCAGCTGATACAAAATCTCTTTCAAACCCTGCCAGAGGAGTCGGTAACCTTTCTTCTTTTCTTTTTTTTTTTTTCCCCCCGAGGCTCTTTGCTTATGTAGGCACTGTGTTTATGTGCTGTTCTTTCTCCAGATTATATTGTAAAGTCTCTCAGGCAACATATGACTTCAAGCTGGCGAAATGCTTTCTAACCCGTGTGCATATTTGCGTTACGACTGTTTGAAACGATTCCTGAAGTTGCGTCGCTCCCGAGTCTCCACTGAAAAATGAGCGATGAGCCTGTGAATCTGCCGAGGGGTGGGTGCGAGCCGAAATAGTTTAAATGCACCCCGTAACTCCTTCTCGCCCCCGGAACCGCTGTGCTGCAAGCAGGGGGTCTGACAGGCGGGCGCTGCGGCGGGGAGCAGGCTCCTGCGCGCGGACCGAGGGCGCCGGTTCCTCAGCAGAACTGTCCCGTCCTTGTGTTTGAGCTGATTTTATTTCCTCCTGTTACTAGTTCTTTGAATTTTTGGTTTTATGTTCGTTATAATAAAGGATCTCCGTGCCTCTGCAGTTTGCTCACTGCGCGCCCCAGGCACGCCGTACACTTGAGCATTGTCCCTCTCCCAGAAGAAAGACAAAGATGACCTCAAGCTATATAAAAGCTCATGTTTTCTGTCTTAAGTCCTTCTTTTTTTCCTTTTTGGAGGAAAAAGCCAGCCCTGCAGACATTGGGTAATGGAGCTTCTAAGTGTTTGCTCCGTGGAAAATGAGAATTAATTTTGCACAAGTTATTTGATTTAGGATAAAGGGGAAGGAAGGAGCATCTTGCTGGCCGTCACGGCGGCTGCGAACTGAGCGCTCTTCTGTTTTGAGAGGGGTTTGGCATGCCCGCGGTACCGATTGCAAAGCACGAGTGAGGTGTGTGGGAGGGTTACTCCTCTCATTTTGCTTGGTTTTGCTTTTTAATGTAACGGGCCACTTAGGGCCCTATTCCCACATTCGAAGTTTAAGCCTTAATCAGTTGTTAAGAAAAGGAAAGTTGCAAAATCAGCCAAGATACGGCATTTAACGCCTGGAGTTGATAATTGGGTTTGTTGTGGATTGGGGAGGGTGGGGGTATTTTTGTTCTTTCTCTTTTTAAGCTCAGAGGGTTTTGGTACCATGACAAGCTGGCGGTACGCATCAGGTCTGTGGGACTTTAATCTGAAATGTGTTTTATCTGGTAGTGTGTTTTTCGGAGCACGTTCTCTCCACATTTACTGTCGGGCACTCGGCTTTCTCCAGCGGCACCGGTGTTTGGAAAGGACAAGTTAGGAACAACATCGTTAAAGTCTGGGGGGATTGGGGTGGTGTTTTTGACTTGGACAAGGGAGATGGCGTTTTGGGCTGGTGAGCCCACGCTGGGTGTTACCCAGGAGACTCCGGACAGCTCGTGCGGCCGTGCGTGCTGGGGCAGGTGGCCGGAGCGGAACGGGGAGCAGAGCAGCTGTGTAGGGTATTCGCTCAACGTTATTCATATCCCTCTCGTACCCGTGGGTGAGAGATCTCCAACTCCATTGGGTTTACACTGGAAGGTTTTCTGTGGGGCACCAGGGTGGGGTGGGTCCGTGGGAAAGTGGAGCCCGAGATGTGGGGGGGACCCCATGTGCTGGGAGCTGCCTCTGCGGGGCTGCAGGCGAGGTGACGTGACCATGGAGATCTCCACAGCATTCCCATGGGACATCCGTCCCGTGCTCTGGGTTTCTCGGGCGTGCAGCCCCGGGGTTTGCTGGTTCGCTTTGCTTTTCCCCGGGGTCGGAGGTTTCCTCATCTGGCGAGAGGTAAGAAATTTCCCTGACCGTGTTGATGGAAGGACTCCAGTGCCACATCGTGATGCATCTCAACGTCTTCTTGCTAGTAAATAACTGACCTTCAAAGACACGATCTGAGCCTGGCATCAGGAAGGGATGCTGGGACCGGGAGGAACCATGGCCGAGGCCCCATGATACGCTGGAAGCTGACTTGGAGATGCCAAACTAGAAGTAAGGTGGAAGAGTAGGTTCTGTCATCACCTGCTCGCACGTTCCCCTGCCCTGTTACTTGGTGCTCTGCATGCAGTGAGTGGTGATTGCTTGCCTTTTCACTTGAACTTACAGACTTTTGAGAGGTCTTAATGAAAACCTGTGCGTCTCCTAGATCCCTGGTAGCACGAGAGCAGTGACTCTGTTACGGTGCTTTAAGCTGTTGCTAACTTTTACTTGGTATTCTGCTTAATGCACGTATGAGGGAATTATCCTGATAAATACACAGTACAAGTAGCGCTCCTGGCTAGAAGGATGATAGCAGCTAATCCACAGAAACATGCGCAGCCCAACCTTTTGTTGCTTTCCATTTTGCATAATTCTGCAGAACAGGATATGTCAACACTCCGGTGTCTGACAAAGAACCACTTAAGGGGCGTGGGTGAGACGGCAGAGCAGGACCGAAGGGGTAGGTGTTGGGACATGCTGCTGGATATCGTGTCTGCACAGAAACAGCTGGTTTATAAATCCCTCCTCTCTTTTGTTAGTGGAGAACTGACAGCATCCCGGCAGAAAGCAGGTTCAGGAGGTGCAGGGTGGTTTGCATGTTCAGTCGAAGTGTAACTGGTTTTTTAGCAGAGTTAGCCCACTTTTGAGGGGACTTATATTTCGTGCTTCAGGGGTGCTATACTTATTTCATCCCTTTGAGATGCTCTTTCTCCTTTTCCCTTTTTTCCCTCGACTCTAACAGTTGAAAGAGGACTTGGCTTTCTTCTCCTCCTGAATGTTGGCCTTGCTGCATGGAGTTGTCTGACGTCCTGCTCTCCCTGCCAATGCTACGTGTGAGCAGCTGGTAGCGAGGAGGGGGCTGGTCATGAGTGTTTCTGAATGTCTGTAGCCGGGACCGAGCGTGTCCTCCAGGGTCTCTTCCCAGTGTGGCCGCACTGGCGAAGCGTTTCCCCTGTGCAGGGGGCTGTAGGCAGAGCCTCTCCTCTGAGCAAAGCGAAGTGGTCATCGTGCCCTTTCGGGGGTCCAGCATTTTCTGGTGTCGCTCAGTGTGTCTGGTCCTGTGTATGCATCTGTTACTGGAGTTCACCTCTGATCCGAAGCAGTAGGGTCTCCTCCTGCCTTCCTGGGCATGTCTTGGGTGTGTTGGTAGGCTGCTTATGTCATCAGTGTTGGCCATGATGTCAGCATTGGCATGATGATGTCTTTAGCGTTCCCTTTTCGCTGAGCTCGAGGGGTTGCTGTGGGAAGGGAGGCAGCAGACGAAGGCCTGAGTGCCCGTCGTCCCCATTGCAGATGTATCTGGCAGCTCCGGCCTCTCCGGCGAGCTGCACTGCAAGGTGACCCCCAAGAGCTGGAGACCCCACAGGGTCTTTTGCTCACATCTTAAAAGCTTGACCTCGCCCACTCTTTGACAGCAGTTAATGCAGAAGAGAGCCTTTCCTCCTCCTCCTCCTCACCTGCCCCGAGGAAGCCAGCTTTCCCACTTTGCTTGGCTGAGCAAACCCGTGCCTGGGCAGCCCAGGGCTGTCACGCGAGGTGCCCGTCCACCCTTCCCAACACCTCGGGACAGAGGCAGCTGCCGCTCTGCTACAGCCTGCGCTCCCATTCTTGGCATCACAGCGTCTCGGCGTCCTCCTCTCCGTGATGGGGCTGCTGT
This sequence comes from Psophia crepitans, assembly GCA_013399095.1. Taxonomy (NCBI): domain Eukaryota; kingdom Metazoa; phylum Chordata; class Aves; order Gruiformes; family Psophiidae; genus Psophia; species Psophia crepitans. Next base: position 130,576 of record VWZZ01002248.1, read on the forward strand.
AGCTTCTCCAGCCGGAACGCCCTGCCTGGGGACCAGAGGCGATGATCAGCCTGGCTTTGGCCCGGCGTGTGGGGAGACCACCTTTTTATGCCCTGCCTTCTCCTGTTCAGATGCTCACCTGAGCATCGGGACGGGTCTTGCGTGCTAAAGCCCCATCTTGACTCTTCGGTGGGTTTGTTCTTCCGCAGGACGCTTGCAGGTCGCTCCCTCCGAGAGGTGGGATTCAAATCAGACGTGGGCTGGGCTTGGGCGGCCGGGTGCTGACGTACCGAGCGAACAGAGCGCAGCCAGCTGCAGTTCCTGGGGAGAAGCAGGGTTGTGCTTTGAAACGGTTAACCCCAGTCTAGCTAAATATTTACCTTGCCTGGTGCTGCGGTGATGCTGCTGCGTGTTTGGCAGATGGATGTCGCTGATCCCGAGGAGAAAGCTGGGAGCAGGGGATGAGGCAGTACCCTGAGCCTGCTCAGGAATCCAACCGTTTTCATTTTTTTAATTTAAAAAGTTGAGCCGCTGAGCTGTGGGTGAAGGTGCCGCCGGGGCAGCGGGAGGGACCCTCTCGAGGCGCACAAACCCCATGGACTGCTGCTGCCCCAATACCATCATCTCAGGGATGGTGTTATTCCAAAATAATTTTTAATAATAATATTACTAATTTCTGCTGTCCTGCCTTTTAGTTGTGGGCTTTCTCAGGGTGCGCAGGTAACCCTTATACATGGTAACGTGGCTTCTGGCCGCGGTGAGCTCGTTGGCCGCGGGGACATATCCCATGGGTCGTGCTCCAGCGCAAACGATTGTTCAAAACCTCCATCTGCTTTATCTGCTGTTGTGTTTACAGCCGCCCTTTGTAGTTCCCGGCAGCACGGTGTCTCCTTCGCTTTTTGTTTATTTAAGGTTACGGTAAATATCCCTTTCCTTTGGGGGCGTGCGGGAGCCTTTCCCAGTTCGGCTGATCCCAGGGGCCAAGGGAATAAAAAACCCCGCTGTGACACCGAGATCATCCCACGGGCTCCGTCGTGACCCCGGCGGTGGTGCGTCCAGCCGGTCGCTGATGCCGTCGCTGCTCAGGAATGGGATGTTAGCCAGATCCTGCCCTTGACCTGTCTCAGGCTTTGTGGGCTGCACCGATGTCCAGTTCCTAGCAGATTCGGTCTTTACTGTGGGGAAAATAAAGGTTTCAGTACTCTTCATTTGTAGCAAAACTTGGCCAGCGGAATAATATTTGTTTGGGTATTAAATCAGTGCGATGTCCCTATTTGTTTGTCTAGAATGATTTAGGAAGCCAGTTTCAGCTTTAGGGGGAAAAAAAAAAATACAACAGACAAACCCAAAGCAAATTGTCTGAAAAATCCAGTGAGGATATATTTGATACTTTTTCCTGGCAAAAATTAAAGTTTCCATCCTTCTTCAGTTTCAAGCCTTCAGAAGGTTTATGGGTCCTTCTTTAGTGCGTGCTGCTGCTTGCCCCGGTCCGTGCTGGCAGCGCTGCGGGGCTGCACGCGTGGGGTTGTGCAGGCTTCGGAGCTTTGCTCAGGTTTTGTGTCCCCATCACGGGCAAAATACGACCTGGGGTGACATTTGGAGATGTTGCAAAATTCTGTCTGTAAACAGTAATTTATTTTTTTTGTTATACTGAGCCTGGAGCCATGTAGCTGTTCGTCTCACCCTGAAAAGTAGGAAAATACTTCCTGGCTGCAGGAGGGGGTTGTTTTCCTAGTTTTCCTCTGCCACGGCGCTGTTGCCCCGTGAACAGTGAGCGCACAGGGCGCCCGGATGAGATCCCCAGGTACGTGTGCCACGCCACGGCGCACGCTGGAGATCTGTGGGACACGGTGGTGAGTTCCCCATCCTCTGCTGCTGGACTCACCCGTTTCCCAGTGCCAGAAGTCGGTCAAAATGCTGCTGGCCAGCTCCGGTATTCCAGGAGTTCTGCTGGCATCGATGTGCCTGTGATGGGGTGCAGGGGAGCGTAACCCTGCACCTCCATGGATGGGATGCGGCGAGTCAGCGTTGGCCGCGGCGGGTCCCCAGATGTGCCAGAGCAGGTTGTTTGCAGCGTGTGCTCCGATGTGGCCGGCAAGCGGAGCCGGCTGAATGCTTGGCGTGTTCAAAGCCTGGCTTGGGTGCCCAGGGCTCGGAGCTTGGGGTGCTAGGGATACCTACATAGACAAACAGATAGGTATATGTATTTTTGAAGCCTTGCTGCTGCAGGACGTGGATTGATACAGAAGACTTGCTGCTTCCAGATCTGGTAGCCAGCAGTTCTCTGGGTAAAAAAAAGAGGGCAATGACAAAATGATAAAAAAAGTCAAGGAGTGTGGCACGGTTAGAGTTTCCTGGGAAAGAGTTGGGGGGGGATCCGCTCCAGAGGAGCAGGTCAGGAGTATCCTCAGGCGCTACGTGTCCACTGACAATTGAATGTGGAACTTTGGATGACTGGGAGCAAGCCGAGGTAAGTGGTATTTCAGAAAGGCTTGAGAGCCAGCTTGCAAATCTCACAAGCCAGCTTACTCTTCATTTTAGGAATTGGGCATGGACAGAACAGTTTACGGATTATTTTTTTTCCTGACTTTATTTTTAACCTTCAGAAAGTCACTTCATCTTTCAGTGTCTTGGTCTGCAGTGTCCCCACGATGGAGAAAGCAGCCAGTGCAGTGGCACAAGCAGGATCCACCAGCTCCGAATAATACTTAAATACTTTAACTCGTCTTGACAAACCCGTAGGACTACCCAAAAGCATTCTGTTTCTGCGTCAGAAAGGAAGAACCTGTACGCGAGCCACAAGCGAGCGCTTCCCAGGCGCTGCTCTCGCACAAGAGCTATCAAAGCCCGAGTCGAGGCAGCTGTGCAGCAGCTGGCCTGGCTGCCTGGATGGAAACATCTGGATGGTCCGACATCGTACGGGCCCTCGCGGCATGAGACGCTGTGCTGACTGCTGCTGTGTGCAGCATCTCGCTGTTGCGGCTCTCGCCTGTTTGAAAGACACGCTCTCCAGTTCAGCACATCAAAGTCTGAAACAGAAAGGCTTGGCTTGCACAAAGCTAACACCTCGCCTTTCTTGTCTCCTGCTGCTGTGCCTCTTGCCCACAGCCGGAGACCGAGTGGAGTAATTGCGCTTCGTTTGCTGAAAAGATAACGCAATTCCTTTGCTCAGCTTCCAAACGCACTTGCTAGGACCGTGCCAGCTGCAGCTCCCGCTCGGTGGACGGCTGCTCAGGCCACGGGGTGGTTCGGGGCGGTTGTCCGTCGATGAAGAGCGGTCCTTCTGCTTCCCTGCAGAGAGCAAACGCAGAATGTTTTGCTGGTGATGAATCCGCCTGGTCCTTACACCGGCGAGTGGAGCTGGGTTACTGGCAGCCCCGAAGCTCAGCCTAGAACGTGGCTGGGGACGGGCGCGTTGCCGGTATTCGGGACCAACTGTGTGAGAGAGCCTCTTATGGAAAATCCAAATTCCTGAATTCCTCCCAGCTCTTTTCCCGTAGTTTCCACTTCTGCAGCACATGCTGGTGTTTCTTGTCCAGGCCAGCCAGGCACCATTAGCTCCTTCAGCGCTCACTTTTCCGCTGCTCCGCTGCGCATGCAGTGCTGGTGTATGAAGTCCCTGGGTGGACCCGGCAGCGTTTGCTCGCTCGGTCTCTGCGGCACCGTACCGGTCAGCGCCGGCGCGGCGATCCGGCGTGCGCAGCCTCTGCCTTTGCAGAGCCGTCGGAGTTGCTCACGGGAAGGTGCTCAGCACAAAAGGAAGCAGATGCGATTTCCAGTGGGCGGTCGTGTATCGCTCCTGTTGTACTCTGGGTTTTCCTGGCGTTCCTGCGTGCCGCCTCTCGCTCCCTCAGCTGCCCGAGTAACGCAGAGCACGTTGAGGGGGCGGCGAGATGGTGCAGCCGGCAGAGGAGGTCAGGCTCCCGTAGGCTTTACCTCTTGAAGGAGCCATACATGAAGCGCTGGGGCTGTTTTTAGTCTCCTCGATCCGGTGGTTTTGGTGGCTGGCAGGGCCGTGGGAGCGTGTTCTGCAGCCGTGGGAGCGTGTTCCGGGCGTCTCTGCTTCCAGAGGAGACGGCTCCTGCGGCTGAGCTAATGCAGCCAGTGGAAGCCAAGCCAGGAGGGGACTAAACAGCAGCGTAACTTCGGTGTTCTGGCAAGAACTGCATTTATCTGGAGTCAGCTTGCTTCCCGGGTGCCACGTGCCGAGCAGTGCCTCAGAGCCTCCTGCTCTCTGGAGCCACAGCTTGGGGGGACGTTCCCACCTTCCCCCGTTCCCGTTCTGTGTCCCGTTTTCTCACACCGAGCCCTGGTTTGCACCGCTTTCCGTGTGGGATACGGCGCTTTGCAGTTCCCACGTGGAAGGAGCACCGCTGGCACGACGCGGCATCGCTGGCATGGCGCGGCATCGCTGGCACGGCGCGGCATCGCTGGCACGGCGCGGCATCGCTGGCACGGCGCGGCACCGCGCCCCGACTCTGCCTTGCGGTGACTTGTTTGCATCGCCGTGCCCCGAAACAAAAGGGAGCGCTTTCAGAGCTTTTAATCCTCTTTGCATGAGATCATAGTCTCTTTTGACGCTAATTGCAGTGGATCTGATTAATTAGGCAACAAAGCATAATTGATTTAAACAGATTAATTTGATAGAATTAAACCAGCGGCCGCTGTCTCCCACCGCAATATCGTGCGTCCCTGCAGGTGTGGGAGTCGGCATTAAACCCTGCCCCCAGGAGATGCCTTTATAAAAGCAGCTCAAGTCCAAGGTTGTGAACCATCTGATGTGCCGGCCGCGTGCCGGCTCCGCAGGTCCGGACGCAGCGCGGGGCCGCTGCCTCACCCCTGCGATGAGGGGTGCTCTGCTTGCACGAGGGGCATCAGCAGCTGCAAAGTGGGCAACCAGTTTATTCTTGGTTTTCTGGCTTTTTCATTAAGGGCTTGCTTATGGAAGCTATTTAAAATGCATGTGCAATAATTGGAGATTATTTCCCCGTTGCTGCGGTGGACACTTTAACCCTTCTGTTGCACGCCTCGTTTCGTAGGTGTTACATTTACAGTGGACTTGGTTTTCGTTTGATGGTAATACTATTTGATTTAGACTACTTGATTCCCTCCTCCTGTTTCCTTCCCTTCCGTTCGCCTCCTTCCAATAAAATGTCATAAAAATTAATCATAGCCAAAGGCCAATTTTAACATCCAGATTTAGAAAATAGGATTTTTTTAAACCCCTGTGCTGAAAGGAAGAACGCGCCCTGACAGGAAGGCTTTGTTTTGGTATGGAGCAAGCAAAAATGTTTTCAAAACTTTATGTATCTGAACAACAAAAAGATTTCAAAATTATGAAGATTTTTGAAAGTTTCCCAAAAAAAGGGTCGGAATGGATATCCGATGGCAAGGGCAGAACTAAGTTCATCATTCCAATGTCTGACAAATGTTCTCCTGTAACTTTCTGCTGTGGGAATGATCTCGATGAGTGAATCCAAACGCGTTCTTTGCTGCAGCAAGTCCCGTCTCAAGCAATGGGTTTATGTAGAACTCGAAAGATGAAAGAACAAATACTAGAAAACTGAAAAATGTCATAAATTCAGGTACTGCAGCCATATTCTCCACGGAAACCTCCAGAGCAGGGTCTGGTTGCGTCTGTTCTGCTGGTCAGTCACCTCTTGCAAGGAGAGGTGGTTTTGTCACTTTGAGTGCATGTCTGCTCTGGAGACAGGGTTCAGGAAAGAGAGGACTGTTCATTCAAGAAGCTGTTCTTCTCAGCTGTCTCAGATGTTGGGAATTCAGTGCTCCTGTCTCATACGATACATCTGGAAGTGGTGCACGTTGAAGGTGTTGGGTGGAAGAGAAGCACGCTCAGTGGGGAGTTGTCCAACAGCATCCGCTGGGAATGGTCTCTCCATCTCGTTATGGTTCATGTTATATTGGTTGTGGAAGCCAGATGAGATCAGTGTTTCTGTCATGGCTAATGGAACATGCCAGGTATTCTGAAAAGTGTTTCCAAACACAGCAAAGGAAGCTTTCTCCAAAGGAGGAGACCCAAGGATGCTTGTGGGCAAGCCTTTGCAGGCTGGATAAACCCCAGTTCTTTATTTCACGGGGCAGCAGAGATGGTCCAAGTAGAGCTACAAAGCCCTGAACCTCTTTGCTGGAGCAGTGCCTGATTTTGGGAGGTTTTTAGGAGGTGGTATGGCTTTGAGGAGGATTGTGCTATTGACCTCATGCTGTCCTGGATGTACTGGAGAAGATCCAGGTCATGAGAAAGGAAGAGCAAAGGCACAGATGGAGAAAGAGGCAAAAAGAGAAAACATGGCTAACAGTGAGTCCCTCAAGCTTACAGGGTTTCCCTCCCAAGCAAGTGTGCGCAGCGCTTTTCAGAAGTGCACAACCGCTTTGATAACATAACTGCTGAAATAAGGAAAGAGTTGCTGTTGGTGTGCAGGAGAAGAAACCGTGACCTCCATATGGAGGGGAACATAGCCCAGCTGGCTGAAAATGGGCCTGGAAAGGGCTATGAAGGCTAATTAAAATGTGAAAAACTGACAATTTGTACTAATAGACAGCAGATCTCTGTCTGGCGCTGGTTCGCAGCTAAATCTGATTTCCTTGGGAGACGAAAGGAACTGATTTAGGATCCTTACCTTGCACTGACATCGATACTTCTCAGCGTTTTAACCAGCGTGCTCCCAGCGACGCGCTCTGTCCCTGCAGCTCTGCTGGGCCCGGACGGGGAAGCCGGCAGCAGGACTCTCTTCCTTCTGCTGCCATTAAAAAATGTGCTACAGGTGTCTTCAGATACGGTGTTAAACTCGGCTTTGACCTTGCTCTGCCTAACATCTGGGTTGTGGTTTTAGCTTTCCCTTTTCAGTGCCAGCAGGTGTAATAAATCAGAAACCTCAGCCCCCGCTCCGCGCCGTACGTGGCGTACGCGCCGCTGAGGTCGGCGTCTGCCTGCAGCGCCAGCGGTGTCGCGCCTCCGTCCGGCGTCCTCACGGGAGGCACCGGCCACCTGCAGACCAGGGCAGCTCCACAGAAGGGTGTCTTGAGACAAGCGTTGGGGCAAACAACCTCGTAAGCCAAGTCTTGGACTTCGAGGCTGGAGGTGGTGCAAGTTTGGCGTCGAAGGTAGCTGTTTCGGCGCTCCTGCAGAGGCAGTTGAAGTTGTGATGTACGTGTGACCCAGGGGTTGGGACTCTGAACCTGGTTCTGTTTCGTGCTAGAAACAAATTTTGTGTGGAGATCTGGGACAGAAGCTGTGCTTCTGGGGATTCCGTGGGTTATTCTGCCCGTGCGAAGGAATGCCGGGACCCTTCTGTCTCCCACGTTACGCTCTTCCCTTCTCCCATGAAGAGCAAATCCCTCTGCCTGCTGCTTCCGCCACGTTCGCACCCGTCAGGGTTTAAGTGCGTTTGCTTCAGGTTCGCCAAGTCGATAAAAAGTGGAAGAGCAAGCGGTGTGGTCAGTTAGATCCGGTCTTCCCTTTGTGGCGGGTCTGCGTGGCAAGGTGTTGGTAGCGGGGGGGCCACAGGGGGGGCGGCTTCTGCAAAAAGTGGCTGGAAGGGAGAGGAGAGTTCCCGGGAAGGGTCAGGTCCGGAGGAGAGTTTGAAGGGATGCGTTACACCCTCCAATGGCACCCAGTTCCCGCCGTGCGCTGGGCTGTAACCGGGCTGGAACTGATGGCTGGCCGTTGGATTTCACGTTCTGCGCTGAAAAACACAGCAGCTTTCCTGGGTAATGAGGTTAAAACACCAAGAAAAACTTAGGAAAATATTCTCCCTCCTCTTTTATTGTTCTTTAGTGATTCTCTGTTACCGCAGTGCCTAGAAGACCCGGGAGCGTGACTCACCGGCCTTCTGAACGCTGGGATTGCGCAGCTCTCTTTGGAAAGGCTTCTCGACCCAAGGACAGAAATGCTTGGCAGACCGAAAGCATCTCAAATCCGCTTCTTAAGAGCAGTGGTGGCACGTTAAGGGCTGTAGGCTTAGGGGACGGGCGTTCCTGCCCACCGGTGCGGTGCCACCGGTCCATGGCATTACCTGGTCCACCTCCATCTATGAGACCAAGGTCACCTCTGTTTTCCGATGGAGAAATACTTGCTTGGCTCCTTGCTCGCTGCTCGTTATGAAGCTCCTCATGAGTATCATGAGCCTTTACATCTGTCTTCAGTAGTCAGACCAGTTGTAGTCAGGGTACTCAGCCTCTGGACCTGGACGTCTGGGCCAGAGAGCAGAACAAACCCCCCACGATTCAGGTCGAAACAGTTAGAGATCTCCTGCTTCACCTGGACTGCCACAAGTCCATGGGGCCGGATAGAATCCACCCGAGGGTGCTGAGGGAGCTGGCGGATGTGATTGCCGAGCCGCTCTCCATCATCTATCAGCGGTCATGGTTGACGGGAGAGGTCCCAGATGACTGGAGGCTTGCTAATGTGACACCCATCCATAAGAAGGGTCGTAAGGAGGATCCGGGGAACTACAGGCCTGTCAGCCTGACCTCGGTGCCAGGGAAGGTGATGGAGCAGGTCATCTTGAGGACAATCACGTGCCATGTCCGTGACAA
>VWZZ01002248.1:139592-151036 GCA_013399095.1 Psophia crepitans
GTTTTGGGCCCCTCACCACAAGAAAGACATCGAAGCCCTGGAGCGTGTCCAGAGAAGGGCAACGAAACTGGTGAAGGGGCTGGAGCACAGGTCTTATGAGGAGCGGCTGAAGGAACTGGGCTTGTTTAGTCTGGAGAAGAGGAGGCTCAGGGCAGACCTTATTGCCCTCTACAACTACCTGAAAGGGAGTTGTGGCGAGCTGGGGGTTGGCCTCTTCTCGCAGATAACTAGTGACAGGACAAGGGGAAATGGCTGCAAGTTGCGCCAGGGAAGGTTCAGGTTGGAGATGAGGAGAAAATTCTTCTCTGAAAGGGTGGTCGGGCATTGGAACGGGTTGCCCAGGGAGGTGGTGGAGTCACCATCCCTGAGGGTGTTTAAGGAAAGGTTAGATATGGTACTTAGGGACAGTGGTTTAGTGGGTAATAGGTGGTGGGGGGATGGTTGGACTAGATGATCCTTGAGGTCACTTCCAACCTTAATGATTCTATTCTATTCTATTCTATTGGATGGAGGTGGCTCAGCTGTTACAGCTCCTGCCTGGAGACATCACTCGGTCCCTTCTTCCACCCGCACTTCCCACCTGGCTTTGGGCAGACTCCTTAGGGGCGCCGGTGCTTTTGCTCTCTAGATTATAGAATTGCTTTGCTTCATGGCTTCGAGTGGAAAAAAGCTTTTAAAGCTTTTCACCGTTGCATGTGAAAGCCTCAGCGAGGGTCCTTGCGTGCAGATCAGAATAGGGGGGAATTGTGGTGGGGTTTGTGTCGGCTCGGCGCTGGTGGTTTGTGCCCTTGAGACAGCCGGCTTCAGGGTGAAGAGCCGGTGAGCACGGGGACGTGGCTGGCGTCGGGAGGGGAGGGAGGGTGACGGGGAGCCATGGAAGAGGTGAAGCAACAGGGACAAGAAGAGTTATGGGCAGCCTTGAAGGAGAGGACCAGACTTGAGCTTTCACACGGGCAGAGGGGTTTGCGGAGGATGGTGTGTAACCTACTCCGGACCCCAGGAAGGGATGCGCGCGGCCGAGCTGGGCTGAAAACACCGGATTTGGGGGAGGAAGATGGGTTGTGAGAATTCCGGCTTAGAGAAAGTGTAATCTCTGCTTGCCCCATCGCTGTCTCTGGCCACGTTCTGGCTGATGGTACGTACCGTGTTCCGAGAGTTTTGCGTTCAGGGCTGTGGCTTGCCTTGCAGACAAGGCATCGGTATAAATTTTTTTCATGTTGAAATGGGAATTATTTACTCTTTCGCTTCTTGCATTTTATGAGGGAAAAGTAATGACAAACAAGACTTGAAATATGTTGAATGGGGGTTTTTATCCCAATGAAGCAAAGCTACTCCCCAAACTTTTTTCTGGTCTGTTTGAAAATAAATAATCTCCTTAATTCTTTTTGAAATATTTTTTTTTTTGCACCACGTGTTACCAGAGGCAAATTTCTGATGGAGGACAATGGGGCTGATCCAAGTAGCTGCTGCTCTGAACCACAACCTCTGACAGCTGAACTGCAGAGCGCCAGAAAAACAGCAGTATTGCTTGCAAAGAATGCCTCTACAGAGCGTAGGCTTGGTATTAGTCTTCTCACACTGACGATCTCCAAAATTGCAAATGATGAGGGAATTTGACTTTAACAATACCATTAAACAATAATGCAAGAGGATGATTTCATCTTTTTTTTTTTTATCTCTGGTGATTTAAGATATTGTGCTGTAGGGGAGCGTGGGGTTTATTGATTAGATCTAAAGCTGGCTGGCCTGGCTTTCCCGTGAGGAATTGGAAGCCAACTTTGTAACAGAGCATGCGGAGAAGTCGGGAGTAGGAGGGGGGGTTGTTGGTGATAAATATGCCCTGAAAGACTTTGCAAGAATGCACTTTTCACTGAAAGGGGCTTGCACACCTGAACGCTTGCGTGCTTTTCCCAATTCTGCTGTTAATTGGGAAGAAGATAATAGTTCTCCCTCCCAGCTTGGCTTTGGCTGAGGCAAAAATGTGCCACTTGTGCATAATTGCACAGGGTGGGTTATAGTTTTCCCCTTCTCTCATTTTCAAGCTTTCTGACCGCTGGGAGTACATCCCCTTGGTGTCCAGTGGACCTTCGTTCCTGTAAAGGGTTTCAGAGGGACGTGGGTTATTTGAGGTGTTTGCAGAGGGATGCGGTTAAATATGGAACCTTCACAGACATTTCAGCATCCCAGCGCTGTGTTCCTTGTTGCACGTGGTTTGTACACCCAGCCACAGCTCCGTGGTGCGTTTGGGTTTCATAGCTTGAGGAAAGCTTCCTATTCTGTGGTTCCTTAAAATATAGGTATATATTTATACGCATACACATCTCTATCCTTCTATGGAGCGTGGGCAGGCTACGTTACTTTGGGGGTTCCCACTGTGCTCCCTGGACACCCCAGAGCAGCTTTGCTCTGTGTTGCCAGAGCAGGTTCTGCAGGGAAAATCGCCGCTTTTGTATGCGTGTCTTTGTTTATTTTGCTGAGACGAAGCCGAGGTAGAGCGGATTCCTTCTGGTGAGGCAGGCCTTTACTATTGTTTCACATGTTATTTTGAGGTATGGTTCCCCCTGGGATTTTTCCTCTCTTGGCTTTTTGACCTTTTCCCATCCTATAGTGATTTTCTTGATTAAAAGTATGGAGTCATAATGGGTTTACATGGTGTTTCTAAAATTAAGGTAATTTGAGGGCTTTAGGTTGAGGGAGGAGGGAAATGGTGACAGTTCCAAACTTTTCTGTTGCTGTTGTGTAGCCACAGAGCAAATACGACTCTTTTTGGGGGGGAGCAGGTATGTGCTACTAGGCTCCTCAAAAACATTCTCACTCTACAAGCACAGAGGCTGACAGAATCGATTCTCCATGACTTTGAGGAGGGAGAGTTTCAGTGGGGTGACGGAGAAGGAGAGTAACTGCCTTTAGACCTCCCCAGGGGGCTGGGCGCCGCAGCCGGGGTGCTCCAGCGAAGCCCTGCCCTGCTCCCGCTGCCAGCGCCGATGTGTTTGCACAGCACCCAGACTGATCATCCTGCTCCACCAGCTCCAGCATCTCCTCTCCTGGACCCTTGCACCTCCAAATTACAAATTGCAATTAGGGAGAGGAGTGTGGGATGCCCGAGCTTAGCGGGCAAGTGCCTATTCAAGCCCTGCAAGTGTGTTTGATCCCCTTTTCCTAAAAGGATGCAGCTGATGCTGGTGCAAAATGTTTCCGAGTGGTTTTAAAATGCTGGGAAGTGTTCAGCCGTGGGAATGGCCACAGCGGGTCAGCCAAGACGCCTGCCCAGCCCGCTGCGTTGCTCCCCGCGGAGGGAGGGAGCCCGCAGAAGCCATCCTTGCCGCTCAGCCTGTTTTTCGGACGTGCGAGTCGCTGCTTTCAGCGACCTCCGTGTCGTAATGCTGCGCTAGCGTCCAGCCAGCAGCGTTTCGCTGCAGGTTATTTCTCCCTTTGCATCTGTCTGTGTGGCTGCATCGTATTTTGCTAGGTGGGTGGCAAACATCTGCTCGTTCTGCTCTGCAAGTCCTCTCCCTTGTTGCGGCCACACCAAATAACAGGGAGTAGATGAGTTTAATTTGAGACACAACAACATGCGCCCTTACGTCCAGACCAGAAGCTGCAGAGTCCAAGAGCTGCGAGTGAATATATTCATCCTATCTCAGGGGGTGGAGAATGGAAAAAGCGTCGCTCGCTCTTCCAGGCGGAGCAGCTGTGCCAGCCGCCCGTTCCCAGCCGGACAGCGCGGTCCTTCACGGGCTGACCCGGCGGCCGAGCATCCCCCGACCTCCCGCAGCTGCGGCCCTGGGAACAAGGGACCCCTTGAGTCATGGGAGAGAGACTTGCTTTCATCAGCGTGGGGAGCTCGCAGCTGAGGGGGGCGTTGCTGGAGTAGCTGCACCCCAGCAAGCCCTTTGGCCGTCCTTTGCCCTGCCCCGAGCTCCACAGCAGGGTCCTGAGCAGCTCCTTCCACCCAGAGGTGGACCTCTTGGAACCCCTGTGCGCCCCTCTCCGTAGCTTAAATGCCGTTAGTTGCATAATTAAAAGTGTTATGGAAGGAGTCCCTGGGAAAAACTCCTCTCTCTCTCTCTTTTTGCTCGCACCAGTTGTGCCCATTACCAGGCTGGATGTGGAGTACTGGTGTGCTGCTTCGCCAGGAGAGCTTGGTTTTGTGGGGTTCGGTCTCAAAGCAGCGCTGCCCATGGCTGGTGTGGTCGTGATTGCTGTGACAAGCTCTTTTTGTTGGGTTTTTTTTGTAAGGGAATGGTGTGTTTTGGCCATTCGCCCTGACTGTCATTTCTCTTTCTGACTTTGAAAGACGAACTTTAAGGGTAGGTTACTTTTAGGCAGTAGTTAGTGTTTTTCTGATGGATCACCAATAACATGACACAAGAATAAACCCCGGGTGAGAACAGAGCAGCGGAGTCAGGGCTGTTCAGCCTGGACAAGAGGAGGCTGCGGGGAGACCTTGTGGCCTTCCAATATCTAAATGGGCATGTGAGGAAGATGGAGTGAGACAGCTCTCGCTGCAGCCGTGCCGGGAGGAGGAGGAAGAGGAAGGTCCGGCTGGGTGATGCGCTTCAGTGGCCGTAATTTGAGTTTGTGTTTTATTTGCTTTTTTTTTTCATCCAAGGTTTCACATTACTGTTAGCGCTGCCCAGCGCGTGCGTGAGAGCCCCGTTGCACAAGGGTTGTGATCGGGAAGGTTGTTTTGATTAACTGCCCGGGAAAATAATCACATCGTGTCCATCTCTCGTATTTCCCCTTCTGAGACGAAACACAAATAGTTTGGTGAGAAGCTTTCAAGTCTCTGAAAAAAACGTTGATTGTTTTGCTGAAAACAGCAAAACCTGTCAATCAAAACGAGAAATCGGGGTGTTTCATCCTTTCCAAACCCTTATCGTTTTCCAGGTGAAACTCTTCCCGGAATTATTCCAAGCCCACTAGCAGTTCGGTTTCTTTACGGCACGGGTGGGAGGGCGGCACGCGAGGATCCTGCTTGTGCCTGGCAGGAAAAAGTACCGTCCCAGTGTATTTATCATCACTTTCTGGGCCAGCGCCCGGCTGTGGAGAAGGAGGTGCCTCGGGGGGGGGGAGCTTAGTGTTATACCACAGCTCTTCAAAATCGTGGCTTTTGTGTTAAAATTGTATTTGTCGTAGGAGGGAAAGGAAACCCATTTGGTTTGACACAGTTAGGGTTGTGCCATTAAAAAAAAACAAAACAAAACAATGTTCTTAGGGTGAAAAATGTTGGGTTTAGCCCGAGCGCTGGGAGCAGCGGGGTGATGCGGGGCGGGAGGCTGCACGTCTGGTCCCCCACCGCTTCGTTTCCAGTGCTTTTATTTAGTCCTGGGTTTGTAAAGCTCAAGCAAGAGAGCCAGGCAATAACGGCATCTGAAAGCAGCGCTCGTGATTCCACTGAAGTTTTAACCTGAATTAAAACGTAATTTGTTTTTTCCCTTAGCTTTATGCTATTTCGACTCGGTTTCCCGAGGCTGCTCTGGGGCTCGTTGGAGTAAAGCAAGACGCGATTGTAAAATCCAGCGGCTGCTGGTTTGGAAGCGGGATGGGACGCTCGTGGGCTGGAAGCAGAGCATGGGTAGGGAAATAACCTGGGAACAGGGGCTTGTGTGCTGGGCGGGGGTGCACCCCCTGCACCCCAAGGGCGGGGGGAGGGGAGGCGAGAGCCGCGGGGCACGTCAGAGGCTGAGACACCCGTAATGATCATTTGATACGGACTTTTATGGCCTGGCGCTTAACAAGCCGCTCTTTTAACTAGCAATTCAGGGAAGGAGTTGATTCTTCCCTGCTATCTCAAAGATGCTGTTGGTGCCACAGGGTTTGTGCTCGGAACAATAACGCCCTTGATAACCTCTGGTGGTGCTTTTTTGAAGCCTTCTTCATTCTTGTCTTAGGCTGTATTTGCCTTGTGTGTGCATTTATGGCTTAAATAACTGTGGCAGGCTTTCTGCAGCGGGAAGAAAACCCCATCCTGGTGGGAGCATCGCTGGCTGGAGGGTGGGGCAGAACAAGGTGTTTGGCTCCTAACTCATCTTCTGTGAAATTCCTTGTTTTAGGAAGTGGGAATGGCTGGGGGAAGCGCCGCTGGTGCTGGGCCGCCTGGCCCGGGGGTAGCTGGGAGGACTGGTGAAGTTTCTAAAGCGAAATTCCAGTTTCTGGGTAGGGATGTTGATTTAATAACTGTCAAAGAGTTTTTAATGCGGTAACTATTTTTTCATGAATAAGAGGTCGCTACATAAAATTTTTGCCTCTTGGCAAAAATCGTGTTTTAAAGACCTACTTGCTCTAGGTTTAAAGTGGTAATTTATGTGGTATACTGAATTGGATTTAAAGGTCCCTGAAGACCTTTGAATCTCAGTAGCTAATGAGCCTTGCAGAAGAGAGCTTCAGAGAGGAAAAACTTCCTGGCAGTGAGTAATACTGGTGCAAGAGCTCCAGGATTGAGTAAGTTTTGCAGAAAATAGTTAGAAATGATCGCGTCGGCATTTGGGGCGTTTGATTATTTCCCGCCATAGATCTCCCCTGACGCCGCCTGCATCCATGTTCCTGCAGCCCCCCGTGCCCCAGGGCGTGGTCCTCCCTGCCAAAACCCTTCAGGTTGAGTTTCCCCAGGTTCCAGATGGCTTCCAAGGGGACACAGCTCCTTGGGGTTCCCCTTGGGATGCGCTGGGCATCCACGAGCAGCCATCTCGCTTCTCCCCCTCGGCTCCGCTGAGCTCTCCCTGATGGGAAGGGTTCGGCGCTCAGGCTCCCATCTCTCCGCTCGGCTAAACCGCCTTTGCCAAAGATGCTTAAACTTGTCCTTCTCCTTCCAGCTGGCCTTGCTGAACTTCTTTCACCCTGAAGAAAAGCTGCACGTTGGAGAGGAAGGTAGACGCGTCCGTCGAAATAAAAGGAGTAAAGGCAGCGAAGGGCCAGACGGTGAGTCCCACTTTGTTCCTCGCTGCTGCGCTGCTCGTCCTCGCGCGGACAAGCAGAAAACTGGCGGGTTTTTTCAGATCGTGGTACAGAATTCTGTGTGTGGAGGGAATAAAAACCTGACGTCTTTTAATAGTTTCTATCTGATGTTGTTTGCCTTCCAGATGAGGAATTCCAGTAGTTCAGATTTCTGCAACTGTAGGTCTAACGATTTTGTGCAGATTAATGCTGCTAAGTGATTTCATCCTTCACTCTTCTCTAATAGCGACGCCCTGTGCTCGTTTACGGTGGTAATTTCTACTTCTGTCCCTCTATTTGTTGTTCTGTACGCCTGTCTCTGCTTAAAATCGTCAGGGAGCTACTCCCAGCCTAACAAACAGCTTGAACATCCGCATCACAAAGCGGTAGCGGGGTTCCAGCGGGCTTTGGCAGTGCAGCGGAGGGGCTCGGGTGGGTTCACAGCCCGTGTGAAGGGAAGTCAGAGTGGTACAGAGCTTGTGTTAAGAGAGCGTGGAGTTGCTAAAGAAAATCACACTCATATATCCGTGGTTTGATAAATATAAAACGAGTACGTGTGATACAAACCCTAAGGGCACTGGGCTGCCTCGGTGGCCCTGGGTGATAGCCCGAGAGCTCCCTGGTGTGACAGTGCCGTCTGTCCTCCTGGTCCGTAGGGCAGCTGCTGCTACTTCTCTTTGCCGTCACCATCCCTTGGGGAGAGCATCATCCTCCACGTGTCCTGCTCTGCCATGCTCCAGTGCCAGAGCCCTTCTCTTGTATCTGGTCTCTTTGTTTCAGACCTTCAGGTTGGTTTTGGACTTGGTGTCTGACAAGGCGCGAGCCCTACGTGAATGGTCCCACCGCCCGCTCCGTGATGGGGTGGGCTGTACCACGATCCGTTGTACGTGTGCTTTATGCGAGCGCTAAATGTTACGACATGCTTGTCTGATAGGGGTTTTTCTTAAAAGAGTTTTTAACCTGGGAGGCGGCGGCCATTCCTAATGTCTGCGCAGGCATCGAGCTGGCGTGGAGGACGGCGTGGTGGGAGCAGGAGCCAGGCTGCGAGGGTTGGTTATGGCTTCGCAGGGCAAGGGACCCCGAGGACTGCCTGTGGGTAAGGTCTGGGGGATACAGCATCGTTAGAGAAAGCCTTCTGCTGGGGAAGGACGGCCTCGCAGCCCTGCCTGGCGCGTGGGAGCTCCGTGTTGAAGGTGATCGCACAAGCAGGGTCACGGCAGCCAGGAACTCTGTACAGCAGGGACAGGGAGGCAGGCGTCATGGAGACAAGGAGCACGTCCCTGGCATGGGTGATGGTGTGTGACCCCTCGGACGTGGTGGTGATTCCCGGGGGCTCTCCAGGAGCTGTGCTTTCGGTGCCAACCAGCTGGCTCTTCACGTGGCAGGTGCTCTCTAAAGCCCCAGGCGTCTGAAGGGTGCTTTAAAATAGAATGTGAACCCCCAAAAAATCGTATTTCATGCTTGAGGTCATGCAATGTCGCCTTTTTTGTTCTTCTAAGAGCAGCGTCAGAATCCTTAGGTAGAGCGTAACTTGAGGTACGTAATGTGACATCCTTATTGCACCAAAACCACGCTCAACACTTGCCGAGAACTGGAGTAACAGATACCAAAATAATGAAATCTGACTTCAGCTTCAGTCCCTTCCGCCAGCCTGAATCCTGCCCATTTCAGTGTGAGGAATTTTATTTCCAATCCTGTCTTTCCACGCTTGTCCAGCTGCAGACGTGAGGACTGCCTCCCGTGTTGAGCTCCTGGAAGAGCTCCCGCGCTTCCCTGCTGCAGGAAAGCCCAGCTCTGTTTTTATACGGAGAGGAGGGGGAGATGGGTGCCAGGGCATGCAGGGACAGAAATACTGAAGTAGTGGTCTGTGCGTGGCTTGATGCCTCCTGAGCCCAAGTCCTGACTGTGTTACAAACCTCTCGGCTATCATTAGTTTTCCTCTGCAGCTGCCTGGCTCCGTGAGGTTCCCATCTCCCCTGAAGCCTTCCCAGTGTCACAGTGGAAAAGCGTTTCCCTGTGGCTCCACTCCAAGAGCGAGCTTCGTGAAACTCCCCAGATTCCTCCTCCCCGAAACGCTGACAAGTGTGATGCATTGGGTACAGACGCCCTGAGTGGTTCCAGCTAAATGCGGTCCATCATCCTCAGAGCCGGTGTCGCTCTGACGCGCAGGCGGGATCCGCGTCCCTTCGCACCGACTCCTTGCAGTCTGCTCCCGCGTCTTCGCCAGTCGCTTGGCTGAGCAGCGAGCTTGCGCTGCGCGCCGGCGGTGTAAACGCGGTGCCGCGGGCAGATGCTCGGCGGAATTAGCTGCGTCCGTCAGGCTGCCTGAGTGCTGCCTTTCCACTGCCAGATGTGCGGAGCATCGCGGCGCGGGGAGAATAGATGCTGAAAGTCGGCAGGCTAGCAAGGGCTTTTCTCATCATCCTCGTGCCCCCGTGGAAACGTGTCGTACTTTCAGACCTGCATGAAGGAACCTTACTTTTTTAGAGAAGGGCAATGAATCGTTAAAAAAAAATAATAAAATAAACTCATGTTACGGTGTTGATAACACCGTTTTCTCCATGAGTTTTGTGAAGGGAAAGTTGATCAAATCTTTGATCTCCAAAGAGCCTCCGGAAGATAAAAGTGGATGAACTATAAATTCCCAGAAGGAAGGAGATGTGCTTTCCACTTGAGGCCTCGCTAATATTTGTCTGGAATTAATTTTATGAACTTTCAAGTCCTTTCACACATGCAGTGAGAGAGCAAAGTGATCCGAGCGTGGAAGCCGTGGTTGGGGGAAAGCTGCGTGGTCCCCGTCCGCGCCTGTGTGAGTCCTGCTCACCTTGGCACCGACACCCGGATGGCTCCAGGGTTTAGAAATGTCAAAGATAACAGGGTTCCTTTCCTGAAAGGGTTTTTTTTTCTTTTAGGAAGATTTGCTCTCAAGCCCTCTGCTGTGAAAAAGGTGGTTTTGAGACAGGTCCGAGCTGGTCCGGCGGGGCGGGGGGAGGGTGATGGCCACGGCACGGAGCCTCGGGGATGTGGCGTGTTGCCTGCTGAAAAACCCCGAGAAAAATTGTGCGTGATAGTGCAAAGCTATCGATGGGATCCTGTCACTTCCAAACGTGGCCCCAGTGTTCCGAGGGCTCCTCCTTTGAGGACGCTGGCTTCGGTCCTCCCACCCGCTTGTCACGTTCTGTGTTGGCGCTGTGCGCTGGAAGCAGCGAGACGAGGGCCGCGGTGCTGCCTGGCCGTCCCCCTCGCTGCCGCGGGCCGTCGGGGTTAACGGGGGGCTGGGGATGCCTGTCCCAGGCCTCAGCAGTGCAGATCGTCTTTCAGTCTGTCCGTGCCACCACAACCAACATTTGCACAACTTCAAAAACTGCTGCTATTTTTTCTGCTTCTCAAGGACCAGGATTATTCCCTTCACAGCTCCATTTTACGCTGCTCTTTATACGCAGCGTTACTGACTCCACCTGTCACTTCATCGGCTTCAGTTCACTAAACTTGACCCTCTTCGACGCCTCTCTCTTATTTTCCATTTTTTCCCCTCCTTCCTTTTTGCCTTGGTGTATTTATGCTGCTGTGGAACCGCTGTTGCTCCCAGATTAACAAATCATTCCGGAGCTGGTAATTAGCAACAGTTGTGCTAAAAGGAACCATCAAGAATGTTAAATTAGTCCACTTTTAAATAAACTGTGTATGAAATGGTAGATCTCTATTCCCAGAGCACCAGTAAAAATGCTGCTGGCTCTTTGCTAACAAAGCCAAAATATGGGAGTAGCATGGTTGTAGCTACAGAGACAATTCCGTGCTCTTGAGGTTATAAATAATGACAGAGCATTTACAAAGCAGATGTCAATAGGACTCTAAAAAACATTGTTTAAAAAAAAGTAATAAAAAAAAAATAGTTTTTTTTTCTCCTACTTTCATCCCTGTTCCCAGTTAGATCCCTGCCGTGCTGCTTTCCTGGTTTGTTTGGTTTTTGCTTTTTGGTTTGGGGTTGGGTGGTTTTGTTTTTTTTTTTTCCTTTCTAGATTTTTTCATATTGAGCTTGGTGAGAAACATAAGTGATTGTTATCCATTCTTTGATTTGGAGCATGGCAGCTGGGGAGAGGCTGAGCAGATGGCTGTCCTTAAGCTGACAACAATTTGGTTCCTACTACTTTGGCAGTCCTTACTGCCGAGGAAAGTCCTTGATGAGAACTCACGGGTTTCATTGCGGCGAACGGCTTTTGTTGAAATGAAAATTAAATTCTGGGAGGACAGAAGCTCGTCTCGATCCTTGTCTCTACCTGGAGCTTTGGAAGTGATGCACCAGCTCCCTGGGTCCGGCGTTTCACCCTGCTGTGTTGGCTTGGTGGCTTTCCGATGGTTTTCCGATGGTTTAGCAGGTAGCCGATGCTGGTGCCTGGCTCCCTCCATCCCCCCGGGCAGCCCCCGGTCCCGCAGGTGCCATCCCCGCCCCCTCCACGGCCTGGCGGCGCTGACGACGCAATAGGGCTTTTTTTAATTCTTTTTTTTTT
>VWZZ01002248.1:151069-195233 GCA_013399095.1 Psophia crepitans
TTTTTTTTTTTTTTAATGTCCAGATCACAATAGCGACTTTTCCTGCCGGCTTCCTCTCCTTGGGAAAGGGCAGGTTCGTCCCTCTGCCTCCAGAACAATCGGTGCCTTTGTGTCGGCCCGTGCAATTCCCCAAAGCCCAGGCATTCCCAGAAACGCAGATGTACGAAGGGCGATAGAGCCTTATTGTGCTCCGAAACCATGGTGATGAGCGCTCGGTAAATACAGAACATTTCCTGGATACTGGGGCGCAGGGGACGGTCCCAAAAGACAGGCTCACCACAAAGGGCTCGCGCTTACTGATTGCCCCCAGAATTTCTCTCCCAAAATGGGAGAAGGGAGGAATTAAGATGATGTTTGAGTCTTCGTGGACAGTCTCCATCCCTGTCCTCTGATGTCGCTGTCAGTACTTGTTGTTACTACAGTAAAACTAAGACTGCCCCTGGCGTGCAGATCCTTACCTACGTGTTAAACCTGTGGTTACGACAGGAAGGCCGGCTACTGGTTTAAGGTTTTGTGCCTCGGGCGCTTTTCAGCCGTGAAGGTACAGTGATAGATATGTAGGTAGCTTCGTTCAGCCCACGGTCCTGTGTCTGGGCTCATTTCTAACCAACCTTTCCGCTGAGACGGACCCAGGGGAGCTCATCGACTGTCTGAACACCCAGAATGACGTTTGGGCCGTGGTTTCAGTTCTGGTTCAGCAGCGGTAGGGTAATACCATGTCATTTCTGGAAACAAGTGAAAGCAAAGGTGAAGGTGGTATTAAAGGGGATCTCCTCGCTTTAGGTATAACTTCTAGAAGAATACATTTTTAGACAGCTGAAACGTTTTCAGCTTATCCTTGGTTCAAGGTACTCTGAATTCTTTTTTATTTTTAATACTGAAGTGACTTTGAGGTCGAGCTCACTGCAGTGTCCACCAGTCTTTGCTGGAGCCTGTCTGGGGAGACTGAAGGCAGATGTTTGTCAGCCAGCAGCATGGTGTGGTCGATACCCAAGCAAGACAGAATTTGAGGGTGCTCCACGTAGCATTGGGAAAGCAGAGATGTTAACATCTGGGCTTGAGCCAATTTGCTGTTTCAGCTTGAAGACGTTAGGGTCACTTTCTGTACCTGGAAAGCGCGTGATGGTGGAAGCCTGTGTGGTGAGGTTCATTCCCACAATACGTGTTGAGGGTGGTGAAGTTTTCATGAGGACGTGCGAGAAGGATCCAGGGTCTCAAAACTGATGGAGTCCAGAATTCTTCATCAAACTCTGGTGTGCGGCTGTCCTAATTGGATGCTAAAGATTAAAAGCAGTTAACTTGCTGGGAGAGGTATGAGCCTAATCGTGTGGTGGCCGTGATGAGGAACTGTGCCAGGTCACAGTGTAATGGTTGACATGTCCCGATCCATCCGCAACCTCTGTTTGCCTCCTGTCTTCTTCACCAGCCCTTCCAAATGTGATCTGGGTTGTTCCAAAAGAAACTCTGCTTCCTTATTCTTAATAGTTACGAAACTGTGATGAGGTGCTGTTGAGTTGTTCCATCCGTAGAGCTGCTTTGGTGTGTTTGTCCTTCCCTGGTACCTCCCATCTGGTTCAGATAAGGCGCTGGGATGACCACTGAGAGGTTTGGAGATGCCGAGGATATTCAGAAGGCTTCAGAAGGATTTCTCCGGTCAGAGTCTCACCTTGGTTGTGTTTTCAGATGCTTGCGCTGATTCCACTTCTGGGTGGGTTTTGGAGTTGTCCAGATGGATCCTCAGTCCGCAGCCTGCGGTGTGTTCTGCAGCAGGCTTTGCTGAAACTTGAACGGAACTTTTAAGCTGCTTTTTTTTTTTTATAGCAACTGCATGTTAGGCAGGGACCAGGTTATTGGAAGTGACTGGTGATTCCGTATGAATTCCTCTTCTGAAAACCAGGGCTTTCCACAACGCCTCGGGTCAAATACTGAAGTTCAGGAGTCTCAGATAGTTTCTTCTGTTACAAAACAGGGCCAGGACTAATGAGAGGAGAACAGATGTCCCAGCCGGGCAGGAATGCGATTGCATCTGAACTACGTGTGCATCTGAACTACGGATGCCAGGCAGCAAGCGCTGTAAATGCTGAACTCAACTAGTAGCTGGTGATTTCTTTCCCACAGCATGAGAGGTTCTGTTGTCTGTCGTACTGAAGTGTTTGCAGCTGAGCTTTGATTTCTGTGAATAAACTGGTGCTCTGGCCACATCCACAGAGTCTTTTGCAGGCAGATGCAAGTTTGCTTAGCACATGCTCCAAGTCCGTCTGGTCGCAGATCTAGCACAAAAGCTGAGGAGCTGGTGCTGAGCTGGAGCACGTGCCCCTTGCCAAAGGAGCAGGTATGGCAGTCCAGGCTCCGGGTCCTGCTGCAGCGGCGACGAGGTATCTGCCTTCTGCAGATCTTGAGCTGAATAAACTTATTTTTCTGTCTGTGGAGGCCAGGGTGGGACTGAGGAGCCAAACCCAGAGCTGCTGCACTGGTAATGGGAATTGTGAAGTTGTCTTCAGTTGTGGCCTGTCTGGGTGCTCATTAAATCTGCTTGGTTACAGTAGACCAGATACATTAGCCATAAGAAAGTTACTGCACAAAGCCAAAGAATACCACCACCACCCAGAAACTCTTCGGGGAAAAAGCTGTGAATGAGGCATGGCAGTGGCATGTTTTCATTAGGGCTTTGTTGGCCATGATGTATAGAGACATTGTTGGATTCGTAACCCATCTCATTAATACGAGCAGGATTTGAAGTCCCTTGATCTGTTTGAAATGCTGTGAATGGATGAACTCAAGAGTTGGCTGAGCCAGGCAGTGCTTTGCTGCGGCGTGACTGCTGCACGGCCTCGACTTTGGCTTCCCAAAGAGTGGCGGTGTCTCTCCTGGGTCTCCTTCAGACCCCTTTTCAGATCCCTATGAATGTAAGTACACGTATATGCACACAAATACATCCGAATCTAGATCCCATGGTAATTAAGCCGTCAGGTTCTGGGCAGTGCTACAGAGGTTTTCGATCCAGTTAGGCAGAATTACGTACGGGAGGAAGAAAAACATGTGAAGTTCAGCAGGGATGGGATAGTCACAGAGATTTCCTCCCACCTGCCCTCGGTTCCTTGCGGATAGCTGCGGTGAGGAAGAGCGCCTTTAAAACATCCAGCAAGCAATTTAAGCGAGCCTTCCGTACGCTTGGTTAAAACCTTGCTGCAGCGCCGCTTGGGAATCATTTCTACTGGAATTCATGACATATGTTAGTTGTTTATCTTAGTGGGATATGACTTAAAATGTCAGAATGTTTTGTGTTAAGCAACAACCGAATAAAACAAACAAAATAAAAACACAGCTGTAATACTACGCTTTAAATTGTTGAATTCAAATATGTGGTAGTGATAAAGTAAGCAATAGGGTGCAGTGGTGTATAGAAAATAAACCTTGTGAGGCCAACCAGCAAGCCAAAAAAAGCCTTGAGGTACTTGAATTAGAAATAGTAATGTTGTTTGTCAGCTCTGCTATAAAGACCCAGCATTTGGAGTCCAACCTAAATGCCAGAAGGAAAACAAAAGGCACATCATATTCTTCTTCCATAGCCAGTGAGAGTGCGGAAAATGAAATACGATGGCCACAGGTTCTGGTGTGAACCCCAGGAACTTGGCTGGGATTGATTATGTGGGAGCAGAGTTAAGAAGGGTGGAGATTTATGTTTGATTGGTTCTTTGTGTTTTTGAGAAGACAGTGCAGTATTATTTTGCCAGCAACAGTGGCTCTGTAGTTAATTGGGAGCAGGATTGTGTCTTTGTTCAGGAACACATTTGCACTGTGGTGTGCTTGCACCTAGGCAGTGGAGACTGGATTTTATCTTTTTTCCTTTTTAAAAGC
This sequence comes from Psophia crepitans, assembly GCA_013399095.1. NCBI lineage: Eukaryota > Metazoa > Chordata > Aves > Gruiformes > Psophiidae > Psophia > Psophia crepitans. The sequence continues at coordinate 154,928 of VWZZ01002248.1, forward strand.
CTTCGTGGTAGCAGAAGGCTGTCCTGGTACCTTGCCACTGAGTCCAAACTGTTCTTTATGTCGTATCAAGTGATGGAAGTTCCTGCTGTGGTGGGTAAGGGTCCCTCTGCTGTACTCGAGAAAGCAGTGAGTAGTGGTTTTCAGCAGAGCTCTGGCTGTGGGAGAAGCAGAGCTGAGGTCATGGAGTAACGTAGGGTGGAGGGGACCCCAGGAGGAGACTGGATCCATCCCTCTCCCCCACAGCGGGACCAACAACAGCAGAGGTGACAGACTTCTCAAGGATGGTTGCTTTTCCAGCCTGGTTCTTCTATGACGCCGCACCTATCTTGATCCTCATGCCAAAGAGCCTTTAGGAGGCACGCAGGGCTGGTGGGTCTCTCTGGGCTGGTGGGTCCCTTCAAAGAGCAGCTGGTTACGTGATGAGATCTTGCACCATCTGAAGCTGTCCGAGGAAGAGCGAGTGTGGCTCTCTGGCATCTAGAGTCACTCCAGGGACCTGAGAGATGGGGCAGAGATGAGCTGTGACTTCTCTCCGTTTGTTTTTAGACCGATAGCCTTGAACTGGGGTCTCGTGTGCGGGATCAGAGGAATAGGGAGGGAGCAGGCTGCTGATCCATGGAGCTCCTGGAGCAGCATCTGATCATCTGGATGACACATGGATGTAGGCTTCTCCTTTGACGGATTGCTCAGAGGAGAAGAGCAGTGAGGCAGCAGAAAGCCACTCTCATACCTAACTCACCACAAGAGAAATGATTCTCAGCCTTTGGTGCTGATGCACAAGCTCTTCTCAGACCCTCTGGCCAAGCAGCATAGAGTCTCAGAAGTGTCAGGGGAGACCTCAGTGTGGGATACTTTCCCTGGAGACATCTGGAGACATGAAAAGTCCTTAAAGAAGAAGAAGAATAGCCTCAAAAAGTGGACGTAGCCAAGGGAGTGCCTCAAAAGAGTGCAAGATGAGCTGCAAACTCTTCTTGATCTCTCTGGCTGGAGGAGACTGGCTTTAAGCGTTAGGCATTTTAATTCAGCACAGGGGTTGGGGTATCAGCAGAAGTGTCAGCTCAGCTATAAATTCACTCCAGACCAATTAGGGACTTAGCAGCCTGTAACTCCAGAATATGACAGGACTACCACTAAGCACGGACTTCTGAAATTCAGGGCTTGTGTTTGTGCTGTGCACAGAGTTTAAGCGCAGTGAAGGTAGAGCAGCCGGCTGGGATGTCCTCCAGGTGTGACTCTGGGTCCTGCTGCAGAAGGAAGGTGCCGTTAGATGAAGGACAAGGAGGGAACGCTCTTTTATGGGATGCCATCACAGAGCATCTCAATTTAAGATGTAACTGGAAAAAGACAGTTAAGGGTGACTGTGTTTGCACATGAATTTTGAAGAGCTGAAAAGAAAATGGAAACAAAAGGAGAGAGAAGCAACAGTGGTGGTTGAGGAAAAGCTGAACAGCCTTGGGCTCTGCTTTACATACCAATATACTGAGCAGCACTGTTTCATCCTTCCCCCGCTTTGTGCAATGAGCTCCCCATTCTCTTATGTAATATATTCACTGTATTCTGATTTATTGAAATTAGTATTAGCCCATCCTGCCTGTAATTGCGGGCAGCATCTTTCCTCCACACTTAGCAGAAGACCTTCCTTCCTCATCCCCACCCTCAAAAAACCCACTCTGGTTTTGAGTAGTGCGCAATGTCTTCTAGAACCATGGAATCATTTAGGTTGGAAAAGACCTTTAAGATCATCGAGTCCAACCGTAAACCCAGCACTGCCAACTGCACCACTAACCCATGTCACCAAGTGTCACAGTTGTTTCTGGGATATTTTCATAGATCTATAATTTATCATATTTTCTAAATATTTTAGAATAATGAAACCAAAGCTGCTCTTCAAGATCTGTTGCCTTTTTCTCTGGAGTTGGTGAAGCAGCACTTTCTTTTTCAGGAAAGGGAAAAAATTAATCTTGTTTCAGTATTTGCATCACTGACTGATATTTCAGTAGGGTCCAAGAAGCTTTCATCTGGATAGACCGAATTTCCTGAAAATGTTGAAAACATATTGGTTCCAAACCTCCCTCAAAACCACGTGTTCTAGATTAAGCATGTGTTTGGGAGCTAACGTCCCTCTTTCTCCAACTCCACCATAGTCTGGCATTAATAACACTGAACTTGAAAATATTTGAAAAGCCTTACATATCTCATACCCATGTGAATGAAGTGAATATCACCAGTTCTGTAAGTGAAACAACTCAGTTTCGGATGTTTGACTACAGTGGAGGGTTTGGGTGTTTTTTTATTCATTGAGACAACTTGTATCAAAGAAGGTAGTAGTACTTGAAATCTCAAGTAATGCTTGAGCTTTTCTTTCCGCCCTCCCTTTAGTATTGGTCAAACAGAATCATAGAATCATTTAGGTTGGAAAAGGCCTTTAAGATCATCAACTCCGATCACAGAGATGTGGAGATTGATGGGACGTTCAGCAGGTAGGACTTCTGTAATACTTGATCATCATAATGGTTCCTCCGGTCTTAATGTCTGTGGCAGTTGACATCCTGTCAATTGGTTAATTCCTGCTTTGCCCCTCTTTTTTAGGAAGCCCCAAGTGGCAGAGAACTTTCTTCCTGGAGAGGTGGGAGCTTTCACAGCTTGAGGGCACTTGGTGGTCAGAGCTTTCTAGGAGAGATGGAAACACTCTGCGTGCTGAGGCTGAATGGTGACCTGAGGGTTAGCAGGACTGGGGTCCTGGCACGCTTATCCGCTGCACCACAGAGGCTGGTTCTCCTGCTCGGCTCCTGTTTCTTCTCTTCCCTTTGTGCATTGTGTTTGTTGAGAATCCAGGATCCTTGAAGAAAAACATCGCTGCATGCAAATGGAGAATAACTTCATTTTGGCCAGCACCCATACATGTTTCAATAACTCCGTTAATAATGAATATCGTTACTAATGTCCAGGAACTCATTTCAAATTCTGTTAGCTGTCTATTCTCTAGAAGTTACTGGTGGATTTGGGCAGTATTCAGAGCTTTGTCTGAGATTTAGCAAGTGGTCTCTTTGTTAGACAGACGGTTGGCAGGGCTTGGGAAAATACACAAATTTCCATAGCTGTTGAGAACAGTGATCATTAAATCTAATATTCTTCTTCCAACTACAGCCAGAAGTTCATATGTCAAAGAAAAAACCATAATTTTATTTTTAATGCACAAAGATGATACCGACTTTAGATAAGTCACATAGAACTCCCTGCTTCTGTTTTCATCTTCAAAATTAGGTGTTCATCTTGAAAGTAGCTGTAGGCTTAATGTATTTCAGATTATGTTATGCTTATTTTATGAATGAGTCAGAAGTGATGTGGTGTTTCTGGAGGACACTAACATCTCATTAATGATCAAGATTCTGTCTCTGATTCTGTTTGTAACCTGGGATGAGGGTAACTTCTCAGTACCTCCATCTTCTCATCTCATGGGGGCAGAGTGGTGACGGTAATAGGAAAGTGGCTGAGCTGTATTATCCGGTCTTACACCTCCCTCAAACCAGAGCTCTGCTTTGGTAAGAAGACTGATGATATACTACTTGAGTGCTAAGAAAATAGAGAAGAGATGCCTTAATAATCCCAGGGGGCAAGCAGTGAATGCTGAAAACAGGTTGGCGCAGCTTATAGAGGACACGCTGGTTGCTGCAGTGTACCTTTCCGAAAGTGGTTGAACACCTTGAAGACATCAGTAGACGTCTTTGTTCTGAACTGAAAGTGGACGCTGCTGGAATACGGTAATGGCACCCGTTGGCTTTGTTCTGCTCTTGGCAACTGGGAATTCTAGAAAGTTCAGCAGCTTTCCTAGGTACGTGTCCTTTGTTTGACTGATTTCTATAATGGTGAACCTTTTATAGGTTTTATATAAAATAAGCGTAATTACAAAGATCTGTTCCCATCAATAAAACCAGTTTGAACTGTTTTGCAGGAATTTAAACTATTTCTTGTTAATCCACACACATAACTAATAAGTGAACGCAGGGGTTTTTTTAATATACTATTTATATCAGCATATGTCCTAAAGAAGTTTTTGATATTTTTGTATTTATAGTAAATCACAGCAGCGTGTAGCATGCAGAAAGAAAAAGGGGAGGGGGAGTAAACTCTATTAATCTTTCTAAGAGAAAACATGTCATTTGCAATATCCTCGAGTTGCATCACCATCTGTTTAGGGTTGGTTTTTTTCTGAAGCCCTTGGAAATGATCCAGCAGATGCTAGGGCTGCAGGAGCTGGGGGCTAGAACCTGCTCCCTGACGCACGGTTAGATGTCTTCTGCTGCTTGCTGGGCCGCAGCTGTGGTTTTACACAACAAAAACTCCTCTATTGCAAATATTTCCGTTAGCTTAAGTGGGACGCTTGCATCTGAACTGGCTCATGGCTAAAACCTGTGGCCATAGCGCTTCTGCTGGAAGAAGCGACTGGGCGTAGCTTGGAGCTTTCTCCTTGCAGATGCCCAGCTGGGTGCTGCGGGTGGCTGTTTTCTTACCACACAGAGCTGTATTTTCCTGCTTGTGCCTTTCCCTCAAAGTCTACCACTCTTTCTGGTTTTATATTCCCTCCTTTTCCGTTCTCTTTCCCTTTCATTTTCCCAACAGATGTGGAAAATGAGCTTTTGAAGAAGCCTAGGTCTTCGAGTGCTGTTCAAAGCCAGGGCCATGAAAAGCCCAGAGCGCAGCGTTGCTACTGCAGCACCTTTGTGGGGAAATCCTGGGGATGAAGAACTCACTGGCAGATGATAGACCTGGCCTGAGTTATTACAGCAGGAGTTGGTGGGCTTTTCCTACAGGAAATGCAATGAAAGAGATTATAAATTTTGGAAGTAGATCAGGTAGCCAGCTTAAACGTTTCAAGTCAGGCTAGCAGCCTGCTTCATAACGTAGTAGCTGTGGCTTTAGTAGTTAGGCAAAAAATAACCTCAGCGCATTCCAAAGGGTCTGATGAACTTTTGAGAGACTTCTAAGCCTGAAGGACCTGTGAAGCCAGGGGGCTCGCTCTGAGCCAGAAGACCCCCTCCAAACCTGTGCCCTTTCTTCTGAATGTTAGAAGCAGCCTTCTCATTCCCAGCTTAACGGTCATGGGGAGCAATTTGCACATGTGGGGACGTGCCAGTGATGTCCTTTGAGCCCCAACAGGTCTTCTTCCTCCACGCTCAACACCGCAGCCTTTCCCAGTGGTGCGCTCATCCCTTTCCCAGCATTGATGGCCAAGCAGACAAGCTCTGCTTGACCACGTCTTGACCTTCCCAGGAGCCCTTCTGTGAAGTTGTTCTCGTTTAAATTCATCTCTCTGTATGTGGAGGGTCAGGATTGACTGCGTTACTCCCAGGTTTTTCACCCCCACCTACTGAGTGGCATCAGTGCTGCCCCACGTCTGCCAGAGGTATTTGCATGGCTCTGTTGTAGGATTGCATCGCTCCCTTTCCTGGCTGTGTGGCAGCAACTCAGCACGTGCAGACGTTGTCCTCCGCAGCTCCATCCGAGGAGCTCCACCATCCAGCAGAACAGTTTATGATTCCCTCTGCATATATAATTTATAGGACTATGCATTTTGTATGACTGAATCTCATTCCATGCTTATTACTGTATCCTTCAAAGCCATCCAGCCTGTCCTGTCTGACACCCGGTCCTCTTCAGTTCTTATCAACTTTCCTTCCTTTGCAAGGCAAAGCTAGAATGAGGGGTTGAATAGAGCTGACAGCTCCCTCGATTAGAGCATGAGCATAAATTTAATTTCAGATGAAAGACAGGAAATGTAGAAGAGGATGGACTTCCCTAGGTCTGGGGTCTGGTTTGACCTCAAACACGAGCAGACAGCATGCGGAAAGGAGGTGGGAGATAGGTGGGATTGGTAGGAAGACGTACAAAAGTCAAGCGCAAGCACATGTGGAGAAAAACAGCTGTGCTTGGGTAGCTGTCGTGTGTAATGCCAGCAGTCCGGACCATGAGCTTGATACCTAGCAGGTTCGTAACAGATGCTTTAAGGAGTTCATGAGGAGCAGAGGTGGTGTCAGAAAAGTGCATGAAAGCAAACTCGAGGTTATGTTTCTGAAGAAGGGAAAAGAGGTGCTGGGGAACAGCTGACCGGTCGGGTTGCTCTCAGATCCCACTGGGACTGGAGTAAATCCCCAAATGCTGCAAAGCCCCTGAAAGCAGAGGCGAGAGTGGTAGCAGACAGCGTTGATCCATGAAGAGTTCTTCCAGTCAAATCAATTTCCTTCTACAAGAAGATGGCAGGTCTTGTGGACTCCAGAGCAGCAGTAGGTATCCTGTGACTTGTTTTTTTATAAGGCTTTTGATAATGTAGAGGAACATGGTGTAGTCTGCATCTTGGAGCAAAAAAAGAAGTATCTTCTCATAGGCCTTCCTTGGAATCAAGTCATCTACTGGCCTACATGAAACTACACTTAATAAACGTGTGCGGTGGGAAAGGCTTTGAGACCCGGAGGCTCTCTGCAGGAGGACTGGGAAGGTGAGGTGGGATTAACGGTGTGGGAGAAGACTCTAGGAAAGACACTTGCCTAACTTGTAGGTATTTAACCTGCTCCATCAACTAACAGATAACGAGCGGGTCATGTGCATTCAACCACTGCAGCATTTAACAGGCCTTACTGCTGAAATATTGGGGTGTGACCTCAGAAGAGCCCATCAGACAGGATTTTCTCCTCTGCATGTATGTGTTGAGACAATGTACATGAAGTAAAGGTTTCAAGCCGTGTGCGCCTTCTGTACTGAAGGAAATGCACATTTGTTATTTCGATGGAATTCTGCTTCCCAAACTCCGTCAGAGACTTCCTCACCATTTTAGACTAAATTGAGAAAGGTCCGATGAGTTTACCATTTTGAGCAAAAAATGAGGAAAATTCTGTCTTCCGGTGTATCGGATGAACCTTGCGGCTCCCCGCTACAATTAAATTGTCCACCCCCTCCTATTGGGAGACGAACAGATGCAAACCCCAGCGACTGAGAAGCTCCCAAGGCTAATAATATTGTGTTTTTTTCATGTCAGAAGTATTTCTGTGTTTGTCGAAAGGTTCACTTGCACAGCCGTAACATCTCTCTCTGCCGTGCCTGGAACAGATGCGCGTGTTGTAATATAGACTGTGAACATTGACATCGCATGTGGTTCTCATTCCTCCCATTCATCTTTGAAGCTAATTGGTTCCATCCATTTCAAATGTGTTTGGCTCGCCGCAGCTATTTGTACTTTCACTCTGGTTATAGCGCTAATGGTGTGATATATATAACATGAAATAAACTCTCGTGACTCCGGGGTCTGAAGAGACACATACGCAGCACTCGCGTTTTGCTTGCTGGGTGGGGTTTGCGTTGGGTTCGGGGTTTTTTTTTAAATGATGTCCCCCTGACAATTTTTTTTCTCTTCACTGCAAAGGTTGTTAAGTAGCCGATGTCATCTAGCCCCTGAGATGAGGGACGGTGGAGACCGCCGGCGTGACCGGGGCTCATTCTGCATCGGGGGGGCTCAGAGAATGGAAAAGAGGAGACTGTCGGTATTTGCCAAGCTCAGAAGGTTTTGCTGTTCATCTGCTGGTTGGCTTCAGCGTTGTTCCCTACCAGATACCAGGGCTGGCGTCATTACAACCTGCGCCTTGTCCGAGCCACGTGTTTTAATACTGTGAATATGTGGATTAGCAAAGAAAAATAGTCAATTAGCAGAAATAATAGATGAGCTAATACCATAGTTTACCCATGATGCAACAGCATAATGTAGGCAAATTAATATTCCTGTCGAAAAGGCACCAGTAAGGCTACTGGGTATTTCTCCGGTCCTTCTCTCATCTTCCCACCCAGCCCTGGGAACGCGGCACTTCGGTACTCCTTGGTAGTTTGTCTTTCTCTGGCTCCGCTGACTCGAAGCGACCTCGTTACCTTCCCCTCGTTACAAGCCTGTCTCAGTTAAAGGTGATTTCAGTCTTCAGTGGGTGTTTAAACCCAGATTTTAGAGGGATTTCACTGACGAACGGCGAGGGAATATTTGGGGATTTTTGCAGTTCATTCCCATCCCTGATTAGTTTTTGAGGAAGCGACGGAACACGTTTCACACTTCAGGCTCTGCTCAAAAACTCAGGTAGTTTCTCAGCTTCACTATAAATTTTTTCACTTCTTGCTTAGGGAGGGTTATATTCCCATTGTTTAAATAAGCCAGTTCATACTAATTCTGTGCCTTTGGATTTTTTTATTATTATTTTATTATTATTTTTAAACAATTTGGCCCACAAGCATTTGGGTTACTGCTCTCAGCTGAGTGATGCTAACTTTCTTCTAACCTGTCCTCATCGGGAGGTAAAGCGTCTCAGCTTTAAATGTTAAACTTGGCCATTTCAAGCTACCAGAGAAAACTCGTGTGGCTGCGTAGACCACAATTGCACCCGTGGTCCACCTGAAAAATAATCTGCTCTTTGGGGATCGTATTTTCAGCGGCTTTTTCTTGAGTCTCAGGATTTCTGCTGTCTGAAGGTCTGATGCGCAACGTCAGATTGTGGGGCTGGAACTAAGCTGGTATCTGAGAGTAAAGCTCTGACTCAAGGTTGACAATCTGTCACCTGAGCTTTGCCGCTGGCCACAAGCGATGGTTTAACTCATCTTTGCAATGGGGGGGAGAGGTGCCCACCAAACTGACCCATCTGCGTTATACCAGCCCCGGGTTGCTAGTTTGAGAGAGGGTAAGGCAGATCTGGGTCCCGGTAAGATCGTTACACCTTCACGGCAGTTGTTTGTAGAAAACAGAAGACTCTCCACCTTCGGCTTACCGGTTTGGTTGCTGATTTTGTTCCAGCTCTGGAGAGACGCCCTCCGGGTCGGTGGGTGTTGATGCCAGAGGGGATTTTCCAAGATGAAATGATCACTGCGTTTCACAAGTTATCTTTTTTTTTTCCTTTGTAGGTCCAAGTTCAGTTAAAAACAAAAAAAAAGGTAAGTTTGGCTTTTCATTTATTTTTCCTTTCTGTGCCTGTGTTACCCGGCTGTGAATTCTCTTTAGCCAACATGAGTGAGAAACCAGCAACAGGTTCCCTCTCCGGGAAGGACAAGGATTAACGTGGTGCGTGGCCTCCCAACGCAGACCGTGAGCTGCTCTCGCGCGCCCGCCTTGCCATGGCAGCATAGCCGCTCGTTAAAGCCTTCCTGAAAAGCTAAAGGAAGTTAATTACGTTGTATAGAGGTAATTCTGAAGATGCTAGGATTAAATAGCTGAGTGCAATTGAGTCACGTACCAGCTATCAGGACCAGGTTACTTCTGCCGAAACAGCTTTAGCTTTCACCCCTATCTTCAGACCCACCAAAGTCAACCTAGGTACGCTCTGCATCTCACTTCTCATTCCTTATTAACCTCAGAAGTATTATTTTATTATTTCATGTGTCCATGCTGAGTGTTGGTCAGCCCACAAGTATTTTGTCTGACCTTCTTATGTTGTTCGTGTTTGCAGTGGGTAATTGGGTAACTTCTAAAACGCGCATCGATGAGTTGTTGTGACTTGGGTTATTTGGGAGGCAGCCCTGTGGTTCCTTGGGGTGGCTGACACCGTCCCTGTTTTGCAGGAGTCCTGGGGAGTGCTCATGGCCATACCTTTACTTGCTACCAGGAACCTGAGCAAGTCAAAGGGTCCAAGTTCCCTGAGGTTCCGGCCTCAAATTGCTCCAGAGGAGGTTTAGGTTGGACAGTAGGACAAATTTCTTCCCCGAAAGGGTGATCAGGCCTTGGGACCTGGGGGTCCCTTGCCCGGGGCAGGGGGAGTCCCTGTCCCTGGAGGGCTTCAAACAGCGTGTAGCCATGGCACTTTGGGACAGGGGGCAGCAGCCATGGCGGGCTGGGTGGTTGATGGTTGGACTCGATGATCCTAGAGGTCTTTCCCAACCTTAAAGATTCTGTGGTTTCAGGGGAACGCAGTCAGACTACCCAGTTTTGCTGCTCGTAAGCATCAAAACCGTTCTGTGCACATATTAAAAATCGTGGTGCGTGCTCGCGGTGGGCTGTCGGTTACCAGGAGTGCAGAGGCTGCGTGTGGCTCGGGGCTGTGCTACCGCTGAAGCCCAGGGAGCTCCATTCATCAGGGGGCTGACGTGCAGCATCGCCAAGCCTGTGCAGCAAAGCACTGCCAGGCGCAGTGTCAGCTCTCTGCTTACCACCTAGTGCACCTGAAGTCTAGTCAATGAACAGAAAAGTCGGCTGTTCAGCACGTTGCTGTGTCCCTCGAGAGACCTCCCCGTCTGTGCCGGTGCGCGGGCTGGGCTCCAGCCCATCCTCACGACCTGCGGCAGCAGGAGCGGCCGAGCTTTGCATGTCCGTGCTGCTTTAATAGCACATCAAATCGCTTCTAATCCTTGGGTACGAACTCAAAATTTACAACTGAGAGGTTGAGACAGGCCACAGTTAGAAACTCAGTTTACGTTTACCCTCAAAAGCAGCATAAAATTTTATGTTTGAGAAGTTTGTCCTAACAAAACCCTGAAACCCTAAACCCGTGTTAAATCAGCCGAACTAATAACAAATGGTGACTGTGGTATCCGCAGCAATTCTGGAGTAGCAGGGGGATCTCGCCGAGCTGTATTATATACAGCTGTAGCGCTGTATAAAATAGTTTAATGTTATGGTATTGTCACATTTAATTATTTTTCTTTTAGAGTTAGAGCTTATTGTTTGGCGTACGATGATTAAGGAAAACCTACTGGGTCTGCCTGCTCTGGGTTTTGGAGCCTGCCAAGTGCATGGGGGTAAAGCCGGAGACTTGGCACGCTGGGACTTGGGTGCTGGAGACCCCCCCTGGAGACCTGCCTGTGCTGGGGCTGGGGTCCCCTCGGTTAGACGATGAATTGAGAGCTTTATGCATGCTGAATATCTGTTCTTTGCCTCGTGACTTTAATGAGCGAGGTTTCATTAATGCAGAAAAGGAGTTGAAATTACTTGAAGGAGCGGGAATGCAGAGAAGATAAATATCCCTGTGTGGCATCAGAATTATGTGCAATTGTTTTACTGCTAAACCAGCAGCTCGTTTAGTAGCAGACAGATTTCTGAGACAGATTAGTTAAACCAGCTGTAACGCGTATCCCTCTGGGACGGAAAGCAGGGAGCAACGGCAGCGGGATTCCTGACTTACTGCGTCTCGTCCGCCGTTCGGATGGGCCGGAGCGGAGGGGATGCGAGTGAGAAGCATTTAGTAGGTGTGCTTGAGGGGAAATAGGTGTAAGGGGGTTGGTTCCAGGTGATAATTTCCAAAGCATGTCGGTATCCTGAGGAGGAGGAGAATTCCTGGATAGAGGAAGGCTGTCTTGCTGCCAGCTCGAACTTGAAGGCGCAGCTGCTGATCTGGGCAGAAACACTGCCGCGAGCAATCCGCCACGAGCGATCCGCCCCTCGCGCCTTCGCCCCGTTGCGCAGGATACCGGCGTGGCTCTGACTTAGCTGTGCGCGTGGTGAATCCAGACTGCGCGGCTGTGCTACGCTGATTGCCTCGTGCCCGCGCTTGTGGCTAGTGGCCATCCAGAGATCTGCTCTTCCCTGCCAACTAAAATAGACGGGGTTTTCCTTATGCTTTTGTTCCATGACAAAGACGGATAAACAAGTACAGAAATGTACTCGGAGACCATTCCAGTAACGGTTATTTCATACCCTAACTGCTGCTGTCATCCGAAGGGTTTAATTCTGTCCTGCAGCGGACTTTGTTTCAGCAATTGAAGCAACTGTGCTAAGTTAATAAAGCTTTTTGGCACAAAAGCTGTTAATGTTGCATTCTAAAAACTACATCAACAGAACATAATTTCTGTATCGGGGATCTGGAAAATCAGGAGAGCAGAGTCAGGCTTTCCCTGCAGACCTTATTGCAGTCCGCTGTGTCGCTTGGTAAGAGCCTTTGCCCACGTGGTTGTGCTCGCTCTCTTCCTGGGACCGCGTGATGAGGTGTGCTTGAGGACCGTGGCAATTCTGCAGTCCTTTCATCCCCCCGACTGGGTTAGTCCTTCCCTTCCCCCTCCACCCGAAGCCCAGAATTGCACGTTTAACTATTTTGAGGCGTGGCAGCGTTTCGGTCCTTCGTGCGTGTTAAGCGCATCCTCGTCGCAGCGTAGAAGCGTGGGGCGGCGGGGATGGCTCCTGCGTCGCCCTGGGCGCTCAGCAGCTGCTGAGAGGAGCTGAAGTTCAGCTCTGAACTGCCCTCTGGAGGCACCTCACTCCTTCAGACAGGAGATGAAGCCGTGGGGATTGTACGCCAATGCACGTGTGTACCGCAGGTAGGAAGGGTTGCAACTGTTTGCCACCAAAAAACGGACAACGGAGAAGCTGCAGAGCGGTTCGTCTCGGCTTTTAACACTCCAGCTCTCACTGCGTTGCCCCGCAGCGTGCAGCTGCTCTAAGGGAGCTCCTCAGCCTTGCCGTAGGGGTGCGACCGGCTCTCGGGCACGCTGCCGTTGAGGGCTGTGGGCCTCCCAGCCCCGGGCCGAGGGCAGGGTGGCCAGGGGAGGGCTGTGGGCACAGCTCTGGGGCAGAGCCTGTCCGACCGAGCCTCCATCTCTTGGGAGGCCACGGAGAGTCCATGTGCCTCATTTAGAATCACAGAATCATTAAGGTTGGAAGAGACCTCGAGGATCATCTAGTCCAACCATCACCCTACCACATGCCAGAAAGAACCCACAAGACGGTGACCTGCTTCTGCCCTGTCGGCAGTGTTGTCCTCCTGGTGCGGAGCCATAGGACCTCCACCCCAGCCAGCTGGATGCTCCTCCTTGTCCCTGCCTTCCAGCCAGCAATGAGCCATCCCCCATCTTCTGCTTTCCTCATTGCTGGGGCTTTCCTGCAGGTAGAAGACCATCCCATGCTCAGTGTGTGGAGAAACTAATGGTTGACCTTCTATTTTTCAGGTAAAAAGGCTGGTCCTCCAGGACCCAATGGTCCCCAAGGGCCACCGGGTCCTCCTGGGCCCCAGGGTCCCCCCGGCATTCCCGGCATCCCTGGGATTCCCGGCACAACCGTGATGGGACCACCTGGCCCCCCTGGCCCACCGGGCCCTCAGGGACCACCTGGACTGCAGGGCCCCTCAGGTAACCCGTCCGTCCCCTTCCTTGCTGGAGAGATGCAGGAGATGCCAGGGGTCTGTCCTGCGTGCCGGAGGGATGCAGGAGATGCCACAGCGGCACTGCTGCTGTGCAAATAAATAAATCAGCACTGGGTTTCCATCTGAGGAAAACATAGGGTCCGAACGCGATGGTGCAGCATCCTTGCGTCGGACTTGGTGTTCCTGGGCTCATCAGGGCACCCGTGAGAGGGCACGAGGAGCAGCAGCAGTTCTGCAGCCCCCTGGGAGCCCAGCCGCGCCGGTTTAAGGCGCGATGCCACAGGCGAGGGGGTGCCTCTCGGAAAAGGCTGCAGAGAAGGAGCAGCAAAGACCTGCGGAGCCTCACGTGCTTTTAGGCGTCCCGCTGGTGACCTGTTTGTGTGTGCAGACTGGCTGCAAGGTGCCTCTTCCTGGCAGTGACTGGGTGTCTGTGTTAATCCCCGCTGAGCTGACGCAAAGCCTAGCTTTGCAGCGGGCCCGGGAAGGCTGACCCTTAGCCCTGCCGCCAAGCCAGGCCCGGAACCGCAGGAACGCGGGCGGCCTGCCTCCCATGCCAGCCAGGCGAAAACGTTTTTCTCCTGCAGCTCTTGGTTGCATTTTTCTTTGTTTCTCTGTATCTGCACCATGTTGTTTCTCCAGAGTCACATGCCAAATGTTTTGTTAAAATCCCTAAATTTTATAACTCTTTAAAATGCAGATTAGCAGAAGTTCACATCAGCGGTGCTGGTTATATATATATGAACAGTCTCCTACTAAAAGAAAATGTATTTTCAGAGAAGTCGGGGCTATTCCCCTGTAGCTTGCATGGCTCTCAAAGGAAAACTCGGTTTCCTTCTCGGTTTGTATCTCAGAAATCGCCAAAGCAGAGGCCGGGAGCAGCATGAGGTCCTCAGCACTCCAGAGTGCTGCCCACAAGCATCTCCTCTTTCACAGCGATTTGGCTCTCGGAGAAGGGAGATTTCAGCGCGTAGCCTGAACGCAGTGAATGACCTGAGTTACTGCAGAGTGAAACTTGTAATCTCCGCGGCCGAGAGGCTTCGTTGCCGCTACCGACCAGGAAAAGGGTTGTGCAATTTGTCCTTCTAGTGGAAACTGGTTGAATACCAGTGGGGCCTTTTGGTGATGTTAGAAATGTAGGAATAAACCAGGAAAGGATGAATCTTACTGTTCACGTACTTTTTAACATGAAGCTGCACCCCATACCGCTGTTACTGTCCCCCTCCTGTTAAAAATGGGGGTTCAGTGGTTTTTATGGGGTGAGAGACGTTTTGTCTCTAGGAATGTTTACTGCAGCTCTTTCAAGCTTCCTCTTCACGATGTGAAATTGCGTTTTGCAGGTGCCACAGACAAGGCCGGCTCCAGAGACATCCAGGTTGGTTGATCTTCTTTCAAGGGAAAAAACCCAGCTTTGGCTGGATTGCTGTAACCGTTACCGGCTGCGTTTGCCAGTGCTGTGCTCAATGGTACAGCTCTGAAAAACCTGGCTCCTTCCTGCCTGTGCGCAGTCACAGCTACAGAGTGGCTGCCTGAGCTCACCCTTTTACTGCTCCCAGGCAAGCCGGGTTCATCTGGCCCGGGCTCACGCCTTCTCCGGTACTCAAACATGTTGCCAGCTGCTCTGATCTTTTTTTCTCATTTGTGGAAAGCATTAATGATCTCGGGGTACCGTCACGCCTCCGTACCGGTCACCAGGGCTGTGGAGGTGTGTCGAGCGACTGTAAAATGGCGCAGTGTTTCCCATTAATTTTAAACCCCTGTGATTTCATTTGCAGCCAGCTGTGGTCCACCTTCAAGGCCAAGGCTCAGCAATCCAAGTGAAGAATGGTAAGGATCTCATGATACATGCAGTTACTGAAAAGAGCCCCCCCTGCACCCGTAGCCCCATATCTGGGTCTGTGTCCATCCTGTGACACAGGTCCCTGGTGGTCCCTGCAGTTGGCCTCCCCCGGTGGCAGCCTGGTTTGCCTTGCCCGGACCCCCTTAGAGGAGTCTTTGCTGAGTCTCCATCCCCATTTCTCCTGTGCTCCTCTTTATCTCCCAGATTATCTCTATACTGCGCATTCCAGTAACTCTGTCCCACTGAATCTCCCTTCTCCTTGGCCTCCAGATAGACGATGTGCCTCCTCCAACCTGTATCAGCTGTTTTCCTCAGCCCCTCGGTGGCCAGCCTTTCCCACTCTATTCTATTCTAAGCCGTCAGTGTAGCTTTCTCCTGTCTCTCAGCCCCATTAGCCTGTGTTTTTCCCCAGTTTTCCCAGTAATTTACGGCAGGGGAAGGCACAGCTGTGGTGTGAGCACACAGAGGTGCACAGCCACTGGCTCCTCCTGCGTTACGCTGCGAGCGGGCACACACACAGCCTCCGCGGTCCCTTGTGCGTCTCTGCTCCCTCCAACAGCCTTTGAGCCTTTAAGCTCAAGTCCTGCCGAGCCATTTCACATCCACAGGCAGCTCTTTGCTCTCCTCCTTCCTCCCCGGATCCCTATCCAATTTCTGCTCAAGTTCCTGCTTTTCCTGCCAACAGCTGGGTCTCATTCATTAGCGGCTGCCTCCCCGCTCAGGGTGTCTGGCTGTGCCGGAGAGGAGCTGGCAGGCTGTCCCCTGCCTGAGCCACGGCGGGCAGCAGCCCCCGTGCACGTACCCCCATCCCGGACCTGGAGGGCTGCAGCTCCCCAGGGCTGGTGCAGCAGGGACAGGGTTGCGTGACCCCCGTCCATCAACTCCAGCCCCGCGCGTGGGACGGTGAGGGCTGGCCACCGCTGCTGTGAAGAAGCAATTTCTCTCTCTCAGCAGACGGGAGCTGTGGGAGCTGAAATTTCTCATGGTTAGGGAAATTTGCTTACAGCGGGGTGGGTGAAAGCTCCCCAAAACAAAAAGGAAACCGGCCGTTCCTAAGAACAATACGAGGGAAAAGATGCTGTTTTGCTTACGTTCAAAAAGCAATTATCCCTTTATTAGTGGGAAGCCTGTATGTTTACAGAGCGTACGCTGCTCCCTGAGAGTGGGAACTGCCCTGTGAGTGTACCTCCCTGCTGCTCGGGAACAATCGGAGGCTGTGAGCTGTGCACGTCCAGCTGAGAGCCGGCAGCAAACAGCCTGCCTGCTCTGCGGCGGGGGGCAGGGAGCCGGGCAGCACATGAAGACCGGGAGGAAAAGAGTTGGGTTTGATAAAACAAGGCACCTACAGAGAAGGGCTCTGTCCTGGGCTTGTGGCTAAGTGTGTCCTCTGGACCTGATTGTCGGCCCGTCCAGAGAACTGAGGTCTGCTCACATTGTCGCTTATCCCATTGGCTCCAGCGCCAGAGGGCTGGGTGGTGGAGCTATAAATCCCTGCCCGTGTTGAGGACCCCGGTTAGGGGTTAATGTGATGTGATGCAATCTCATACTTTGTTGTTATTTTGGCTTTTAAAGACCTAGGAAATGTAATGACAAAGCATTTGTTAAAATAACGCTAGTTACAAAGTCAAGAATGTTGAAGTCAAGGAATACCAGAATTAAAATCGATTGTGTAACCCTGCGCTGGCCTCCACGCACAGATGTGTCCTGAGAGACGGCGTAGTCCTAGAGTTGCACACGATTTTTTCCATAGTACTGTTGTCTCTTTTGCTGCAAGGACTAGTTGTCTTCTAGGGATGATCCCAAGGCTTGAAGTGAGGGTGAAGGCTGTACCGTGACACTTCTGCTGAGAACATCTTCCAGCCCAGCACCTCGGGGGTGGGGGGCAGACAGATTAGCCACGTGTAATCCCATTCCCACGAGGACAGGAATCACCATCCTAGCTTTGCTGTCGTCCTCAAGGATGTACCTGTTGAGGTGGTCTTCAGCACACCATCACTAAACCTATTTGTTTAGTGTGGACGCTGGATGGAGAGGCATGGGGATGGGAGGAGGAAGATGGACATAGAGGAAGAGATTTAATGGTCTCAAGGCTGGGCAAGGTCTCTTGAGAATCTTTCTCAGAGAATTGGATCCTGGTCCTACCTCTGCTGCAGAGCTTCTCCCACGGTACCAGGGAATAAGGCTTTTACAAAGGCTGTGAACAGATGCTCTTCAGCCTGGAGAAGAGCTGTTGTAATCACAGCTGCGATAAGTCATTTGGGATCTGTGGCTGAACAGAGAAAAACAGTGTGAAAAATCAGTGCCTGGGCTCTCAGGTGAACTCAGAAAACTTAGCCAATACCTTACAGCACTGGCATTGATCTGCATGTGCTAGAGTATCGTTGGTCTGCAGTGGGGATGGTAACTGGGAGCATGTTTTCAGGCCCTTACAACACTCAAAGATGACAATAAGCTCAGCTTAGCATCAGGAGGAGGCAGGCTAGTCTGTATCCAGCGCTGGGGATGGCCATGGTGTCGTACAAAAGGCCTTAAAGCCTGTTTTCAAGGATGAGGAGATCTCCTCTTGACGAGGACAAGCAGAGATGTGAATCAGTTGTGCTGTGCACTGAACAGGATGGGTGTCCACCGGCAAGTGCTGGTGTAATTGGGGCTGTAGAGAGGAGTCCGAAGGAATGCACTGTAGTTTTTAATTCTGGGATTTTCTTACCAAGTTACTTGACTTCTCAAGTTGAGCCCGTGCCAGCCGTTGTGTGTGAAACCTTGCAATGTGACTGTATTTCTGTGCTCCTGCGCTTTTCCTTCTGACGGGTACTGAGTGACTGCCGTTTTCTCATACTGAGATCTTTCAGGTGGAGTCCTCAATGACTGGTCTCGCATCACTATGAACCCCAAGGTGTTTAAGCTGCATGCCCGCAGTGGGGAGCTGGAGGTACTGGTGGACGGCACATACTTCATCTATAGTCAGGTAGAAGTGAGTACGGTCCTAGGCCTAACTCCTATTCTTGTGTTCCAATGGAAGCCTTGCATGAACCACGAGAGGGCTCCAGACAACTAGCAAATGCCAAGAACTTGTATGTACTTTTAACCACTTCGTGCTCTAGGAGATGTGTGTCGGAGGAAGACGTTAGAGTTTCGAAGTGCAAGGTCACACGTTTCGCCGTGACACCAGCTGCAAGAGATTAGTTACCGAAACACGCGCCCAGCCAGATCCCACACGCCACCAGTGCCTTTTTTTTAATCCTCCACGTTGTCTGTGCAGTCGGTCACCAACCAGCCCATCCAAACCTCCTTGCAGAACGAGGGTCCCAGCGGGACGCTAGGCTCTGTGCTTTTAAAGAGATGTAAGGCCAGAACCGTGACAAGGCGTGATCATTGCCATGCCATGTCTCTCTTTGTAAGGGCAGGACTCTTGGCCCCGGGTGGTTTGGCCAAACCCCAGCCCAGGTAACTCCATTTTTGCCTCCACCTTCTTTGCGCAGCTTCAGACCGACGCGATGCGCCAGCAGCCGCTCCGTGCAGCCGGATGGCTCAGCCGCTGCTCTAGCTGGTACCGACGCTGGCTGCGCGGACCTGCTGCTCTAAAAAGGGTTAAACAAAGTAGTAAATGATTGGATTGTGATTTAGTTTACAGCTCATTAAGACATCATTTCCTCTCCCCATTCAAATAAACTGCAGGAGGCGGACAGTGGTGTAACGCACTGCTCCCAGGGTCTTGCAGATCTCTGAACGGCACTGCTGGGCTGCGGGGAGTATGAGCCCCGGAGCTCTCCCCTGCCAGAGCGTGCAGGGCGTCCACCTGCCTGCGGGCTGAAAAGCTGTCCAGGTTCTGGGACAGATTTTAGCAAGACAACCACAATTAAGCAACTTCCACCTTGCTCCAGGCTTCTCATCTTACCTCCTGCTGGTGGTTTGCCTCTGTTCGGTTGGCAGCCCCACGGGGACTGTACCGAGTCAGACAAAGCGGGCTGTGGACATCAGGTTAGACAGGGGCTCTTCATGGAACACGGTTACATGTCTGGTTTGGATGGGGACAGGAAAAACAACTCTTCATGGGCCAAAACATAACTATTTCCCCAGAGCTTAGCGCTAATTGCCGGCCACAGCGTTGTGCCCCTGAAGCCTTTTTCATTTGCAGTCCACCAAGAAAAAGGGGGTCCAGTCTTTCTGTAGTTGCAGGGTGTAGGCTAAGAAGAACTGGCAGATGCATCCAAAGTGGCTGATTTTCTTCTGTCAGGAAGAAGCAGCTCCCTGGGACTGACTTCTCCTCGGGCAGGTCTCTCTCATGCATCTCGCAGTTCTTCGGAATCAGTGCGTGGGAGATGGTTAAGTAACGAGTAATGGAGTCACGGGCACTCGGGCGCCAGATCTGAGAGTTGAATCAGTGCAAACACTCCAAGGGCATTTGCTTCCGAGCTGTGGAGGTTGGGAGAGTGTCTTCCCTGTAATAGCTAAAGCCTTTGAAAGCACCTCAAGTCCAGTCACAAAGGCGGCAGCTCCCAGTACATCTTAGGGCATTTTTGATGTCAACACTAAAGGAGGCTCATGGGACCCAGAAAGCAGGACTGGCCAGGTAAGTCAAAGAGGTCTTCAGTTACAATATTTCTGTTTGCTTGTTGGATGAAAAGCTGTTTGCAGCAGATAGGATCGTCTGCGCATTTTTGTAACTAGGCCTGTGCAGGTTGGTAAATTTTCCTGTAAGCAGCAGGGTGTGAAACGAGGGTTGTAGCTCAGTCTTAGAGGCGTGAATCAACAGACACTTGCATGCTTGCGTTGGTATGAAGTGGAATGCAGAGTTTCCTCGTGTTTGGTTGGCTTGGGGTTCTTCCGGCCCTGAACAAGTCACCCTCCCATGAATATAGGCGTCCTGGGGCCAAGGAAGGGATCCTTAGCAGAGGGAACCTGTGTGTGTGTGTGTGCATATATACACACACACATGCTGGAAGGAATGTGGACTTGTTCCTGGTGCACAAATACACCCCCTAATGTCTGTCTTCTTCCTGCTTCACATCAGGTATACTACATAAACTTCACAGATTTTGCCAGCTACGAGGTGGTGGTGGACGAAAAGCCCTTTCTGCAATGCACTCGGAGTATTGAGACCGGCAAGACCAACTTCAATACCTGCTATACGGCGGGGGTCTGCCTCCTCAAAGCCAGGCAGAAGATAGCTGTGAAAATGGTCCACGCTGACATCTCCATCAACATGAGCAAGCACACAACTTTCTTTGGGGCCATACGCCTAGGAGATGCACCAGCATCCTAGATGAACTTGGCGTGTCCGAGGATACTCACGGAACTGCACAGTGCTGCTGTTCATAAGCGTATCAGTATTTCAGGGGGTTCTGTAATCCGGCCATAAAGAAAACTGATCCAGAGCTATTTATTCCTATATGTGAATGCAGGAAGCACAATTGTCTTCCGTGACTTGCATGGAGACTTGGATCAAAAAGCTAGTTGAAAAAAGCGTTGCGAGGAAGAAAGGCTGTTGTGTCTGCCTTGTCTCAGTATTTCAAGTATTACTGCACTGATACTCTGCTCCGTGATCTTCACACGAGGCTTGTTGGGAGTGGTGTGGGTCTCTGCTTTTATGTTGCACTAGCAAGAGCATCCCAGGCGGTAGCTGGAGAAGACAGACTAATGTCCGCGTTGTCCCACCCAGGGACTCCTGCTTCTGCGCGCTAAGGAAAGCGGGAGAGGGGCTTTCTGGTTTTCTGCCTTCCCAGGTCGAAGTGGAACGGCCGCGGGGTGCGGAGGGAGGTGAGCGAGGCAGGGTCGGTGGTGTTTACATTCATCCTCAGGAGCGCGAGCGAAGAAGGCGAAGTGCCTCCACCTAGAGCTTGGAAGCGGGCTGCAAAAGCAGTGAGCACGAGAGGAAGGTGAACACTTACTAGAGCAGGCTCAGCAGATGGGAAACCGCCTCCACATTCCAGAAACCACAACGTCCCAAAGAAAACTACCGGTTCCAGCACCTCTGCTACTTTCAGCTCCTGCTGTTACCCCAGAGGTATACCTTGCCCTAGCGGGGGCTGCCTTAAAGTACTGCTGCTGTTACAGCGATTTGTGTTTTGTTGGGTTTTGGTTGGTTTTGTTGGTTTTTTGGGGTTGTTTTGGTTTTTTTTTTGTCTTTTTAATTAATATTTTGCAAACCAGAACACATTTCTACAGGCTTCACCGAGCCACGAGGAGCAGACACAAGTACTTGTGAAAACTCTCTGAAGTTTGTCATGTTTAAGAATAAAATATTCAAACAGGAATAATTTTTTTTTCTCTTTTAATAGCAACTGTTCTGCTTTTAGATGTGGTTTTTATTCTTCCTCCCCCCACCCCTTTCCTTTTGGCACCCTTCTACCTAAAAACGCTCTAATAAGTGGTGATGGAGTCTCTAGCAAGAAAAGTTGTATTTAAAAAGTCTGGTCCAGCATGAGGTCACCACTTTTTCTTTTTTCTCTGAGCCCTGCTGAGTCTAGTCATAACTCGATTTCTGGTGACTAATAGGAGAGCCGGGACGCTATTGTTTCTTTTGGCTTCTTGAGCAACTCTCTCCCGTTACCTCCCCTCCGCTGGGGAGCTCTGAAGCTACAAGATGTGCTCGAGCTGAGGAAGAGGCCGAAGCGCTAATTGCTCTTTTGTGCCGCGCCTCGGTTTGCGCTTGGTTGCGTTGGGCTTGGGTTTGGGGCTGTTTTTTTTTTAACTAACTGGATTTCTTTTTCAGAGGATGTTGCAGCGGAGGGAAGACAGGCGCACTCAATATGAGTGATCATCATGCTTCTGTTTATTGGTACATGGCTACAGTCTTTTATACCGTTCATGCTTACAGTCTTTTATACCGTCTATAATTAGCTCATATAGTCTTTTATACCGCCTCTAATTAGCTCATACCGTTCACACATATTTTGCAAAAGTTAAGCTCACCATTGGTTAGTCGCCAGGATCACATCATGCTTATAATTGGGTTAGTAGTTCCTTATCTAAGGGTCCAGCTGCATCTTGTTATTGAAACAGTCAAGGACAGGGTCCTAGCCTCCCATGGGTGGCATCGCCTAAGGGCCCCTGACATAGGCTTAGTTGAGCAATAACAGCTATTATCTACACAAGTAAGCAAAACGGCCTGTTCCTTAATTAAATAGGTTCAGCATGTAGTCTATTATTTATGCCTATTGCCAGCTCAGCTAAATCTACGTGTCCATTCTCAGCAAGCCATTCTTCCACAAGAGGACGTTATTTTCTTTAAAGAGGGTAATGAAGTTTCAGCCTATGTAGCAAACGGGGCAAGTCCCAAACCGATGTCTTGTTTGGGCAAGTCCCAAACCGATGGTGACCTCCATCTCCAGGCAGAGGTGGCTCGGCCGTGGTCACCTGCAGGGACGCGGGAGCGGACGTGTCTCAGCGCCGTGCTGCAGCCACTGATCTCACCGCGGAAGGGTCCGCCCTCGCTGAAGCGTTCTTGGCTCCGTCGCTTTTCCCTGTCCGTAGCGAGTGATCTCACTTGCCAAGTGTTGCAGTTATTGGGAGATAAATATTTCTTGGGGGCACCCAGCTTTGGCTGCAGCCTCGCTATTCACAGGAGGCGTGCAGTTAGTAAAATAACTGCATGAAAAATTGCCTGCTATTTCTTTTTTCAATATGTTCTCCTTTCTAGCCTTAACGTGTTAGACTAGCAAGAGCCTCGGGGGCTCTTCACTAGTCTCTGTGGTTTGTTTCCTTTAAAATGGATTAAGAAGGACATGTTCCTCTGACAAGAGTGAATTGGGACAACTGCGTACAGTGAGAACATGAAGCAAATCATTAACAGAATTGCTGCAGAATACAGCCTGAACAGCAAGACTTAGGGGTGAGCATAAATAACGCACGGCCTTGCGGGAGCGCGGTGGATGGAGTTTGCCTTCCTTGTCCCGCACTGGCTGGATCTGTGATGTGCTCCGGCAGGAGGGTGCGCAGGGAGAATCCCTGCTCTCTGTAAGAGCCCTGTGCATCGCTGTCCCGTTCCCTCTCCGGCATGGGCCTGGGATGCGGGAGGAGAGCGGAAGGGAGCAGTTCCTGCCCAGGCTTTTTCTGATGCCCGCGTTACACCAAAGCCGGAGCTCGGTGTAGCAGAGTTGGAGGTGTTGGAGTTGGAGAGCAGAGGATACCTGACCGACCGCAGGTGGCCTCGGTACCGAGAGCCGTGCTCATCCCAGGGACGAGCAGGCGGATCACCGGTCCTGCAGCGGCCGTGGAGAATCGTTGTACTTGAAACCCTTTGGCCTCTCTAGCAAGAAGTTCTCATTAGCGAAGGGTGACAGTGCAGGTCACCCAGGCTGTAGCACAGCTGCCTCTGTGTGGTGCTTCTCTAGGTGGTGTCCCACCATCTCTGGTGCCTCGTCCCCTCACCCGGAGCCGGCAAGGCCTGGGGGCAGCTCGGAGGAGGGTGAGGAGGATGCGTGCGGGAGGTTTTAACAAACTCCAGCAGGAACAGGGCCCTGCTCCGGTCGTGCCCTCTGATGTCTTTGAGTTCTGCTGTCTCTCTGTTCCTAGCCCGGTTGGGAAGCAAGCGCTTCATTTACAGACAAACGTCTGTGCATCCGAAATGGCGGACGCAAACAGTCACCGTCCCCTCCGGTGGCACTCGCTGGCCCCGCTCTTACCTGCGGGCCTTGGCTCTGCCGCGCAGCTTTGGGCCGGGCTCCAGCCGCGGATATGCCGCGAGCAGCCAGTCGGTATACAAAGCGGTGTCTGAGACCCTGCTCCCTCCCAGGCTGCACCCACCCAGGAGCCTGACCCCCACCCACCCGCTGTGTCCGTCACTCCCGGGGGGGAGGAAGCCTCTCGGACTCCCCAACAAACGCGCTAACGGGAGAGGAGTTGCGGGCGGAGGGACACGGCCCCCCCGTTACCTGTTAGAGCTGCACAGTGGTACACCGAGGCTGTTCTGTGCTTCGGCATCTTTATTCGAGACATTATCTGTATATAAAATATACATAATGTATATAAATTAGGATGTAAGTTTATGTAAATTGTCAATAATTTCTTTGCAAATAAAGCTTTTTCCTTATCTCGATGTTCTCGGTGGGACTTCTTCCCCAGCCAAACCAGGAGTTTCCGTGGAAAGTCCGTGCGACTACGGCGAGGTCTGTTGGCTGCGTGTGCGGTGGGACGCAGCGGGACGGCGAAGCCCCTCTGTCCTTCGGGGGGTGCGATACGCAGCTGCTGCGCCCGCCGACGCGAGAGGCGCCGGACCCGGAGCTGCTCAGCGTTTGCCTTCCGGCTCCCCGCTGCTCTCTGCAGTGGGAAAGTGCAGAAAACAGCATTTCTGGCACTGCTTATTGGGAGAGATGTGTGCTTTCCATGGACTTGGATAATTCTGCTGCCTCCTCCACGTCCAGGATGGGTGCAAGTGGCTGTGCCCCCGTGGTACGGCTGTGACGTTGGGTGAATGGCTTTACCCCCTTTTCTACCAAGCCCCTGTCCCACTGCTTATTCCCCCCGTCCTTTGGAGACCTCTCCCGTGAAAGCCTCAGTGGGGACAGAGGCATCTCTTTAACAGGCCACTCTGGAGAGCTGGGCGCCAGCCTGGAGGCCAAGAAGCACGGGATGCCCCATGATTTCCAGGAGCAAATCTCATCCCGTTCGTGCTGTGTGGTTCGCTCTGCCTTTGTCCCGGTCTGGGAAATCCTCTCGGCATCCGCAGGGCACCGGGGTCGGCTCTCGGTCCGCCCCCAGCCCGCTCTGCCAGGTGCTCCCGCGAAGGGAGTTCACAGCCTTGGGATGCAAATGCCCAGGGATTCTCTGCAGAAGTCCCTGAGCAAAATCAGGGACTTTTCAGCTGATTTCATCAGCCGTGCCCGCTGTGCAGACCTGTGCCCGGCGATTTGGGATAGGGGGAGGAGGGGGCTGGGGTTCCCCAGGCACGGCAGCACCGGGGCCGGGGGCTGGAGCACTTGCATGGCACGGTTCCTCCCCTGCGCCGCCTTCCGCTTTCTGGGCTCCGTGCTCGGCTGCTGATGGGAGGCAAGGGACGCTGGAGGCGAAGGTTCATCCAGAGGTCCGTGTTCCCCTGGCCAGAGCCTGCAGGATTTCACATCTGCACAGATGTGCTGTCCTCGCTGCGCCTCTGAAAACAACAGCGAGCTGCCTGCTCGCAGCTGCCTCTGGCTCCGGCTGCTGACAGAGCCCAGGTCCGCCGCGGTGCGCGGAGAGGGCGTCAGCCTGAAACACCGGCCCCGGTGGCGGCTGCTGCCGCCGTGCGTGCCCTGGCTGGCTGGTGACACTGGGCTGGCTCCAGGCTGAACCACATCCCGGACGTGACAAAGCGCTGTCCACCGCGCCGGCTGTCAGGAGGGCAAGGGGCGGCAGCGGCAGAAGCCAGGCTGTGTCATCTTCCAGATGTGTACGTATGCGTGTGTGTGTATATTTATATATTCATTATATGTATATATAGATAGATATAAATTATTTTTTATTCCCGCCAGACCCACCTAGGACTAGAGCGACAGCCCCGCAGCGGGAGCTGCAGCAGAACACGTCCTTGGGCAGCCATGCAGCAGCCTGGGGGAACTCCCCCCAAACCTCCCGCCTTTCCCACGTGTCACCTCTGCCTCCTGCCATTCTGTTTCGGCGGCCGGTGCAGCCGATCACCTGAGCGCCGGTGCAGCCCTGCCTCCTCCCCATCCCGCTGTTTCTCTTTCCCTTCCCTGTGGCTTTCTGTACTGTTTTTCCCCCTCTGCAATCTTATGCCTTTCTTTTCCCACTTCCGTAGCTACGAACACCCACATGCGTTATCTCCTTCCCCCATCCCATCCTGAAACCTATTTATACAGAGCCCGGCTCCTGCCCAGTTGCCAGAGAGCACTGGAGGAGCAGGACAGGGTTGGCAAGTGCCCACAGCCCAACATGCTCTTGTTTGAACACCGGCTGGCTGAAAAAGGATGCTTGCTGCTCTGGCTGCTCCCGTCTGTTCTCAGAGCCCAGTCTAATGGGGAGGCGAGGTCCAGGACTGCGCTGTGCCAGCAGGTAAGGCTGCTTTCCGACCAGCCCCTGGGCTGGGGTGGCCCCAGTAGTCTCGCTGGGCTGCGAGCATCCCTCTGCACAGCGCACCGCCTCGCCACGGCTCTCGCCTTCCTCCAGCCTCCATCTCTTTACCTTTCCAACTTTGATCTCAGCTTTCCAGTCTCTGAGCCAGTCTCCCACTGGCTGGTCCCTGCCATGTGGGTGGCACCTTCCAGCAGTCCCTGCCGCAGGGCGGTCACCGATGTTAGCAAGGCAGTCGGGAGCCTGGATGGGGAGCGGCTGGTTTCTGTTGTTCCCCCACCACCACCACAAATGTTGGGGGCAGGGGGGAGACACACAGCGACATGACAGAAACCAGCCACTTCCAACTCCAAACTGGTGGAGGAAACCAGGATGATACCCTTCCTCTGCCCAGACAGGATAGGGATGCCCTGGACCAGTCCCTGGGCTGTCCCAGTGGCCTCCAGACACTGGGTTTGCCCCACCAGGCTGCTGCATCTTCAGAGCTTAATTACTTCTTGACCCATCTTGGGAGAACAGCCTGAGGGGCAAAAGACTAAGTCTTGTCCTTGCTCCATCAGGAATGACTCAGCGGTATCAGCCAGAGTCTCAGAAAGCCCACGTTAACCTTGGGGACAAGTTCCTTGCCTCTGAGCAGTGCCATCAGGTGGTGTGGCTCCTTCCCATCCCAGGTTTGGGAAGGGGGAGCGATGGTTTGTAGCGATGCTCGTTTCCACATTGCCCATCTTGGGCAGCAGCTGGCTTGGCTGGAGCTGGGGGTTGTAGCCCCTCTTGTGCTGATGGCTTCTCCTCTCTGTCTGTAGAGCCCCACGAAGGTGTCTTGCAAAGGGGTTGGCCTGCACAAGTTTCCAAAGGAGCTTTACCAAGGAGTTAAGTACCTCGAGCTCTCCAACAACTTCATCCAAAATCTGTCGGGCAGCCACATGGCAGGGTTTGGGCAGCTTGAGTACCTGGACGTGTGCTGCAACCAGCTGGAAGCCGTGTCGGCCACGACCCTGGCTCAGCTGCCCCAGTTGCGCTCTCTGCTCCTGGGATCGAACCATCTGCACCGCAATTACATCGCTAACGGGCGAGCCTTTCGTCTGCTCAGGAATATAGAGGTTCTGGACCTGTCGGCAAATAACCTGGAGAGCCACATGGCAGGCTGGTACATCAGCAACCTCACCAGGCTGAGGACGCTCGATCTCTCCGGGAATAAGATGACCAGGCTGCCGGCGGGGATCTTCGGGAGCACGCCGTGGCTGCGCGAGCTCGACCTCAGCAACAACTACGTCATGGAAATCGAGGAGGGAGCTTTTGAGGCTCTGGCAGAGCTGGAGGTGGTGAACTTGGCTTTGAATTCTCTCCACTGTATCTCTGGCTTCAGCCTCACGCAGCTGCGAGTTTTAAATCTCAGCTACAACGCCCTGGAGCTCTTCATCACGGAGGACGGAGCGGAGCCGTATCTGCTTCAAGTGCTTGACTTGAGCCATAACAGACTGCTCTATTTTCCGGAGCTCCCCAAAGCCCATTATCTCACACACTTAAACCTCTCCAACAACCTTATTGCTTCCCTGCTCCCAGGCTCAGGCCATCCGGGGGAGTTTGTGCTTCCCTACGAGGAGATGGCGAGGTTTAACAGGACCTTGCATACTGCGGCCGGTCTGACGCATGTAGCTGACCTGGATCTCAGCAATAACCGGCTGGAGCTGTTCCCATTTACCTTCCTGCACAGCCTGGGCTCTCTGCACAGCCTCAGCCTGGCTATGAACTGTCTCCAGGATGTAGCCACGGAGTCGCTCGCCGGCGGCACGGAGCCTGGCGACCGCTCACCCACGCCGCCGGAGCATGCTGCCCTCTCCGTGCGCTCGCTGGACCTCCGTGGCAATGCGATCCAGGTGCTGCCACACTGGTTCTTCAGGTCTCTGCCTCAGCTGGAAGCGATCGACCTGGGCTCCAACAGCCTCCAGCCCTGCGAGAGCCAGGGCAGCCATCAGGGAGGGAACTGGGGAGAGGGCTCTCGTGCGCCAGCCCCAGGAGGCACCTGCACCCCCTTCTACAACGTGCCTCGCTTGAAGCATCTGAGTCTTTGCAAGAACAACATTGTCAGGCTGCAGCCCTACGCCTTCAGCCAGACCTCGCTGCTCTCCCTAGACCTCTCGGGGAACAAGGACTTGTTCGTGCCTAAGGAAGCCCTGGGGGGGCTGGAGTCCTCCCTGCAGAAACTCTCTCTGAGGGGCAACCAGATGGACAACAGCAAGGCAGAGCTCCCCTGCCTGGGCACGCTCAAGGTCTTGGACCTCTCCGGCAATAATTTGAGCCTTTTGCCCACAGGTCTTTTCTGCTCCCCGCTGGAAAGCCTGGATGTCAGCAATAACAACCTGCGGACGCTGGAAAAGCCGGCGCTGGTGAGCTGGTCCCACAGCCTGAAGGACGTGTCCGTGGCTGGAAACCCCTTCAGCTGTTGCTCGCTGGCCTGGCTGGACACGCTGCGGGCGGCCGGCGTGGGCATGCGGGACCTGGACGAAACCTTCTGCGCCTACCAGGATGAGAGCAGGAACTTCTCAGCCAGGATAACCAGCAATCCTTGGTGGCTTTGTCCACATCCCAAGGGCACCAGCTCGCTGGTTCTGCTCGTGGTCGTGATGAGCCTTTTCTTTCTCAGCTCCGGGGCTTGCTGCTTTCTGAAGAAAGGGCAGAAGTCACTGGGCTGTGCGGGACTCCGCAGCAACAGGGTTGGGGACTGCCCCCACCCTCCCAAAAGAGAGGAGCCAGCCGAGGGGAGGATGGCAGACAGTGTCACCAAGGTGTAGCCCGGCCCTGGGGAGCAGGAACTGTAGCGATCAGACAGAACTCTAATTATTATTAATAATATTAATAATATTATTGTATTTTAGACCTCCTCCCCTCACCGGTATCCCGCGTGTTTTGCAAACCCAATAAAAGGAGCGTGGTTGGTGCTGAGCTCTGGGCTGGGCAGAGTGGGAACATCTGCTCTGTTCCCTGCAAGAAATCAAACACGCTATCCGCAGTCGGGGGTGGGTTTTCTGCCCTGCCAGCGTACGTCCTCAGGACAAGAAACCAAGGTCCGGGCTGCTTGGGTTGATCTGCATCCCCCCAAAACCCATCAGATGCTGGCTGTGGGAGGGGAGGTGTCCCCAGTGGTGCCACCTGGGTGCTTCACAGCTCTCCCAGCTGTCACCACCTGCCCTTAAGGAGGTTTAATCGCTCGGTTAAATGCTGCTCCTGCTCCCAAAAGCATTCCCCAGCCCAGTGCTGGTGGGGCAGGGGAGGGTGGGTGCTGTCTGTGGCTCTGGTGCATTGCAGTGCTGGGGTGGGAGGGGGTTTCTGCAGGATCCTACATGCCTCTCTTCTGCCTTTTCCTGCCAAGCTGTCATCTGAAGGGTGCTGTGGGGCTCAAAATGAGCCTGGGTGCTGCGGTGGGTGCAGGAAGGAAATCTGCCCTGTCCTCACCAATTGAGATAGCAAGAATGAGAGAGGAAAACCAAACACCAGTCCCTTGCTGTCCCTGGCTGATGCTGGGTCACGGGCTCCGTGCAGTGGGTGCGAGATGTTCCACCCTCAGCACCTGGACTCCGGAGTCTGCGGCAGAAGGGGCGGCTCAGTCTCCGTCACAGGGGTAAGTGCTGGCGGAGCTGTGTTCCTTGGTGTGCCTGGCACCCTCTGAGCATCTGTCCACACGCAGACAGTGTTTAACTTGGGGGGCCAGGAACCTCAGCAAGGGAGGGTGGCAGGAGAAAGCTCTCAGAAGCGACACGGGCCGTGCAGGATGGCCGCTGTCATGGCAGGATGGATGCGATGCTCCCGGTCTGCACATGATGGCCGGCCACCCGCCCTGGGTGCGAGATGTCTGGCTTCCCAGGGCAGGGTGGTGCTGCACCCCCGTGATGGCAGCCAGGTACCCCTGGGCACCTGAAGGGCTGGGGCAGCTCTGGGGGAGGATAAAAATCAGGCTGCGATAAAACCTCTTGTGTTTCACATCTCTTTGGTTCCACCTTGAAAGTCCCCAGCTGGCCCAGGCCACCTACTTGTCCACATACCTGTTGGGTTAGAGCATGTGAGAGCAGAAGCGCTTGGAAGTCACTTAAAATCCCAATTACTTAACTTTTTGTTATTTTTCTTCTCAAGCTTATCATGGTTTTACTGTGAAGCAAAGGGCTTTTCTGCTGTAAAACATGCGCCTCCCCCATGCTGCTGGGGCTGCAGCTTCCCGGCCTTTGATGGGCATCAGCTCCCGAGGGACTCCCGGCGCCTTTGATGGCCCCGCGTTTCCATCCCTGCCTCAGTTTCCCTTTGAACTGGCACTCTGCACCTCGTCACGGCGAGCGACCGGCCGTGCCGCTGCCCGGGGCGTCACGGGGAGCCTGGTGCTGCGTGCCACCACCCTGCAGGGACCTTTGGGGTGGGCAGGCAGCCCGTGCCGTGGCGAAAACCCAGCGTCCCACTTGAGGGCAACTGTCTGCCGGATCTCCTGCTCCCACACGCACCCTTCCCCTTTTTGTTCCCACTCCTGGCCACCTCTCCTTCGCCAAAGTCCCGGTGTGTGCCAGCCACCCTCCCACCACCGCAAGCCCTCATCCTCCCCCAGCCCCGCGCTCCCCGGCTCTGTGCCCTGCTCCAGTGTGGTTCCCGGCTGATGTCCCTGGGGACACACAGGCAGCTGGGCTCCAGGCATGAAGCACAGTGTGCCAGGAGCCGCTGTGTCCCCTGGGTCACTTCTCTGCAGCAGGGTCCGGTGTCCTGGGAGGGCACCCGAGCTCCCTGGGGCAGGGATGGGCTCCCCTGCGTGCCCACGAAGCGCGGTGATCGCAGGTGGGTGAGCTCAGCCTGTCCCTAGCGCCATGCCAGCTTCCTTCCCCATCCTGGGACCTTGGTGACATTACAGGGATGTTCTTCGGGGCCGCCTGACCGGCGCCCAAAATGCTGCCGTTGCCTTCGGTGGGTGTTTCTGGTGCATTTTGTGTGGCCTCTGTTCCTCATTTAAACCCCCTCCCGGGCTGTACTTTCCATGTGTGTCACCATAAGATGTCCTGCTCTTCATGCTGCTTCTTCACCGACTCCCACTGGCATCCTCCTTGCACTGAGGCTTGCCGAGGGCTGGAGCCTTGCAGCCCCCAGGGCTGGGGACCGGCGGGGACGCGTGTTGGGTCAGTATCGTCATGGATGTCCGCGTGCTTTCCCGATTCACAGCAGGATTCCTGGCTGTGGTCTCCTGGGTGCTATGAGAAGAACTGAATCCGCGTTGGCGCTGAGGGCGATGCCCCCCTCTCCCAGTGACGGGGGAAGCAGCGTGCTTTTAGCTTGGCCGGGAGCGGGACGAGCGCCCGGGGCTCGTGCTGGCAGCGGGGTGAGGAGGTGCGAGTGGGCTGGCCGGAGCCTGCCCCTGCGAACCGCCTGCGTGTCGGCAGAAACCAGCACGAGTGACCCCCCAGGCTAAGAGAAACCCGGCGGCGGTGCGGGCGGGAGGGGTACGTCCTCTGTTCGGCATCGCTCCTCAGCCCGAGCTTCCGCCCTTTGGGGGAAATGCTTTCCTTACCCCAGGGATGCCTTGGCATCTCCAGCTGCTTCTTGACCCAAGTAGAGGGTGGAAGATCTGCAGGCTGTTGAAGCTCGTACAAATGAAGCGGTGACGCCAGAAGTGGTGTATTTTCGTGTCACACTGTAGGGCAGTAGGAGTATAAATTTGGGGCTGAAAAAAGAGCAGTGGCGGTTAAAATATTCTGGCCACTTGCAAATTTTCTAGAGAACTAATTGAGAAATCCATCAAAACTCATTCTTTCCAGTGGAAAACCTTCACATTTCACTGGATCTGCATTTTCAAAGAAAAATAGATTTTATCAAAAATTTCCAACTAGCTGTTCTGCTAACTCATGTGGAAATTACCTTGTCTGCAATTAACTCGAATTAGAGGACTTTTTTTTTTTTTTCCTTTTTCCCTCCCTCTCCATGGAGACGAGAGCCAGAGCTTCACCCGCTTCAAGAGCTGAAGGGTTTCCTGGTCGCTGGCTGCGGATGTCGCTCCTCGAGCCGCCCCTGCCCAGCTCTCCTCATCCCCTGCACCACCCTAAGCCTCCCCGACCCGATTATAAGGTACCACAAGACAAAACGTGCTTTAGGCTGCTGCGAGGTGTGAAACCGCCGGAGCAGTGAACGCTGTTTCCCCCCAGCAGCTCCCGCCCTGGGTTTCACCCGGCAGAAGGTAAGCCCCCTCAGGTGAGCCCCCTCCGGAGCACAGACCGCGGCAGAGCGGCTGCTCGAGGTATCCGTCCTTTTATTTATTTACTGATGGAGCCTCGAGATGCGCTCCCAAAGGGGGCTGGTCTCCGGAGCCACTGTCGTCGCGGCTGCCTGCGGCAGGGCGGCTTTAACGCGCTCCTAGCGAGCGCGGCATTGCTCTGCGGCTGCGGGATGGGACGGGAGGCTGGTGGCAGTGGCTCGTCGCCTTGTGCCACCTCCGGGCCACCAGCCCACCTGTCCCTCCCGTTCGCAGGGCTGCGCCGCTGCTGCGTTCCAGTACCCCTCGCTGCCACAGCCCCTTCGCGTGGCTCCACAGAACTCCCCTGGCAGCCGTTCGTAGCCTGGTTAGCGAGGTCGGGGGTGTTATTCGTCATGCTTCTTCCCCTCTGGCGGGGCTCTGGCCAGGCTGGGGCCCGCTGCTGGCTCTCCAGCACCAGACCTTCATCTGGAGGAGACTCTGGCAGGGGGCAGATGGGGAGCGCAGCTCCCAGCATCTCCCCTGCCTTCCGGAGTCCTGCACCGCCTTCTGCCGCGGCGCTGGCCGGGCTGCTGGGGGGGTGCAGATGCCGACGCGTGTTCTGCAGCGTGTTCACCAGCCCAGCGGTGCCGGCGCCCCGGGGACAGGCCGTGCTGCAGAGCCTGCTCTGGGCTGCCCTGGCGTGTGTTGCCAGTGAGGGCACGTGGCTGCGGGCAGCCCCGGTGGCAGCAGCTCAGGAAGTGTCACCGGGTGCTCCTGTCTCCTTACAGCTCGAAGCCACAGCGGGCGCAGCCCCGCGGTCCCTGTCCCAGCTTTGGGACTTCTCTCGGCAGACGTGTGGGAGCAGCCTCGCGGGGAAGCCGCGGGGCCAGGTGAAGCCGGAGGGCAGCGCCGTGACGAAGCAGCTCTGGAGCAGATCAGCTGGCAGGAGCACGTCCCTGCACGTCCCCTCCACCCCCAGCCTGCTTCTCAGTATCCGTCCTGCGGTGGGGTCACTGACTCCACCACTACATCGGAAAGAGGAAGGAGGATGGCTTTGCTCACCGAAAGCAGCCCGCTGCAGCAGGACAGTCACCTGGCACCCAAGGGTGAACCTCACCAGCACCTCCAGCCCACAGAGGGGACGGGATGCCCCCAGGCACCCGCCTGCAGTGGGGATCTTGTCCGCAGCCTCTAGGACGGGGCGGGAGCTGGCCGGGGAGCACCACCTGCCTCCTGGCCAAGGCGTCAGTGCGACAGGACTGCGTGTGACTGCCACCAGTGCCACCACAGCCTGGCGCTGTCACGGCCTCCCAGGGAAAAGGATGTGCCTCCTCACATGGTCGGTGAGCATGGGGTGGGGGAGCGCTGAGGTCCCCAGGGGACTGAGGGGACAACGGGTAAGCTGATGGCAAGGGGAACCCATGGAAGGTCTCGTAGGAAGCCTGGAAGCCACAAACCATTGCAAGCTGGGACGGTACGTGCGGAGGAGTCCTCATGTGCTTACACAGGTCACAGACCATTCACAAGCGTTTGCTTTGGCCCCTGTCTGAGTTCTGACAGTGGGAGACACAAACCTTTGGCCATCCGGGAGACCTTCTTGATGTTCCTCCACTAATTAGCTTAATCCCAGGAGCAAGCTCTGTGTGCAGGCCAGCCCTGCCCCAGCAGCAGCTCCTCTCCTTGCCCTCCTCTGAGCTCCTCCTTGAGCCTTCCCCTCCTGGCTGTGTCCCCAGGGCAGCCAACGCCAGGCAGGCAGGCAGGGGGTGACATTTTTCCAAAGTTCTCCCCTGCTGCTCACCTGCTCCCCTCTGGCCTTTCCCTCCGCTCGGTGCCCGCAGACGGATCCCCAGCAGCGCGGCCGCACTTTCTCCCTGCGGCGGCTCCCTGGCGCGGACAGGCTGGGGAGGGGAAGCCTTTCTCCTGCGCTGGGGTTCCCCTCCTGCCCTCCTCCTTCCCCAAGAGAGCCTGACACAGAAGGGGAAGGGGTATTTTTAGCACTTACCCTCGGTTGTTTCAAGGATTGAGCTCAGAAGAGGAATTGACATCAAATGAAGGATTGCTTTGGCTTTAAAAGGAAGCCTTTTTTTATTTTCTTCCCTACTACTCAGTCATTGCAAAACTTTTCTGTGAAGAGGGATTGGTAAAAATCACCTTTCGTAGGAGGCAGCAGGCTCGAGCAGGACACTGGCGTCACAAATCACAGGACACTGGTGTCACAAATCACTGGACGCTGTTCCCTGTGCAGGCACTGGCTTCTCGGGAACTTACCCGGCTCCCACGGTGACCTCGCATCCCAAAGGGGACAGGGCCATACCAAACCCCTCTGCCCCAGCTCTGGTCACAGCTCCCAGCACCTGCAAAGCTACAAGGTGCCTCCACCTGCCAGACTGTCCTCGCTGCTCTCCAGCAGCTTTGGTGAACCCCCTGCGAACCTGCTCTCGCCATCCCAGCTGCCATCAGACCAGTATGCACTGGCTACGACAACCCACCTGAGATACCCCGGCTCCCAGACGAAGATGCCACCCACGCCTTGAGGAGTTTGCCTGAAAGCAGTATGGTTAGCAGGGGAAAGAAGCGCCCTGTGGCAGTGTGACGCTTGCTGGCACCAACAAGGCAGGCAGGAGCATGGTGAGAGCAGGTTCTCCAGGGACTCAAAGGGGAGATGGTGGCCTTTAAAAGCAAAACCACTGGCCAGAAGGTGGCAATATCCCCTCTCCTTTCTGGGCCTGACACTGTGCAGGGCAGAGAAGGGGTCAGCCCCACGTGCGGGGGGGGTCCGTTTTGGTTTGGAAGCCCTAACCCCACTCAGACCCACCTTTGGGTTGAGCAGCTCAGGCAATGGCAGGACTGTGCTTCATGTCCCACCCAGATGTCCATCCACCTCCCGAAGCTCAGCCGGCACCGGCCATGGTGGGTGCCGGTGGTGTGAATGTCACAGCACCTACGGGGCACAGGAGGGTGTTCAATGGGGGGGAGTGCGATGCCCCAGGGAGAGCAGCCCCAGGCACCAGTATGTGCTGGGGCCGCCCAGCTGGAGAGCAGCTTCGCCTGGACAGCAACCCCAGACCTGCACAGAGGTGGGCTCACACTTTGCCTGCCTTTGTGTCTCGCTCAGGAGAGACGAGGGGACTGCTGACCTTCCTGTCTGAAATCCTCTGCAGGATCTCACTGTGCTGACAGTGGCTTTTCCCTTGGGTGGTGTGGGGCTGTGCCAGGCAGCTGGTGAGATAACATTGGAAATCATGCCAGGAGGATGAGCATCTCCAGCAGAGCCTGTGTTCCCACCAAAACCTCCTCATCCCTCAGCAGACGTGGCACTGGGACACTGGAGCAACAGCCAGCAGACAGCCCTTCCTGGCAGGCTGACTGCAGGACACTTGCTGCAGAGGAGTCCAGGGCAGAGTGACTGTAACTGGGAGGGACTGGAAGGCACTGGAGCTCCTGCATCCCTCTAGCTGGCGTCAGAAGGAGGAGGTGTCTGGTCGGACGTGCCCAGCACACAGGATTGCCTTTGCTTGGCAATTCCTGCCTGGCAGGTGCTGGGTGAATTGCTGCCCTCCTCCTGCCCACTGAGCACATGATGCCCAAAAAAAGCACCCAGGCACCTCCCAGCACTGACCAAAGCAGCTTTTCCTGGTCAGAAAGTTCCTAGTCCTTCCAGAAGCCGTGCAGATTTCCCCATAATGTCCCCCCCGCCGGAGCCCAAGGCATTTCCCCATCCCCCAAGGCTGAAAAGGGAACTTACACAGAATGTGATCTCTTAACATCAGGGTCCTCGAGGCTGGAATGAAAGGAGCGCGCGGGCTAGCGTGAGGGAGAAGTGTGGACACCGTGTCTGATTTTGGGTCAAGGTAAGAGAAGGATAGGCAAAAGCCATGACTGGGAAGGTGGGAGGCTGAAGAAATATCAGGGACTTCCAGAGCACAGTGAGCACCAGCAGGACCAAACCGAGTCAAGAAAGGTGAAAGCTGCGCTGTGTCACTGTGGTGAGACCAGCCTGACTTGGATCCCCCCAAATATGATGATAACTTCATGGCAAAGGACCCCAGCTTTACCCCAGGCCCTCGGGGGTCTCACAGCAACCGAGCTGTTTGTCGTATGCAGGGCCCGGGCACCCCGGGATGCTGTCACCCTGTCCCACACAGCACCAGAATCGGGCCCCAACAGGGGGTGCTGCTTCATGGGGCTTTTCTTCTTCAAACCTCGGGGTCCTGTGATGCATTAAGCAAAATCCGTTGTGCCAGGGAATTAACTGGGACTGTCTCTCATTGCAGAGCCCTCGGGAGAAGCAGACCAGGCTCAGAGATGAGGTTCCTCTCTGCCATGTGCTGCCTGGGATTGGAGCCAGAGAGTTTGATCTTCCACAGGACGGGAGTACCAGGCCTCAGGTACCACTGGAGCCAAACAAAGTGCAGCTTCCGTAAACAGCCAGGATGCTGGAGGAGACTTTGGGCTGATGAGGGAGCAGGTGAGTTGGGCTGAAAATCCGGGGCCTGGCAGAAACCTGGGGGAAAAGTGAATTGCTTTGTGGAAGTGGTCAGGGTGCTTGAATGGTGTCTGGGACCATAAGGAAGCCTAGAGAGTGGAAGATGCTCTAGGGACTACCCAGACTGAAACAGCACAGCATGTCCCAACACTCCCTCATCTCCTGGCAGGCTCTCCCAGGCGAGCCCGCTCCCGCAGAGCGTCCCTCCTGTGGAGGTCGGCCAAGCAGATCCCATCGCCCCTGCGGACAGACGAAGTCTGCCCAGACGCCTCTGCTGGCCCTCCCTGCAGGCTGCGAGTTACTCGTCCCGCGGCTGGGGATCACAGACCACGTTAGGTGGTGTCTGACGCGCCCTCACGTCTTCCTCCGTGGGGCAATAATCGGGGCTGGAGAGGGCAGCAGAGGGGCAGGACCTGCCCCACTCTCCCACGGGTGCTGGAGGACTCTTGTCCCCAACGCTTGGTCTGCACTGGTTGGGAGCAGCAGGTGCTACAGGAGAGGGGATGCCCATTGCTACTTATCCAATAAAAATAGGCAGACTGTTGTTATTTTCATCAGCTCAGTCCCTCATTTTAGAGACAGAAACCGAAAAATGGGGTTTGGTGTTTAGGGACCAGAGACTTGGGTTGTCCTTTCCAACAGGGATCCGCTTTCCACAGCCAGGAAAGCATTTCCCACCCTGAAGTACTCAGGGACAATTTTCTAAGTCCCGATCGCAACGAGAAAAGGCCCCTCTTGCCCCAAACCAGGGAGCCCCAGCCCGACAGTGCCAATGTCCAGGCAGCAGCGATGCAGCCAGCGGCATGTCCAGCGCAGCGCAGGCTTCCCGCTCGGACCACTCCGAAGCAGAAATCCGTGGATGGCGCTCGCTGGCCTCCACGTGCCCTCTGCAGAGACATCCAAGCTGCGCCTCATGACGAGCAGCTCAGCGAATTTGCTTTTAGCCCGTATCTTTCCTACTCCTGCTGAAAAAACATTCCTCAGCTGACGAGAGCTTTGGAGCCCTTTGGTGTCGGTTCACAGGCATCGGGGAGAGGAAGGTCAATGGGATCAGAGCCAGCCGATTCCAGGGACACAGAATACAGTGTCTCTTTCTTTTCTTTCTGTCCTTTAATTAAGCTTCATGTAACTCTGCTTGGGATTTGGGAGTGACCTCGGCGCTTTCTGAGCAGGACCCTTGCTCATGGGCCATCGCTCCGGCACAATGCACCTTGGCTTTTTCATCTCAAGGGAGTAGTTTGGGAAGGGCAACAATTCAAGCTGCACGTCCTAGTTTTAGTGCACATGAGAGCAAGTCAAAGGGAGATCATGGGGGGATGCTAACCAACCACCCAGTTACGTCCTGGAAAGGGAAAGCACCTTTCAGGGAGAGGGGAAGTTGCACAGCGAGGGAGAAAGTGAAAGCCCAAACTAGAGGTCTTCAACCTGTGACTGTTTCCAAAAGAAGCTGCTGTCAGCTGGGCTTGTCTCTTAAATGTCACCTCCCACTGTGGGAAACCATCAGCCCACCTGGTTCCTGCAGGTCTTCGCAGCAGCAAGGTTGCACTTTTGGTTTTCTGCTTATGAAAGGGAAAGATTCAGAGCAGTGCACCTCGTGATCAGCATGCGCGAGCCGTGGAAATGTCACACCAACCCAGCCCCGGCCCGAGCGGGCGCCGTTTTCCTGGCTGCGTCACTCCGACCAGCTGTAGGCTGGTCCCTGCAACGAAACGGGCGCCTCTGCAGCCTGGGCGTGTGCCCAGCGCTGCCTCGCTGCCCTGCACAGCCTCAGCCCGCAGCACCGGGCAAACTCCCCTCCGGGCCGCCCGTGAGACGGTGGGTGGGCTTCAAACTCTCTGTTTATTTTGGCCTGGAGAGGCAAATTGCAGCGGAAGCTGGTCGGGCTGTTTTCAGGAGCCTGGAGTTAGCGGCACCTATCAAAAGCATCAGTCCTGACCCGGGAAGCCCAGTGACAGGGTCAAAGCAAAGTCCTTTAGCTGTCCCTCCTGCCCCCATGCGTTTTGGGGTGCTGAAGGCAACAGAAAGCTCCCTGCCGGCTACAGACCAGGCTTTGCAGCGCTGACAGGCTAAAGACAGCCCCGTGCTGAGTTAGATCCTGCGCCGAACGTGTTCTCTAATGGGCGCGTTCAGTTTTAGGGCTGTTTCTCAAGTTCGCGCGGGCAGGGCTGTAGGGCAGAGGGAGAGGGTGCTTTAACCCCATGACTTCGAAATGCGCTTGTGGGGAGCACGCCGAGAGCCCTGGCACGTGTCCCCTTCTGCTCACCCTTTTTCTCTGCAGTTATGAAACGCGCTGGCCGCTGCGGGTGCCTGACTGAGCGAGGGCCGGTGAGATGGTTTGTCCGTAAGAAGAGGGGCTGGGGCCGAAGCTGCGAAGCCAGGCAGGATTTCCCCACGCTCAAGCAGGTTCCGTTCCAGCACAGCCTTTGACTGGGTCCTCTCCAGACCAGTGTCCACACCCCGATGGACACAGACACATCTGGAGTCTCGGTTGTTGCAGCATCCCTCCCGGCTCTCCTCGTGGGGCTCCGGAGGCAGAGGAGGCAGGCGGCTGGGACTTTCGCTCTGAGTTAAGGAGAATGTTGGTTTTTTTTTGAAAGCTTCTTGCAAAGAAAATAAGAAAAAAGTCAGAAATTATTACCAGCCCGTGCCCACCCCTTCCGGCCGTTCCTGGTGGCCTCTCTCCCTGGCTCCTGCCAGCCAGGTACGGGGGAGTTTTCACCTGCTGAGCAGAGCCACGTATTTCCTTCGTGATCCCAGGGCCAAAGGTGGAGAACGCTGCGGCCCAGGGTCGGGCCCCTTCTGTGCAGCATCTCTGCGCCCTGGGGGGGCACAACGGGGTGTGCGGCAGCTCAGCACCGAGTGGGATGATGAGCCAATGCCCCCAGCTCCCCGTCGCGCAGAGCTGCTCCATCCCGCAGCGGGCCGCTTCCTAACTGCTTCCCTGCTGCTGCNCTATAAAAGGGAGCGGCAGCGCCGAGCGGCCCCATCCCAGTCCCATCTCCATCCCAGTCCCATCCCAGTCCCATCCCAGGCCATGGGCCGCCCCGCCGCTGCCGCCGCCGCGCTGCTCTGCCAGCTGGGGCTCTCCGCGGCCATCCAGTGGCTGTGAGTAGCGACCCGGGGGGGTGCGCCCACCCCGTACCCCCCCTTTGGGGCTCCCCCTCCGGCTGGGTCCCTGGAGGGGTGCCTGCAGTGTCGTGTCCCCCCCGCCGGCTGACACCCATCCTCTCCCCACAGCGGGCTGACGGAGAGTGGCAGCAGGGTGGCCTGGAACGAAAGCCACCACTGCCGGCTTCTTGCCGGGCTGGTGCCCGACCAGTTCCAGATGTGCCGCAGGAACCTGGAGGTCATGCACAGCATCGTCCGCGCCGCCCGCCAGACCAAGAGCGTCTGCCAGAAGACCTTCACGGACATGAGGTGGAACTGCTCCTCCATCCGACGTGCCCCCAGCTTTGGCTCTGACCTGCTGAAAGGTAAAGGATGCTTCGTCCGCGCTGTTCCTGCTCCTCTTCGTGCCCCAGGTCGCCTCCCAGGCAGGCAGCGCGGTAGGCAGCGCTTTAACGTGCAGCGCTGCTGTTCAGCTGATGGGTGTCAACTTTGGAGAAACTTGCTGCCCTTACGCTGGTGTTAATTCTGTGCAGCTCAGGTCTGCGGGCGATGACTGACAGTAACTTCCATCTCGAACAAAACCAGCT
>VWZZ01002248.1:212987-223620 GCA_013399095.1 Psophia crepitans
CGCCGTTCGCACCGTGGGGGGGGGGGGGGGCGCTCGGAGCGGTTCGGGGTTAGCAGCACCAGAGGAGAACGTGCAGTTGCTCAACAGGACCGAAATTTCTGACAATGCGTTCCGTAACGCTGCTCCCGCGAGATGCTCCAGGGTGCTGCAAACTCCCCTCTGCCTGCCCTCGCTGCCCCGGGCCGCAGAGTCCAAATTTCTGGGTTTGAAGAAGCTCCCGTCGCCACGGACGGGCCCGGCGGTGAAGCCCCTGGGCTTTCTCCATTTTCTGTCTGCGGTCTGGACAGTGATGGAGTGGGGGGAGCTCGGAGAAGGAACTAAAAAAAGCAGTTGTTTGGTAGGCACAAATTTGCTAGGCAGAGCTCCGCGTCTTCCGCGGGACGAAAAGGGGCTCTGGAAAGCTGACAAGGGCAGGGCGGTGCGGGCGGCAGGGCTGGTGGGGCTGCCTCGCTGGGCGTGCGGCGATGGGCAGGAGGGATTGCTTAAAGCACCGCACGCTGCGCTAGGGAGAGAGGGAGGGAAAACAAGTTCAGTGCTGGTGGCGACTCCAGTGTTTAATTTATTTCAGTTGTCCCATTCATGGTTTGGCTTGAACGGGGAAGATTGGAACCTCCACCAGCCACCAAGCCCGGGGTTCGGTGGTTCTCCTGCAGCCCTGGGGGTCCCTGGCGCAGGGAGCCATAGGGACCACTCTGCTTCTGTCTCACTCTAAGCATCTCTCTGTCTGGCCAGCACGCTAATTTTGGGACATTTTCTCAAGAAAACAAGGCTTTTGTAACATAGGAAGTAGCTTGCTGCAGTCGCAGTGGTGGCCGTGTCGGGTGGTCTCGGCCACAGTGGACCTTTGGCCAAGAAGGGGACCG
The DNA here is from genome assembly GCA_013399095.1 of Psophia crepitans. NCBI lineage: Eukaryota > Metazoa > Chordata > Aves > Gruiformes > Psophiidae > Psophia > Psophia crepitans. Next base: position 213,851 of record VWZZ01002248.1, read on the forward strand.
GCGCCTTGGGCCCGTTGCGGGGAGGAGGGATGGGGCTGAACATGGAGTTTGGATCCTGGCACCCGGCCTGGGGCGGTTAATGGTTCACCAAGGTTGGCTGGAGGGAAGGGGGTGGCAGGGGGAGTGGAGCGACCGTGGGCTGCTGGGCTGTCCCTCGTGGGAGGCAAGGCTTGGTGGGGACGGCTGCAGGGCCGGCCAGCCTCGGCCACCCTGGCTTGTCCCCTGCCTGCTGTCCTTGGCGCTCGCTGGGGGGCGGACACTGCCCCACGCCTCCCCGCTGTGCCGGCTGAGAAAGCCCCAACTTCTGGACATGCCAAGGAGGACACAGGAGAGGTCCTGGCCTTCAGGGAGCTCGGCACGGCACAGGACGTGCTGCTGCACTGGGCTCCGCTGGTGCACCCAGGCTCATGGACACGTCTGGGCTCGGGGGTGCCCAGCCTGCCAGCTGCCCCCTGCTTGAGCAGGACTGGCCCCAGAGTAGCCTCAGGTTGCCCAGGGCCACCTTCTGGTGTGGTCCAGCGCTCCATGGGGATGAGCATCCCCATCCCATCCCAACCCATCCCATCCCATCCCATCCCTTCTCGCTCAACTGCTTCATCCTTCCCATCCTACCTCCCACCTCACCCCTGTACCCCAACCCCAGCACCCATGGGTACCACCAGACCAGCCCCCCCACCTACCTGGGACAGCATTTGTGCAGCCCGTGCTGTTTTGGGCCAGGTGCCATGTCCCTCCCTGCAGGCAGCCGCGCCAGTGTCCAGAGCGCCCTGCGCACGCTGCTCGCAGCGCCCTGGCCCTCACAGCGTGATATCTGCTCCTGGCTCCAGCTCCTCGCCGTCCTGCAGTGGGTGCTCAGCTTCCTGCTGCTGGGTGAGTAGGAGGCTGCAGGGGGGTCCCGGTGGGGTGGCTGTGTGCCCGCTCACCCCCCTGCCCGGCTCCCGCAGGAACTGTCAGCCTGCTGCTCCTCGTCTACCTGGTGTTCACCAGCTTTTGGCCCATCTCTGCGCTCTACCTGGCCTGGATCATCTTTGACTGGGACACACCAGAGAAAGGTGGGGATGGGCACAGCCCCCCCCCTCCTCCAGCTTTGCAGCAGGATGGGGTGCAGGGTCCCCCCTTTCTCTGGGTCCATTCCAGCATGGAAAACGGGGAGTACCATGTCCTACCTGCTCTTTCCTTCCTCACCCTCCATCATCATCACTGTGGGAAGAGGGGTGCTGCGGGTCCACGGGGAGTGTTTCCCTTGGGTCCTGCTGGGCTGGGTGTCATCTCCTGCGGTCCCTCCCCGGTTTGCAGGTGGCAGGAGGCTGCCGTGCCTGCGGCGATGGCCCGTGTGGAGGCACTTTCGGGATTACTTCCCCGTGAAGGTACGACGCGGGGGTGCCGGGAGGGGGTGTTCGTGCAGGCGGTGGTGGTGGTACCACCCCAAAGGACATGCCGCTGTTATGTCCCCACCACACCCTTTCGTCCCCGCAGCTGGTGAAGACACACGACCTGTCGCCCAGCCACAACTACATCATCGGCTCCCACCCCCACGGCATCCTCTGCGTCGGCGCCTTCTGCAACTTCATCACGGGCTCAACGGGCTTCGGGGAGATGTTCCCAGGGATCCGGCCCTTCCTCACCACCCTGGCCGGCAACTTTCGCCTGCCCGTCTTCAGGGAGTACCTGATGAGCGGAGGTGAGCGCCCGTGGGCAGCGGGGCAGGCAGCTGCCCACCACCCTGCCCTGGGGACGCAGCCCCTGCCTGCCCCGCTCCTGCCCACCGCTGCCTGCAGCCAGCCGGGGGGGCTCCCGGGGGGGCTCCAAGGTCCAGTCAGTGGGAAACGCGTGACCCGTGGCCTTTGCGCTGCCCAGGAGCAGGCAGGGCAAGGGTGGTGCTCTGCCTGCACCCTGCCTGAACTCCACCCTTACCTTGTTTTGCACCCTGTCAGCACCCTGTCCGCACCCTCCCTACTCCACCCTGTCTGCGCCCTGCCTGCACCCTGCCCCTGCCCGTACTTTGCCAGCACCCTGCCCGCAGGGCTGGCAGCCGCGGGGACCCCGCCTGTCCCTGGGAGCAGCAGGGGGCACCCTTGCGCTGTCCCTTGCACGCTCCTTGCACGCTCCTTGCACGGTCCCCCCAGGCACAGTCCCGTATGGGGTCCCGTCCCCCGGGTGCCGTCCCGCAGCACCGGTGTCACCGGTGTCTGTTTTGCCGCAGGCCTGTGCCCGGTGACACGACGCGCCATCGGGTACCTGCTGTCCAAGAACGGCACCGGCAACGCAGTGGCCATCGTCATCGGCGGCGCAGCCGAGTCGCTCTCCTGCCGCCCCGGCGTCACCACGCTCATCCTGAAGAACCGCAAGGGCTTCGTCCGCATGGCCCTGCAGCACGGGTGGGTCACGGGCAGCGCCGCCGCAGGGGTCCGAGGGTCCCGGCGCCCCATCACTGCCCACCATGTCCCCTCCACAGGGCCTACCTTGTCCCCTCCTTCTCCTTCGGGGAGAATGACCTCTTCCGCCAGGTGGTCTTTGAGGAGGGCAGTTGGATGAGGAGCATCCAGCAGCGCTTCCAGAAGATGATGGGCTTTGCTCCCTGCGTCTTCTACGGCCGGGGTCTCACCTCCGTCCAGTCCCGGGGCTTCCTCCCCTATGCCAGACCCATCACCACTGTGGGTGAGCATCACCCGCTGGGGTGGAGGGGGTCCCCAGAAGGTGGAGGGGCAGAGGAAAAGGGCACCCCGCGACGGGTGGTGTTGGAAGGCAACGCTCAGCTCACGTCCCCGATGAGCTGAGCACGTCCCCACGCTGCCGGCCTGACCTTCTCCCCTCCCGGCAGTGGGAGAGCCGGTGACGGTGCCCAAGATCGAGGACCCGAGCTGTGAGACGGTGGACATGTACCATGAGATGTACGTCCGCTCCCTGCTCAAGCTCTTCAACGAGAACAAGACCAAGTACGGGCTGTCGGAGACTGATGAGCTGCGCATCCTCTGAGCGCGGCCGGCGCCGGCGGCCAGATCCTGGCTCACAAGGGCGGCTGGCTCTTGCGGGTGGGGATTTCAGCCGGCTCGGCACTGGGAACACGCGGGGGACAGTCTCCACTCTGGCCCTCCGCTCCTCCGGCCAAAAAACCTGCGTGGGAGGAGGGAGGAGAGGAGGAAGCGAGGGGAGGGGGAGATTGGGAGAGAGTCCTCCTTGAAAGGGGTTTGGGGGGGCTGCGGGTGACACAGCTGTCCCCTGAGGACGTGGGGAGGCTGGCGTGAGGCTGGGGGCCAGTGATGGGCACGGTCCCCCCAGGACAACCAGGACACCACGAGCTGAGAGAGGGGGTGTCACAGGAGGAAGGAACAAGACGGGCTTTTTGGGGTGGCATCCCGATGGCATGCAGGACCAGGCTGGGGAGACATCCCCCGGGGTTGGGGTGACACTCTCGGACTTGGGGACCCGTGGAAGTGGCCTCAGCCAGGACTCTGTGGCCCTGGGCGAGGGGTGGGTGCTGCTCTGGCCCCAGATGAGCCTTTTCCACCACCTCTGTACCCAATACAGATTTCCAACCTCGCTGCCGCTGCCTGTGTGTGCGGGGGGGCAGGATCGGCAGCATCCCGTGCAGATGGACGTGCCACCCACCCATGTCCCCTCCCTGCTAGTCCCATCTCCGGGGCTGGGGCCGTGCTTGGTGGGGACCTTCGCACCACTCAGGTGCAACCGAGCAGCTCCTGGGTCCACCTGGGCCACATTGGATATAATGGGAGCAGCAGCTGCTCTTACTGGGTTAACTGGGCTGAGGAGGGATGTCTCATTCTCTCCCTGCTTTCTGTTCCACGGTGAGTGAGGGGCTCTCTGGGTACCGCTGTCCGGTGGGATGTGGATGCGGGGTATCCCTGGGACCTTCCCCTTCCCTGGGTGACCTGGGCAGCTCCTGGTGGGTTGTGGCTGTGTGTGGCTGGTGCCGCACGGCCGTGGCTGGAGGGACAACCCAAAGAAGCTATGGGCTTCCCTTCCCCAGGGTGTGCTGGCAGGACTCTTGAGGGGGTGATGGGGACAGCCCCTCCTGGGGTTCTCCGTGGTGGGGACAGCCCCATCCCACCCCCGCCCGGGCTGGCGTGGGAGCGTCGGCAGCGCTGATAGCCATCTCTGGCCCGCTCCTCTCTGCGCAGGCACTCGGTCAAACAAACGGGCTGGGCAAACATTTGGAAAGCAAACACCCATAAAGGCAGATTCCCGAGGACTCTGCCAACACCGCGGGTGTCACCGATCCGTCCCCCTGCTCCGATCCTGCCCTGGCACTAAGGTGGCGGGTGGCTTTTCTCTGCTCTCAAATGCTTTCTGGGGTAAGGGTGGGCATCTCGTCCCTCTTCCTTCTGCTATGGGGAGAAACAGACCAGGCATAGAGAAAGGGGAAGGGGCTTTATTGGGGGACGAGGGGCAGCGAGTGCCCGGTGCCGTGTCCCTGCCCACCCCCCCGAGGCCAGCAGTGTGACAGAGACATCTCTGGGGGACCCAGCGTCGGCTCCATCCCCAGGTTCAGTCTGGTCCCGGCACGTTGGTGTTGAGCAGACTGGAAGCGCTGTGCGTGCCCAGGGAGGGATGGACCGATGTCCATTCTCCTTAGTGACCTGCCAGCCCCCACGTGTCCCCGGGACATGCGCCATGGGCCAGCCTGCCATCCCAAAATGGCTTTCTCAGCATCCTTCCTGTTCCCGTGGGAAGGTGGCTGTCCTGCCCTGAGCAGTACAAGCACCCTCCTCCCACAGTGTCCCGGGGCAGGGCTGAGACAAGCCCCGTGGCCACCCATCCTCGGCCCTGTAGTCTCTGCCCCACAGGGACAGGTTTGGGGACCCAGGGGTGCCAGGGTGGAGCCCAGAGCAGCTGTGATTCATTGAGACCAGGGACGAGGTTACTGTGACCCCCCATTGGTCCCTCAGCACCCGGCTCCGTTCCGTGCTGTCCCTGTCCCACAGGTGTCACTGGTAGTGTGGCCACCACCCGTGACATTGTCCATGGAGGGAGACACCAGGGCCAGGTCATACGTGGGCACAGGCCGGAGCCGCTGGGCTGGCCCCCGGCGTAGCCGTCCCCGATACTTGTCCCCAGCCATGAAGTACAAGATGGGGTCAAGGCAGCTGTTGATGCTGGCCAGTGGCCGCGTGATCTTGTAGGTGAAGTTGATGATGTTGAGGGTCTGGCAGTCAGCTTGGAAATAGCGGGAGGTGTAGTAGATGGTCCGGGTGATGTGGAAGGGCACGAAGCAGATGGCAAAGACAGTGAGCACGATGATGATCATCTTGATGGAGCGTTTCTTGTAGGAGGGCATTCGAGGACTGGGGCTGGAGAAGCTGGACTTGCCGAGTCTCTTGGCCATCAGGCAGTAGCACAGGACGATCACCAGGAAGGGGACCCCAAAGAGAAGGGCCATGATGGAGGAGCTGTAGTGCACGTAGTGGTCAAACTCCTCGGGCTTGGTGGTGTCGTGGCACAGGGTGCTGTTGCCCGTGGAGCTGGTGGTGACAAAGATGAGGTTGGGGATGAGGCAGATGGTGACGACAAGCCAGGCAGCCACACAAATGATGCGGGCATGTTTGGTCTTCACCCACTTCAGGGAGCGGATGGGGTGGCAGATGCCCATGTAGCGGTGGATGCTGATACACGTGAGGAACAGGATGCTGCTGTAGAGGTTAGCATAGAAGAGGAAGCGCACGATCTTGCAGAGCCATGTCCCAAAGGGCCAGTTGTTACGGTCGGCGTAATAGTAGACCAGAGTGGGGAGGGAGAGGACGTAGAGCGTGTCAGAGACGGCCAGGTTGAACATGTAGGTGGTGGTGGCATTCCAGGGCCTCATCCTGGAGATGAACATCCACAGGGCCCAGGAGTTGAGGGGCAGCCCCACCAAGAAGACGAGCCCATAGGAGACAGGCAGCAGGATGAACTTGAACTCCTCGTTGAAGACGCACTTTGTCTCCGACACCGCGGTGGTGTTTCCTCCTGGCCAGGGAGCTGTTGTTGGTGTCCACAGGGCAACTGGGAACGTCCGGACTGAAGTGGCCATGTTCTCCGAGCCAGATCTAGGGGAGCAGTTAATAAAAGCGCATTAGTCATTGATCCCGACCATTGTCAGGCACAAAGCGTGGAAAGGAGCCAAAGATGCCAGATTTTTTCCCCCCCTCCAGAAGCTCCGGCCACTTTGATGGTTCTCTGGTTTTTCTCAGCTCGCGCGTTCAGGCCTTGCGGGGAACCGAGGGGGACTTGACAAATCCTCCCCTTCGCAGCCCCCGCCATGACACCCGTTAATCATCCCTTTGAGCAGCGCGCAGTGACACCAGCGCCGCGTGGAACTGGGAAGCGTGCCTGAGACAGAGGACCACGCCGGCCCCGCCGGCCAGCAGCCCCACGGCGCGCCGAACAATGAGACCTTTATGAGCAACAGCAGCCCCTGGCCGGTGCCAGCACAGCCTCTTGGAAGCTGGCTCAGCCTAATTGGCACCATCGTGACAATGCTGCTCGTCCCAGAGGGCTCCTTGACAGAAGAAAGGCGGGAGGAGAAGAAAGGCTTGTCTGGGGGAATGTTATGGCCCAGAGAAATCCTCGGGGGGCTGTTAACGGAGCCTTTGGGAGAGCATCCCTGGACGGTGAGGGGCCTCCAGCTGCCGAGTGTCCTCCATAGGGAAGGGATGATCTAAGCCCTGCGGAGAGGAGCTGCGCCGGAGCCAAGTCCCAGCTGAAGGCAGCGCAAGCTCACAAGGCAGGCAGGACGTCTCCCCGCACACACTGTGGGGATCAAAGGCTGGGATCTGCATCCTCCTGGCAAGGCGTGCGGAGGAGCTGTCAGAGGGTTGTGTTCACCTCTCAGGACGTCTGAAGTTGAGATCCTGCTCCTCCAGAGGAACAGGGAGCTTGTGCATCCAGCGTGGCATCCCACAAAGGAGCGGCTCTCTGAAGGTTCCCCCCACCTCGGCCCCTCCGTGCCTGCTGCGGTCACTGGCGGAGCGATTTCGGAGCGCCCGCTTCTGCCGGCTGAGGACAGACGCTCGGATGAGTAACCTGGGAGCAGGCGCATCTGCTGTGCTGCAGGCAGAGGCAAGGGTGCAGCCAAAAGCCGTATCTGATGGAGGGAGCTGGTGTGCCACCAGTTTCTGTTGCTCCAGAGCTCACCCAGGAGAGGTGGTGGGTACCAGGATGGAGGAGGACTCGGGGCTCAGGGAGACGCATGTGAGCGGGGTGCTGGTGTCCGTGGTACGAGGTGGAAGGCTGGGTTGTCTCAGGCTCCTTCATCCCTTGGCTCCCTCACCATCACCCTCCTGTTTGCCCCTTGCCTTCACCACGGAGACGTGCAGCCGAACGGCTTCTCGTGCCAAGCGCCGCTGGCACGAATACCCCGTAGGGCGTATCCATGGGGTCAGCTGAGCTGCCATCCATCTTCTCCCTGCAGGGCCTCACCTCGAGAGACATCCCTGAGTTTACAGAGATGATCATAAACGAATCAAGAGGCAGATGGGCAGGTGGGTGGCTGCGGGACCGGCTCCTCCGTGCCGCACGCACCTCCGTGCCCTCTGTTTGAGTTGTGGGCTGAGCTGCAGCTTCAGGCTCACATCAAACACCCTGCAGTTTCCTTCCCGCTGCGGCCAGTGCAGGCAGCTGCCTGGCTTTATTACAGGGATGAGTTCAGAGAGCAACAGGCAGGTCCTGATCAAACATTAACACTGGGAAGAACTTTCTCTGTTTTCCCAGAACCAGGAGGGAAAACCAGCTGGTAGGAAACCCTGAGCCCCCGGGCTGTGGTGCCAGCAGTGGTCCCACAGGGTCCCAGCGGCTGCATCTCCCCACGCCGCGACGCTGCCAGGGACACGAGGCACCAGGAGATCTGTTTTCCTCTTCTAACCTCTGCGTGCAACTGAGCGTGAAGCCTTGAGCCCGACCGGACCGGAGGTGCCGCAGGGTTCAGTGACCAAAGCCAATGCCCATGTCATAGGTCAACAAACAACCAAGATATGAAGAAGTCAATAAATCAAAAATATTAATCTGGCATAAGAAATACATAGGGAAAAAGAGCCCAAGCAGCTGCAGGGTGCCAGGCTGCTTGGAGGAGAGCACAGGTATGCGGCTTCTGCCAGCTGATACAGCCCGAGCATGGTCATTGCTCAGCAGAATGATTTAACCATACCTAAGCCAGCTTCCTTTGAGGGTAACCACCAAAAAATAGAAATGCAAAGGATGACATTTGGCAAGCTTTATCTCAACAGGTTTCCTGCTTCCTCATCTTAGTCATGATCAAAATCAGTGATTTAAATGACTGATTCACATCAGTCCACCCTGAAGACACGTCACCACCGGGCCCATTCCTGTTCCTCGCTGACATCCCCAGCAAGGCGCACTCTGGCCACCGCCTCTCCAGCATGTGGAGGGACTGGCTGCAGCCATGGTGAGGTCTGAGCCAAGCGTCTGGGCTCGCTGCTGGAGCAGGAGATGGAAGGCACTGCAGGGAAAGGACATGCAGCTGGGGAGGCGATGCCTGCTCCTGCCCTGCCCGTTCGGGGGATGCACAAGGGCTGCGATGCTGGGGAATCCCTCGCCCATGGCGAGCGCGTCCCCTGGGACAGTGCCTGCAGCCTGGCCCCCGCACGTGCCCTAGAAAGCAGCAAGGGATCCTGCAAAACACCCACATGGCCACTCCCCAGCGGAAAGAGGCAGGAGCCGGCCACGGGGCCGTGTGGCGGGGGGCACGCGCTGCCCTTGGCCCTTTGCGGCAGGAACAGGAGCTCTGCCCTGGCTCCCAGCCCCGCAGCCGCGACCACCCTGAACCCGTGCTTTGGCCCCGCGGGCAGCACCCACTCCAGTGGGAGCCGGCAGCCGCCCCCAGCCTGGGGTGCCCCAGCAGCTGGCCGAGGGTGCCGGCCCGGGGGATTTACGGGGGCGTGGGAAAGGCACCAATGAAATGAATGAGTGGGGCGGCAGCGAAGGCAGACTGCCCCCGCACCAGAGCCCTGCCCGCTGGCAGGATGGGGCGCTGGGTCAGGGATGGTGCTGCGGCGGCAGGAGCTTCGCAGAGGGGGTGGTAGAGCGGATTTTGGAGGGGAGCGAGCAGCCGCCGAGCGACGCAGGGCTGGGTGAGCCCAGGACCAGCTGCCACTGGAGCACGGGAAAACCAGGGCTGTTCTTCTCGCCTAAGCCCTCAGAAAATGCAAAACAAGGGGAAATTATGCCAAACATCCCGCGCAAGGACCCTTGTCCCTAATCGCCACGTGGTTTGTGCAGCCAAAGCCCCGGCACAAGGTGAGCATGACCTAATTTCTTTTCGATCCTTCTCTTCGGCTGCAAGAGCAGCCAAAGCACGATCTGCCTGCGCTGCCCAGGCGCCCGTGCCTCCTCCCTGGGGACACCAGTGGGGCCAGGCGCTTCCCTCGCTGCCCACCACGTCCCCTGCCCCGAGGTGATCCCCCTCTCTGCGTGGGGTGGGAGGTGAGGGTCTCCTTTCGCCCTCGGGTGGCCTGTCCCTGTCCCGCCGCCTCCCCAGGGAAGGGCAGGACCCAAAGCTGTGGCAGCCCAAGAGGCAGCCTCGTCGTGCGGGGAGGCAGCATGGGATGGAGAGGATGGAGAGGAGCTGGCTCCACCAGGAAGGATGGAGGCCCTTGGTGATGGAGAAAGGCAGTGGCGTGTTCGGGAGCAGGGATTTGGGGACGGTGGAGGGGTAGGGAGAGCTGGCTGACCCCCGCCCCGCACCCGCCCAGCCCTGGGGATCCCACCTCTGTCCCTCGGGGGGCCGAAGCCGCTGCCCGCGGGCCCCCCCAGAGCCC
>VWZZ01002248.1:223949-242978 GCA_013399095.1 Psophia crepitans
CCCACCGCGCCGCGGGGTGCTGCCCTGCTGGCACCCCAGCCCTGTGGGGCGATCCTGGGGACAAAGGTGGCCACTGCCACCTTGAGTCCAGCCTGGGCATAGTGTCCCCCAGCGCGGGGCCCTGCCGGCTTGGGGTGTCGCTGGTTGGGGGGCACCGTGCCCCCCCGCTGCCCGGGGGGGTTAGCTCCTTTGCCAGCGTGCAGGTGGGTGACAGGTGAGTGCCGCGCAAACGCGCCAGCGTTGTGACGAACGGGGCACACGGGGTGCACCCCAAGACGCAGGGGACCGCGGTCGGGTGTGAGCTGACTCCGGGGAGCGGAGGTGCGAGGGCTGGGGGTGCGGGGGCAGCCCGGGGGTCCTGGGTGGGCAGAGCCGGTGCGTTCGGAGGGGAACCGTGCCACCGCAAGCAGCCGCCGAGGGCAGAGCCCCCCAGTACTGTGCGGGAGCCACGTGGGGCACCAGGGCAAGGGCACCCTTGAAGGTCGGGGTTTGCGGGGTCCCCAGTTAAACAGGGGGGAGTTGGGGGGCAATGGTCCTGGAGCACTGGGAGCCGGTGCTCTCCCCACCTGCCTCGGCTCGGCTCGGCCCAGCATGCTCCCTCCTTGCCCCTGCACAGAACCCGGCGTTGCACGCACGCAGCCCGGTGTCCCTGAGGCTTTATTCTGGATGGGGACAGCAAGGGACGTCTCGTCAGGGAAGGGTGCCGCAGCCCCGGGAGCAGCTGCTGTAGGAGAAGTGCTCTGGGAACACCGGCCAACCAGGGCTGAGCCCGAGGAGGAGGGAACAGCTGCTGAGGCCGAAGGCATGGGGTCGTGCAGGGCTGAGCTGCCCATAGGTGCTGCTGTGCTCTTGCAGGCTGCAAGTCGGTCACCTGGAGAGGCTGAGCCTTGAGGTCCGAAGCACCCAGCAGTCCCCACTTCCCAAGTGGCCTCAACATCGCCCATGGCCCCTGTCCAAGGAATGCTGGTGGGACTCAGCGTGGTTCTTCCATCGTCACTTTGGGGAGGGAGGATGGAGACAGGCGGCGAGACCTGGAAAGTGTCCTCCACCAGAGGAGCTTCCTGAGCGCTTGCTGGTGAGGCCAGACGAGTTGGGAGCACGACCAACAGGTCCAGCCCGGGGTGCCTGCCTGCCTGGTCCCCCTTGGCAGCTCTCTGCCTGCCCCGGAGGCTCCACAGAGGAGCAGGGATAGGTGCTCTAGTTGCTGGGTCCGAGGTCAGGTATCCACGGCAGGCCCACTGGGGTGTCCTCGCTGAGCCAGGGGTGGGTCGGGCTGGGCGCCCCGGCCTCCAGCAGGTCCCGCTCCTTGAGGTCTCTGCATGTGGAAGTGCTGGAGGAGTCACCAAGAGGGAGCAGAGTACCTGCATGGCCCCAGGACATTCACAGAGATATGGGGACTTGATATTCTCCTGCCCTGCTGCGTCCCCACCCCGAGGCTCACCTCTCCTCTGCCCCAGGGTGTTGGCCTTTGCCAGGGACCCCGGAGTCACGGGAACTGGCCCATGCATTGCCCCCCTTTCTGAGCTCCAGGTCCTGGGGGTACCTGAAGGTCTCCAGGTGGTCCCAGTCATGATCCTGCAGCCCTTCTGCATTCTGCTGCAAGCTGAGGGGGCCCAGGCACGCACCGACGCTGCGGGACCACTCACCCCTGTCACAGGGCCGCTGGGGAAAGAAGAACAAGGACACGTGCCAGCAGAGTCACACCGGGACCCCAGCTTCACGTCCTGGGAATGCCCTGGGAACAGGACCTTGCATCTGCTGGTGACCCCATGGCCAAAAGCAGGTCTCCTCCCCTCCCTGAGCTCCCCAAGCCCCTCGGCTGAGCTCCAGGGCCCCGTGGGGACTGCAGTAGTACCTCTCCATGGTAGCCACGCTGGTGAGCATCTGAAGTGCACCTCTGCACCTCCCGGTAGGGCCGTGGAGGTGGCTCCAGGACGCTGTGGGACTGGCACAGCAGGGTCTTCTGGCTGTCCCCTCTGCGCCCAGGGGCCGCCCAGTCCAGCTGGCTCAGGCAGGTGGCCATGTGCAGTGCTGTCAGCGAGCAGTCGCCCAGCCCCGGGGCGTCCCTCGCCACCACGGCCGATTTGGGTCTCTTCTGCCGGCACACGCCGGGGGGGCTGAGCAGGCACCCACGGGACGGGTCCCCTGGCATGCCGCGGGGCCAGCCGCCCCACCGCTCCGCCTCTGAGGGCGAAGGGACCTGTGCCCCAACGGGGCTGCGGTGCCGCTGGCCCCCGGCCGGGCTCTCTGCCTGCTTGTCGTGTGCTTCACCAGTGCCAGGGGCCGGCACCCACGCGTTGGGGACCCCCTCGAAGATGAAGTAGGCTGGGTTGGTGTAGTCGGTTGCTGGCTCTGGGAGGCTGCGGGGCCGGCTCCTACGAAGCACGGTGGGAGGGGGCTCAGCGTCACCCCGTGGCCGGGGCTCGTGGCGGAGCTGAGCCTGCCTGGCGTACCGGAGTCGCTGCAGGGGTGGCTTGGGGCACGTCGTGGCGTCTGCTGCTGGCTTGGCATCCTCCTCCTCAAAGCTGATCCATTCTGCAAGGACACCGAAGTCTGGCCTCTCCCCGGCGGGCGCCGCGCGGCCCCTGCCCACGGCTGGGCTCCGGGTGGGCACGGGAGGGGCTGGGGGGCGGTTGCCTTTACCGTAGAGCCTCTCGCGGGTGCCGCGCCTGTCCTTGGGGACCCGGACTTTCACCCAGCCACGCATGGAGCCCGTCTCCTCGCCGCGGTGGAAGAGGAAGGTCTCAAACTGCTGGGCCATGCTGCCGATCATTGACCTCATGGCGATGCAGCACTCGCCTGCAGGCACAGCGCACGCCTGCGTTACTGCCTCAGGCAGCTCGGGGGGGGGACAGGGGAGCCCCCCGGGAGCAGGGTGAGTGCCAGGGTCCCTGCTGCCAAGCTCCAGCTGCAAAACCTCGCACGCAGCAGGCTGTCACCGGAGCCCTGCGGGGTTGTGCTCGGCACCCCCCGCGCCACCGTCCCGCACGCACCGTAAGACTCGCAGCTCTCCACGCCCTTGATGCTGAGGAGCAGGTGCTGGTCCCCCAGGTACTCCAGGTCTGGCAGGATGGGGTGCAGCTGCATGCAGAGAGATGGGTGCTGGGGGGGGCTCTGTCCTGGGGGACACGGTGACAGCCCCCGGCACCCTTTGGGGCTCAGGGTACGGAGCCAGCAGGAGGGATGGGGAAGTGGAGGGAGGAGGACACTCGAGGGCTGGGGGTGGGGTCAGCAGATGCTGCCCTCCCGGGTGCATACCACGGGCAGATGCTTTGCAGACCAACCCAGTTTGAGGAAGCCGGGGATGTCACAGCTCTGGGAGGTGTTCTCCCCGCTCCGCTGGGCCTCTGCCAGGGGAGAGCGGGGGGCACAGTTTCAGGCGAGGGCAGCTCGCCCCCGTGGCACGCCCCCAGCCCCGGCGGGCCACCTCACCCTCCAGGCAGTAGGAGTGAAACTCGATGTAGCACTTGCTGCGGCTGGCGGTTTTCACGATCACCTCGATGCTCTCCCACTCGATGCAGGCCAGGGGCTCGGGGCCGGATCCGGGAGCTGCAGGCAGGCGCCGGCGGGTTGGCGTGCGCCGGCCGAGCACCGCGGCCGGGGCTGTCCCCAAACCGGGTGCAGGGGGTCACGGACCCCGACCCCTTACCCTTCTTGGGTACAAACTGCGATGTCACTCCCACCTCGAAGGTGGCGAAGACAGGTGAGTGGTCACTGGTGACAATGTCATCGGTGCAGCCTGGGTGGTAGGAGGGGTCAGCTGGGTAACAGCCCCCAAGCCCCGGGGTCCCAGGCAGCGCTGGCCAGCCCGGGGTCCCCCCAGCCCTGGGATCTCGCTCACCATAGGAGTTACAGACCACGTGGGTCTCCGGGTGTGACTTCCACAGGATGCGGTCACACCATGAGGGGACATTGATCCTCATCTAGGAACAGGGAAAGCAGCCAGTTTTGGTGTCCCTTGGGTCTGGCTTCCCCCAGCCCGGAAAAATCCCCCAGCACCCTGGAAAGTGAGCTCCTTCCCACCCGAACCCCTTTGGGGAGGGAGGGGGCTGGCAGAGGCATGGGGGGCTGAGCATCACCACGCAACCCCCTGGCACCATCCGAGCCTGCCGTTCCCGTCCCTCGCAGTGTCCTGCAGCTCAGCGGGAGGCTCTGGGAACTCACCCCCGTAGGCTTGAACTTCTGCCACATGTAGCTGTCCCGGGAGCCCCGCTCGTACCGGTACGTGGGGGGGAAGGAGATGTCACCCTCACCTGGGAACCAAGACACAGAGGTGGCAAGGGGTCAGTGTCCCTGCCTGTCCCCACAGCTGCAACCAGCTGGGGAGAGGCCCCACGGGGGGTCACGGTCCCCATCTGGGGCTCACACCGACAGCCAGCACCCTTGGCCCCCCCCAGCTGTCCCCATGCCTGCACACTTTTGGGGTGCAGAGCCCAGGGACCGGTCCTGGGGGCTTGCACGGTGCACAGCAAGGTCCCCAGGCTTTCGGCACCTCACACAGGGCTGTGCCAGGACAGGCCACCACCATGTGCTGGAGTGGCGCGGGGACAGGTCTGCAGGGACCCTGGGTGCCATTATCTTGGTGGGGGGAGCAGTGCCCTCGCACTCACTGAATCGCAGGAACACCTTGTTCTTCTCCCGCTCCAGGTTGAGCTGGTCAACAGCCAGGAGGGCTTCAAACTCCTTCTTGGTTATATGGGCAAGGATGTCCTGTGCCGGGGGAGGGAGGTGTAGCGAGCCCGGGGTCCTCTCAGCCCTGCGGCCACACCGGCGCTGCCACCCGTGTGCCGCCACCCCCAGCCGCGGTGCCCGCAGGGTCCCACCTGCACGTCCATGTCCAGGCGGTAGTTGAGGTCCCCGAACCAGAAGAGGTGGGTGAAGCGCAGGGTGAGGTCGAAGGCGCTGAGCCGCTTGTCGCCCAGGACGAGGGAGCGCAGGATGTCGCTGTAGTTCTGGTTACGCCTGTGGGGGTTACGGCAGCACTGCGTGAACCTCCCTGGGGACATCTCAACCTCATCCTGCCCCTGCCAGGTGGGGACAGGATGGGGACAATGACAGGGCCACAGCCCCCTGGGGCTCCTCCAGCCCCCTGAGACACCCCTGCCCCGGGGCAGCCCTGTTCCCCCAGGCCCCTCCACCACCTGTGGGTCTTCTCGCTGCCGGAGGCCAGATGGCAGTTGACGAAGCCGAGGGAGGTCCCGTTGAAGAGGAAGGAGACGCCCACAGCTCCCTTATTCCCTGCAGGGATGTGCTGGGTACTGAGCTCTGGGGCTGGAGGTCCTGGGATGGTCCCCAGGCTGCCCCCTCGCTCTGGGGCATCCCCCCCACCCCATCTCTATACCCAGAGTGTTGGCAATCCCGGTTTTCACGCTGGAGGTGTGGACGTGGCTGATGCGCCGCTCGTGCTCAGGCTTCACCAGCACTACGATCTTGATGCTCCAGAGGCATTGCAGGGCGACCTGGAGCGGGGGGGGCACATGGTCAGTCTGCCTGCTCCCCGCCATCACCCCATGGATAAGCACGATGGGGATGGAGAAGCAGCAAGGTCAGCCAACCCATCCCTGAAAGGTGGCTCCTGGGGAGGGTGCTCCCTGCGCCGGGTCCACCAGCCATAGGTGGCTCCTTGGGCTGCATTTAGGGTGGGAGAGGACCCTGGGTTTGGGGGTAGGAGCCCTGGGGCAATGGCTGCTGGAAAGCAGCTCCCTGGGGATGCCTTTAGCCTGCTCAGCACTGGGTGCCCCCCAGGCACAGCCGGCGGGGGTCCGTTACCACTCGGTAGTCGATGGCCATCAGGGTCTTCAGGGATGCGCGGAGGAACTCGACCCACTCGCGGTCGCCCAGGGAGTTCTCCTGGGTGCCGATAACGTAGATGTCGTGGGGGATGCAGGCGGTGGTCTCATCCTGTGTACGCCCCAAGCCCCTCGAGGTCAGCCAGGAGGCGATGGAGCGGGGCGGCGGCGTGCTGCCTGTGGGCAGGGACAGTGGGTCACCAGAGTGGGGGACGGCACAGGGCTGCCCCTCAAGCCCCCCTCCACCCCCAGGCCTTGTATGTCTCCAGGAGCTGCTGGGGACAGGAAGCATCATGCCAGCCCTGTGGTCTGCCCACACACATCCCAGGCTGGTGCTGGGATTTACTGCTACCGTCCAAAGCCCTCCCAGTACCCCAGCAGCTCTGTTTCCCCCACAGCAGCCGGCTGAGCGGATCATGATGGGACAAACCCGAAAGCGGCCAGGTCAGAGTCTTCTCCAGCCTCCTCCTCCCACCGAGGGCCAGCTCAAACATCAGGTTTCCTGGGGTAGCTCCCTGCAGCCCTCACCTCCCAAAACCCACCAGGGCCGATGATGAGCTGTGACAGCTTCCCAGGACAACATGACCTTGTCCTGGCCCCTTACCCATGTTCCATGTCCCGACGTACACTGAGATGAGGTCGGGCTCATCCAAGTTGGAGTGCTGGATCTTCATCAGCTGCAGCAGCTGGCAAAAGGCCTCTCGCTTCTGTGGGACAATATGGGTGGCTTAGGGCCCCCAAAGGGGAGCCAGGAGCCACAGCGCCCAAAAAGTGGCCGGGTCGGAGGTACATCACCCCAGGAGCAGGAGCTGGCTGCATCCTTGCATCCCCCGGGGTGCTCAGCAAGCGCAGCCGGTGCCGCTCACCCGCGCGCTGGGGAAGATGAAGTCTCTGCTCAGGCTCCTCTGTGGCTCCCGGTCGTACACCAGCCTCACCTTGCTCTGCACGCTCTGGTATTTGATCAGCTGCAGGACTGAACGCCAAGCATGAGGGGGGCAGCAGTGGCATCCCCCTCCTGCCGCCGGTGCCAGCAGCCAGCGGGGGGGTGGGAGCTCGGGGTGTGACCGAGTCTGCAGCCCATCGCCCTGGCATCAGGCCTGTGCCAGGGAATACCACAGCCCCACAGAGCCCCATTGATGGCCGGTGGGGAGTCTGCAGCCCCTTACTTTTGTCCTGTGGGATAGTCTCCTCCGGGGACGCGCCGCCCCGCTTGGAGATGGCCACCGTGCCTGACTCCACGTCCACCATCAGGGTTGCCCGCTGCGACTTGCCCACCTTCACCTGCAGACGGGGAAGCGGTTCCCGGTCAGCCCCGCGCCTGCCCGGCCCAAGCAGTGACACCGGGGTGGCTCTGCCCTGCACCCTCACCTCGAAGCTCTGCACAGCCAGGGGCTTGGCGGCCGGCGGGGGGGCTGCTGCCACGCTGGGCAGCGCCAGGTTGTGCCTCGACACCGTCTCCTGCAGCGACTTCAGCACCTGCCGGAGAGACGGGCACTGGTCTGGGGGCACTGGGCTAACTGGGAGACCTGGGCACCCTGCACCAGCCTGTCCTGCCCCGAGGGGGCTGTGCCGTCCCCGTCAGCTTGCTGTGCCGGAGGCGCTAGTTCAGGTGAGGGGTCTGGGGAGCAGAGGAAGGTTCCCCAGCTCGGGGCACCGGCAGAGCCGGGCAGTGGCTGCGGTGGGCAGTGGCCGCTCTGCGCCCAGCCGGGCTTCCCCAGCCTGGAATCGCAGTGGGCGCGGGCACCTTCTTCTCCAGCGAAGAGAGGAGGTGGTTGACAGTAGATATCTTGTTGAGGAGCAGCTCAAGGTCTGGATCACTGGTCAGGAGACCCTGAGGGGAAGGGTGGACATTTGTGGAGCAGCCTGGTGGCACAGGCTTCCCCAGCCCGGCGCCGTGTTCCCCGCAGACCAGCTGCACCCAGCCGCACGTGGCCGGGCACCTGCGGGTGGCCGGGGGCTGCAGTGGCCCGGGGGGCTCACCTGCTCCCTGGCCGGGCTGCGAGGGGACATGGGGGGGTCAAACACCCTGGCCAGTGTCTCCAGACCTGCCAGCGTGAAGTCAATCTCACTGCAGAGGAGCAGAGAGGAGCGGAGCAGGTGAGAGCCGGTAAGAACTTCTCCCGAGCCTCAGTGGCAATGCTCGGCCACCATGAAGGAGACGGGGACAAGGTGGGTGGCACCGGGGGGGTGTCGTCGTCCCCCATCCCGCTGCTCCTGGGTCACTTGCCTGTGCAGCGCCCGGCAGGCGGTGACAAGCGCGGTGCTGAGATGGCGCAGCTGTGGGTGCCCGTGGCGCAGCGCCTCCAGGTCCAGCTGCAGGTGGTGGTTCAGGTACTCGGCCATGAAGCCCATGAAGTCGCTGGCCGGGCTGCAAGGGGGTGTGTGAGCATCTTTGGAAAGATCCCCGCTCCGGGGCGTGCCAGCATCGCCAGCAAGGGGTGGCCGTGCCCAGTCCATCGCCCCTGCCAGCCGGGGGTGGGCGGGGGCACGGTACCTGCTGTGGACCTGCTCCTGCAGCCTCTGGTGCAGCTGCTGCGAGATGTGGGTCCGGCCGGCGATGGGAGCGCTGAGCCACGCGCCCACCCCAGCTCCCCCAGCCGGGACCGCGCTCGCTGCGTGCCCGCTGCCTTGGCCGTCCTCCCCATCTGCGGGCAGAGGACAGCCAGCTCAGCAGGACCCCCTCCCTGCTTGCAGCCCGGTGTGGCCCCCACCACGCTCTCCCCAGCTCACCCGAGTCCTCGTCGGCCGCCTGCCTCGGCCGGTGCACGGGGTAGAGCAGGGGGGTCACCAGCCCATTGTTGGGCTGCTGGTAGGCACCGATCAGGTCGGGAAGGGTGCGGAAGCACTTGGCCTGGATGCCCTGGATGGTCTGGGGAGGCACACAGGGGGGAAGCACCGTCACACCCCCCCCGCCAGCTCTGCGTGCCAGTGCAGCCCCTCGCCGGGCTGCAGACCGGCCTGCTGTGTGAAGCAGGTCTGTCCCCCCAAAATGTGCCCACGGTGAGCTGTGAGTGCCGGCTGGACGCCAGCCAGCGGGGAGCTCACCCCAGCCCCGCGCAGGGCAGCAGAGCAAGGAGAGGAGTGTGGAGATGATATCTGCCTCGCACGGCAGATGGGGATGCTCCCTGGGGACCCTCGGGGTGCTCCTTTGAGGGGGCTAGCAAGGGCGGCTGCAGAGAGCTGGGTACCAGGAGACACCGTGAAGTGACACCCAAGGGGGAGACGAGGCCGAGCCGGCTGCCAGGACAGACACCGTGGGGACAGACATCACAGGGCTTGGGCTGGCAGCGGCCGTGGGCTGGGTGGGGAGGCAACCACCTTCCCAGGCGGCCCGTGCCGGAGGGGCGGCTGCAAGGCGCTCACATCCTGCGGTGCTGGGTGTTGCAGGCAGCTCGTGCAAAAAGCAAACCGCACTGCTCGCTGGCGTGCTGGTGTGCCGGGGCCGGCGGGCAGACACCGCCTCTCCGGGTGCTGTGTGGGGGGCTGGCGGGGCAGGCGAGCACCCCGGTCCCACCACACCTGCATCCTGGCCGCACCGCAGCTCGCAGCCGGTGCCCTGCCTGGCACGGCACCCAGCCTTGTTAGCCAGGGCAGGGAGTGCACCCCAGTGCCACCCAGCTTTGGGCACCCACCACTGCACCCACCTGGACGGAGAGCAGCCCCTCATCATCGGGGAGGATGCGGTAGGTGTGGACATGCCTCTGGAACCTGGGAGAGAGCAGAGGAGGGCCCCATCGTGCCCCCCATGACACTGTGGGCACGTGGCAGCGCTGGGGGAGTGCGCTCGGCACCCAGCCCTGATGCAAATATCCACACCCCCCCNCTGACTGCAGCAGGCATGGCCACGGCATGCCGGGAGCTCGTGTCGCTGTCACTGTTCACCGAGGCACCCGCAGCCCCGCGGCTCCGCATGGCACCGAGGGTTCTCAGCCAGCCAGAGCCCAGCGCCCTGCTCCCCGTGACTGCAACACCGCCGTCGTACTCGCTCCAAGGCCGCCACCGCGTCCCTGCCCGTGCCACTGTCCCACCTGGCACCGGCCTGACCTCCAGCTCGGTGCTGGGGTGCTGGCAGAGCCGGGGCGGCTGCCGGCTGCGCCCCCAGCGCGCCCCCCGCACCCCCCGTGCCCCTCAGCACCATGTGTTTGCAATTTGTCCCGTGCGCCGGGCCAGGCCCGCCGTCGGAAAGCGGGCGGCATCCTGCCAAACCCGCCGAGGCGCCGCCCCGCGCGCTCCCCGCTGCAGACGTGTCGTTCGGCTGCAGGAAGGGTGCAGGCAGCAAGCAGGGGTGCAGGCAGCAAGGAGGGGTGCAGGCAGCAAGGAGGGGTGCAGGCAGCCCCAGCAGCGATGCTGTCAGGGGCTGTAACCCTAGTCCCAGGCACGGGGATGGCGAGGGGCCCCGTGGGCGGCAGGGAACGCGGCCCCCAAGGGCCGGCATCCGAGATGTTAACAGCGAGCGTCGCGGTCCGGATGTGGCGGGTTGGGGGTTGGAGGCAGAAGGGATGTTTGTTTTCACAGAGGGAGGGCGATGCGAGCCAGCCTCTCCTGCTCCTGCGCACCGGGCCAGCCTGGCCGGTAGTTCCAGAGGGCTGGGGGTGCTCCGGATTTCGGGTTCCCCCTTCAGCGACTCTGGTGCCGGGCAGAGCTGCTGACCCAGCCTGCTTCCAGCTCCCAAGGACACGGGGTTTTCCCCCGGTCTGACTTGGGGATCACCCGAAAACCCCCATGCCAAAGAGAGCTGGCGGCCTGCCGGCATCCCTGCAGAAGGCTTTTCCATGAGGTTGTGGTGGTGCCAGGAGAGGCGCGGCTGGAGCCCGGAGCGGGGAGAGGGACAGAGGGACCCCAGCAAGGGACAGGAGAGAGCAGCCGCGAGCAGAAGCCGGGCAGGTGACTCACAGGAGGCAGAGGGCATACGCCCCCGCGACCGACTCGCTGTCCCGCACCAGGAAGCAGCCGTCCCGCCCAGCCTTGGCCAGCAGCTCCTCCGCCACCACCCGGCTGATGTCCCGGTGGTACCAGCTTGCTGCCGCCATCCTCTGAAACAGCAGGACACCGGCTGCAGTCTGTCCCCGTCCCAGCCCCGCATCGGGGCTCAGCGGTGGGTGCTGGCCATCGCCCGCCCCACGGGGTCGGCTGGGGAAGGCGAAGGTGGTGGGGGTGGTGGGGGACCAGCCCCCCGGTACCCGAACGAGCTGGCGGCTGGAGGTCCCAGAGGGTGATGGGCAGCTGCCGAGGGGGTGCTCATGGGTTCAGGGTGCTCCGTGGCCAGGCAGCGTGGCAGGAGCAGGACTGGGTGGGCAGCAGGGGGAGGCTGGGCGTCTGGACAGTCCTCATCGCAGGGCGCTCCAGCCTGTGGGGTGCATGGGGGCAGAGAGGGGCACGTCAGCAAACGGACCTTTCCCGCGGGAGGGTCACCCCATGCTGCAGCCCCAGGGCCACCATCCTGCCGCGGTGCACAGCCAGGCCAGGCCAGGCTGGTGTCCCGGCAGCACAAGGGGGCCCCTACCTCACCCGACACACTCACCGTCCCTCGCAGACACGGTGTGGGGCTCCTGCAGCTCTTGCGGGGTGCTGGGGGCAGCGAGCTGAGCTTTGGGGTGCAGCCAAGCAGGAGCAGAGCTGCGATGCTGCACCGCCTGCTCTGGGCTTCCTCTCGTGGGGCGTGCTGGGAGCCCTGCCCGCCCCAGGCTGCCCGTCGGGGTGGCAGTGGGGGGTCAGGCAGCACCCACCCCGGTGTCCCCACCCGTCGGCTGCACCAGCTGGGCCCACCCACTCAGTGCCCCGTGCCGCTCGCTCGGCACCGCAGCGGTGGCCGTGTTCTTCCTCCTTCTCTGTGCTCTGCTCTCCCCGCCGCCAGGACCAGCCTCCTCGCTCCTCCTCCCGCTCCAGCCCCGCCATGGGGGGAAGCCTGTGGCCACACGGGTCTGAGCATGGCAGGATGCAGGCAGGAGCAGTCCTGGAGTGGAGGATCTGCCTCCACCCCGCTCCCTACTGCTCATCTTCCTCGGGGGCAAGAGGAAATGGGGGGGGGGAGAGCCCCATCCCTTGGGCAGGACCCGGGAGAGGGCACTGCCAGCAGCATGGGACAGCAGCCAGTCCCTGAAATGTGTTTGGGGTGGTGGGCGGGTGGGCAGTCCGCAGGCAGCGGCGGAGCTGCCCACTCCTGGGGACCCTGCTGTCCCACAGGGCTGAGCTCTGCCCTTTGCTGCCAGCCGCGTGGAGAAGGAGATGCTGCGGGCATCGGGCAGCCAGGCGAGCGGGGCACCCACGATGGCATTCGCATCACCCTGTCCGTGTGTGCCTTGCCTGCAGGCAGAAGGGAGGTGGGGTTCGGGGGCTCCCAGGAAGGGGTCGGAAAGGAGAGAGGCTTTTCCCAGCAGGATGGGGCTGCAAACAGCACCAGGGCTCCCGCAGCTCCCGGGCACAGCCCCAGAGGTTTTGCCCCTCGCGGCAAGCAGCGAGCGGGCCGTGCACGTGCCAGCGGCCGCCTGGGCAAGCGGCTGGCTCCATCTGCGCTAGGGTGATTAGCACCAATTAATTACAGATGAGCAGCAGCCACCATCTGCTGGTGGGGTGCCCAGGAGCAGCGGGGCTGCTCCGGCCAGAGACGGGGCAGTGGGTTCCTGCCAGAGGAGGATGAGGATGGAGTGCTGTGCTGAGCCACGCTCCTGGCTGGCTGCTGCCCTTGGCTGACTGAGCTGACCCTGCAGCCGCGAGCCCGATGCAAAGGTCCCCCACCACCAGCTGCCCAAACCCGCCGGCACAGACATGCCAAAAGCCCCTGCCAAGGCTTCCTCCTGGGCTCCTGGCCTCGAGCGGAACCTGCGGCCAGGGCCACTGGGAAGTGGGGCAGCCTGCGTGACTGTAGGCTGCCCCCCCCAGCACCAGGGGGGTCTGGAGACCCCTGTCCTGCCAGAGACCTGCTCCCACTGGCACTGCTCCCTCCCGTTACTTAACAGCATGGCAATAATTCCCGGCAGCCGCGGAGGCGCCTGGCTTCGGATTAATGCCGTCTGCACCCCGTAATCCAGATCAGGGGAGGAAGACCTGGAGCTCTGAGGGGCTTTGGGAAATCAGCGCTGCAGACGTTTACGTAAGGCGGCTGCGGTGCGCAGCGCCGCAGGCTGAGCCGGGACAGATGCACCGGCACCCGGGGAGCTCTGCCAGCGCCCGGGGACAGTTGTGTGTTGGGAGGTGACGTGGGTTCACCGGTGCCAGGTGCTGGGTGGCTCCAGCTCCACACCGGCTCCCTTCAGAGAGGAGACCCTACAGGCGAGGGCGCCAAAGCGGGGGGTGCGGGAAGCCCCGTGGCCATTCCCCGGGGAGGCAGGACACTGTAGGGCACTGTCCCCATGCCGGCGGGAGCCAGGGATGAAGCCACCCACCCACAGGCTCCGCCAGCCCCAAGTCCACCAGCACTTGTCCAGCATGTCCTGCCCCGCTGGAAGGGGCTCTTTGAGCTGTGCCTCACGCAGCACACGGACCTGGAGGTATGTACGGGTGGGATGCGGTGGAGGAGAGGAGCCCTTGGCCATTTATTAAACAGGAAAAAGGAAGAAGCCCTCTCTCATTTCCGTATTATTTTTAACACAGCGCTGCATCCCCCAGCTTCCTTCCCCGGTGCTTGGTTCGGAGCACGGTGTGAGTGTGGGAAGGGATGTGGTCTGTCTGTCTCACCACCATTTTGAGGGTGGAAATACCTGCCCCCCTACCTGGGCAAGGTTTCCCTGGCTGAATCCCCCCAGTCAGGATTAAACCGAGGTGAGGCTGCCCATGGTGAAATCTGCTCTCCAGCCTCACAGCGCTCCGCAGACCCTACGGCCACAGCCCTTGTGAATGGAACTGGTCTCAGGGGCCTTGTTAAGAGCCTAATGAAGAGCTGCAAACAGAGCTCAGGATTAGGCGCCCTGGGCACGGTGCCGGAGGCGGCCGCTGCACAGTCCCCCCAGGCTGGGCAGCCGGCGCCCAGGCGGAGCTGCCTTCTTCTCCTCCTCCTCTGCCACCCACCAGCGGAAAGGTCACAGTTCACGTGTCCCCCCGACCTTGGCAGAAATAGCGCCCACTAATCTGAAAACTAAGCAGCTCTCCTGTGTGCAATTAAAGAGATCACAGGTCCCAGCCCCAAGCAACGTGTGCTGACAGCTAAAGCCCCGGGCAGCAGCACTGGTGGGGCTGGTGGTGGCTCCCAGTGGGTCCCAGTGGCTCCTGGGACCAAGGGCACAGGTGGGCTGCATTTGGGAGGGGTTGGTACCCAGGTGATAAAGGTTGTTGAGATGCTGTAGGGTGCTGGGAGGAGGCTGCTGGCAGCTTTGGGATGGAGGCACAGTGGTGAGTAGGGACATCCCAGCCTTGGTGCTCAGCTAGAACCAACTGCGTGCTCAAAGCAAAGGGTCTGGCTGAGCAAGCGAGAGCCCGGGGGATGCTGGAGGTGAGGAAGATGAGTGGGGCCTTGCTGGAGCGGTTTGCTCTGGGTTATCCTTGGGGTCTGTGCCCCATCCCTAGGGCCAGCCCAGGGGCAGCATCCACAGGAGCATCCTGCAGCCGCCGCTGCGGGAGGGCCCCCATGCACCAGCAGTGGCCGAGGGAGGGTGGTAGTGGGAAGTGCCGCTTTTGGGGCTGGCCGTAAGGTGAACGCACTCTGCGCTTTCAACAGCTTTCTATTTGCAGCAGCAAACCTTGAATTAATAATGTGCTAATTGGGTCAGGCAAGGCCAGCCTGCGGTGTTATGAAATGACACGGGGATGAGCAGACCGCCCAGTGGTGCCAGGGGATGGTGGCAGGTCTGTGTCCCACCACCGAGGGGTGGCCATCCTGTCCCTGCTGCTTTAGGGGGAGGAAAGTCTGGTGTGGGAGCTGCTGCTGCAGCCCCAAGCCTCACGTGTGCTTTTGCCCCATCATCTTCTACATCAGCATCCCTGTGGCAAGGGTGTCCCGTGTGCCCTGGACCACAGCAGGTCACCACTAGGTGACCAACCACATGGGCGTGCTGGCCGTGCGAGAAGCTGCCCACGCCTCCTGTCCCTCGGCCCAGCTCCTCTTGCCACAGGAGGGGTTGTAGAAAGCCCCCATGGGAATCCGTGCCCACGCTTGCACCCCTGCCTGCTGGGAGCAGAGCTTCCACCTCAATTACCGTCACCTTCCTCCTAAGCCCGCTTTGTCAGTCTCCGTAAGCTGCTTTCGCAGGGCTCCAGCAGCAGCCGTATTTATAGCCCACTCTTACTCATGAAGCGTCTCCCCAATTAATAAACTAATAGGATTCTTTCCGAAAGTCCCTCTCCCACGGCGTGTGTGCGCGCACACGCATTGCGCGTCTCCAGCCAAAGCTGAGCAGGCGAGATCAGGTGCCGGGGGAGGGACCGCCGGGGGGGTATAAGAAGCTGTGAGACTGGGAGCAGCCCATAGTGACTGGGTGGCAGTGGGACGTGCTGGGGGAAGAAGAGAGCTTCCATCTGTCCATCAGCCAGGTGAGTGCTGCCTGCTCTGCTGCCTGGACCCTGCCTGCACTTTGGGGCATGACACTGCTGTTTTGTAAAACACTTGGGGGCGGGGAGGTTGGTGCCAGACTGTGGTGGGAAGGAGGGCGGTTTGGGGCGGAAGGAGAGAAATTTGGTCAAAAGGATTGCATGGTGGCCAAGCCGCAGGGCGGGGGGTGGGGCTGGGCAGCAGTGGGGGAGAGTTTAGCTAAGCTGGGGGGCCGGAGTCCCCCTTTCTGGGGCTTGGGGGAGGCAGAGGAGTTCAGCTCTTCTCTCTTCCACCTTTCATCATCCCCTTCCCAATTCCTGGGCTCTGCTGAGGGCTGAGCCTGTGGCACCCTGCGCTCCCGCTCCCTTCCCATCTCCTCTTGCTGCTGCTGCCCAAGACACCCTGCGGACAAGGATGCCCAGGCTTCACATCCCACAGCACCTGAGGGCATCAAAGATCCTGTGCTTGGGACTAATGCCTTGTTCTCCAGTGGGGAAGAGGATCACCTCCTCCCCACGTATCAATTTCTTCTTTCTCCCCAGCATCCCGGCAGTTGTGTAAAGAGGCGGCCCTGCCCACGCACCCCTGGGGCTTAAAATCTTGCCTGGGCTTAAGCTCTGCTAATGTCAGAGCCGCCTAACTTTAAGAAGCCGAGCTCATCCCATCTAATCTCCCCTCGAATCAGCTGGCGATCAGTGTGATATTTACAGTTTAATTCTGAACACCAAGCTTGAGCAAGCAAAACGCGGGTAGGGCAGTCAGGCAGGGCTGGGCAGGGCTCCCGGTGTGAAGGCAGGGCTGGCAGCGCTGCCCTCCCGCCGCCGGGCAGTGATGGGGACGGAGGGGCCGTGGGTCGAGCCGTGCACCCCGAGGTCCCCCTGCCCGTGGGGGGGTGAAGCTGCCCTTGACCCTTCTGCCTGTGGTTTCCTCGCTCTGCCGTGAGCGACGGGACAAAGCGAGCCTGTTGGTGCTGTTAAGCCATCCCAGCCAGTTTCCTGCAGCCAAGAAAAATTCATAAAACTGAAACTCCGTAAGCCCTTTCGCTCATTTCCTTGCCTTCCCCAGCCTTGAACCTGCTCCCTTGGGAATCACCCCTGTGCTTCCTATTTTCCAAAGCCTGCCCTGCTGGAGCGTTGCTCTCCCTTTTTCTCTCCCACCCCCTCCTCGGTGCCTTTTCACCGGGGGCGAGGGGCTGGCTCGGCTCGGCTGCCCCCCCGGGTCTCCCACGGAACCCAGAGCTCTGCGAAGGCGAAAGGCCCAGCGCTTCCCTCCGTCTCTCCCGGCAGATCCCCGCCTGCGTGGCCGCTGACTTAAAATGGCAGAAGGAGCAAAGTAAGTGACTTTCTTCGTTTGTTTGTTTTAATTGGGATGGGGCAGGAGCAGAGGGAGAAAGCGAGCCCCCCGGCTCCCGCCCCCGCTGCCCCTGCATGCGTAGGGCATAGCACGGTGGAGCGAGCTGTCACAGGGCCAGCAAAGCACCTTCCCTCTCCTGCGTTGGTGCTTTCTCACTTGCCCGTAAGGCACGGCCAGCTAACGCACCCCCTCCTCGACGGTCCCACGCTGAGCTCAGGAGCAGGACATCCCCCGGGGCAGCCAGACAGGGCGGGTTTGGGCTCTGAATTTGCAGGACACCGAATTCCCCAAGCCAGGACATGCGTGTACACCCTGGTGTAGCTCTTGGAGCTGCACGGTGCTTGCAGGGAAGCCCTCACCTCCTTGCCCAGGGAGGCGAACGGCCGCCCCCTCCCTGCCCCTGCGGCGGGTTGTGCTGCATCCAGCCTCACCCAGGGCTTTCCCAACTCGCCTGTCTGTGTTTCCTCCGCAGGGTGTTCAAGAAGACCAGCCCCAACAGCAAGGTGAGTCCATGCGCACAGCGATGGGCCCGTGCGCCCTGGCCCTGGGTGCGGGTCAGCCCGAGGGGCAGGATGCGCTGGGGTGGCTCTGCCCGTGGGACGGGGCGCAGGCTGGGTTCCCCTTCCCTTTGAAATCCGATTGAGTCCTGCTATACCTGCCACGATGCCACCAAGGGCTTGCTTTTCAAAACAGAAATTAAAAACCCAACCCTGTATGAGCCCTCGAACGCGACGTCTGGTCCGACGTGCCGATGGCAGGGCTAACGAGCCCCACCACGCAGCTCAGGGCCTGAAAACTTGTGGCCAGTTCAACGGCACACACTAACCTGTTTCCTCCTTTGCTTTCACCGCGTGCTGCCTCCAGCTATCCATCTACCTGGGGAAGAGAGACTTCGTGGATCACGTGGAGTCGGTGGACTCCGTAGGTGAGTGGGGCCGTGCCCGTCGTGGAGGGGTGGTCAAGGGCGGCTCTGGAGGGACAAGCGCCCTGTTTTCCTGCAAATACCCTTACAGAAAAACGGTGGGGAAAAGGACAAAGTCCCTTTGCAAAACAACCCGGCCACGGCGCTGGTGGAGGTGCTGGAGGAGGCACCACCGTCCTTCTCCATCCAGCTGATGGGCGGATGAGCTGAGTTTAAAAAGCGCTGTGGTTTTGCAAGGCTCTTCCCGGGCGGCTCAGCTCACCGGCCCTTCTTCTCTGTTTGTTCGCAGATGGCGTTTGCCTGATCGACCCGGAGTACCTAAAGGACAGGAAAGGTATTCCTGCAGAGAACCCCACCCTGCAAGGGGAGGGTCGGGAGCTGGTGCAGAGCTCACCAGCAGCCGGGGGCTGCAGTCGGGGTAGAGCCGCAACGCCTCGGGCCAGGGCGGCTGCCCCTTGCTTCTCATCTCTCCCGCCCGGGCACGGCTCTGAAGCTACCCATGCCTTGCGGAAAGATCTGATGAATCTTGTTAACTTCATATTTAGTGCTTGAGGTCCAGGTCCTGATAACAGAGATGTATTTCTGCTGAAGAGTTGTTAAAGTAGTTTGTCTTTCTTTCTTTCCTCTTTATCCACCCACTTTACCCCACGCCTTCCCTCCCCCCCACCCCACTCCTCCCCGTTTCCATCTGGCCTCAGTGTACGTGACCCTGACTTGTGCGTTTCGCTACGGCCGAGACGACCTCGATGTCATCGGGTTGACCTTCAGGAAGGACCTCTATGTCCTGACCACCCAGATCTTCCCGCCGGTGCCAGACCAGACACCCAAAACGCTCACTCCTTTGCAGGAGAAGCTGCTGAAGAAGCTTGGGGAGAACGCCTACCCCTTCACCTTCGAGGTAGGGGCTGCTCAGCTCTTCCCAACCACACACCTCCATGGTGTGCACCAGGGCTCACCTCTGTGCATGCTCCTCATTTACTTTTTTTCCTCTTTCCCTGTTCTGCCCAGATTGCCACCAACCTGCCCTGCTCGGTCACCCTCCAGCCAGGACCAGACGATGTGGGAAAGGTGAGCTGCTGTCCCTAACCCGTGTTCCTACGCCCATTCTCACTGGCAGGGGGGTCAAAAATGAANAAAGGTATTCCTGCAGAGAACCCCACCCTGCAAGGGGAGGGACGGGAGCTGGTGCAGAGCTCACCAGCAGCCGGGGGCTGCAGTCGGGGTAGAGCCGCAACGCCTCGGGCCAGGGCGGCTGCCCCTTGCTTCTCATCTCTCCCGCCCGGGCACGGCTCTGAAGCTACCCATGCCTTGCGGAAAGATCTGATGAATCTTGTTAACTTCATATTTAGTGCTTGAGGTCCAGGTCCTGATAACAGAGATGTATTTCTGCTGAAGAGTTGTTAAAGTAGTTTGTCTTTCTTTCTTTCCTCTTTATCCACCCACTTTACCCCACGCCTTCCCTCCCCCCCACCCCACTCCTCCCCGTTTCCATCTGGCCTCAGTGT
>VWZZ01002248.1:249057-265744 GCA_013399095.1 Psophia crepitans
GGGGAGGCGGTCGGCGGGCACCGGGCCTCGCTGGCGCCTGGGAGAACTGCGGTGGCCGTAACGGTGCGGCTCCGCCCCGGGTACTGTGTCTGCGGCCGGGGCCGCACCGAGCGTGGTACGTACCGGAGCGAGAACACAAGCGGCGGAGCAGCGCTGTGTGTGTAGCGTGGCTGCTGCCTCCCTTACATCATCTTTTTATTATATATTTTTTTGGTTTGTTTGTTTTATTTAGGAGTTGACTCCTCTTTGTGCGCTTTCCACCTAAGATGTGGATGAGTTGTCCCTTTTTCTTGAAAGTGGGGTGTTCTTTGCTCTGTGGCTCCCTTTAGCTCCCTTTGCTTACCTCCCCCTTGGGCCCAGAACTGTAGGTCTTGGAGGAATTTCCAGAAGTTCTCTAATTCACCCGCCTTACCAAGGCGGGATCGGCTGCTGCTGTCAGACATTGGTCTAACCTGGTTTGGGCGAGCTCTCCAATGCTCAGAGCCTTTCTAGGCAATTTTTTGTATACCTTTTTGTACCCAAAAAGGGTTCCTTTTCCCTCTTCTCTTCCATCCGTGTCCTTTGAATTTTTCCTGGCTTCTTCCAGCTTCGCGAGAGAGGATCGGAGATCTTATCTTTGGTTCCATTCCTGTTTCTTGTAATTTCTGCGCTTTGTCTTTTGATAATATTTGGAGTTTTTAAGCAAGATGACAAAGCTTACTCTGTGTCTGAAATCTCGTTGCGAAGAAAGGATGTCAAGTCTTGAATGTTGCTTTTCTACCCAGCCGGAGGCAGCGGCGTAGTGTCTGGGACATCACCATGTCTTGTTCAGGCGTTTGTGTCTAGAAGTCCAAGACTTGGTGGTTATGTAAGTAGCAAAACACGAGTAACAAAGCAGATAAATTGCTTGCTTAAAGCAAACAAATCTTTCTTTGTCATATGCATCACAGTGTACCCAGTCTGAGGACCAAGTTTTCGTCATGATCAATTTTTGATTTAGATTGATTTGGCTTAACGCACTTCTGGCATTTTGTGAGTGAATTTCTCAGCTGGTTGTTTCACAGGAGCTTGTAGCTGGGAAGTATCTTCGGTTGGCAGCTTCGTGCTGATGATGAGCGCTACCAGCGTGTCACACCCAAAGCAGTGGTTACTTTTTTTCTGTTGCTGCTTAAAAGTAATTTTTCTCTTCTTTTGCAGTTGGGAAGACCTCTCTGATCACCAGGTTTATGTATGACAGTTTTGACAATACTTACCAGGTATGTGGTAGTGTCCTTTTTTTTTTTTAATTATTTTTTATTTATATATCTTTTTATATATATGGGGAGATAAATCTATTCCCTGCTATTAAAACATATGCCTGTGAGAACTGTTGGGGCAAGCATGTTTGCCCATGAGATGTTCAATACCATATATAAGGCTTTAATGTGCCTTGAAATGGAGGTGAGACTTCATGATTAAGCCCAAATATTCGGCATGAAGTCAGGAGTTGGCGTACAAAACACAGGCAAGGTGTAGATCCTGTGTGCATACGTGAGAAGCCATGAGGAAGGCAGAAACATTGGTTTACGTTAACAAAGACGACGATGGTCAGGATGGAAGTCTCAGGAAACAGAGAGAATACTGTATGAACATGCTTGTGATAGTGACAGTTCTTGCGTATAGGCAGATCTGCAAGAAGTCACCATGGTGTATTCTCTCGATATTTTTTTTTATTACTACTATTTTTTGTAACTGAAGGGCTGTAGATAGAAAAAGCTAGTGAAATCTCGGCACGGAAACAGGATGAAGAGGCTGCATCCAAAAAGCTGAAGATGTGTTAGAGGTCTGAAGATTTCAGGAAGAGTTAGTTGCATCAAAAGCACTTAGCGGTGTTTCAAGGGAATAACAAATGTCTTTGAGGGAAGATGAGACTAAGGTGTTCTCTTCTAATTTGGGCCAGGAGTTACTGGTTTAGATTGGCGTAATTTTAAGCTGGGAAAGGAAGAGAAGATTGTTTTCTTCAGGACAAGTCATGCACTGGAACTGGATCCTCTGGTGCTTTCTCTGTTTCTTTTCCTACTTTTGTAAGGTGCTCTCATGGATTTGTCTCCTTATTGTAGTTGTTATAAATTGTGTCCTAGCTGCTGAAAATAGGACTCCCAGAAGTGAGTGTTGCCTACAGAAATTGACCGTTGTGGTCTCTTCTGATATTAAATGGTTCACGTTCTGATGGAGGCCTTGCAGAACACCTTATGCTGTGTGTGCCTGCTAAAACTGGAGATAGTGGACAATACTGAAATCGGTTACAGCAGTAACCTGTCTCCTGGGTTATAGTGGGCTAGGACATCTGCCTGATCTAAATGCCTGGGAGCACGTCTAACTTGGTAAATTACTTTAAATGTCTTTGTACCGGCATTGCTGTACAGCAGTGGAAATGTGCATGGAAGGAGGTTTACAGAAAGAACTGCCTGGGAAATGAGGCTTCTGCATGGCACCGGAAAGGAAGCACATTCCCAGTTGGGAAGTCCTGAATAAACGTTGCTTTTTAGCTTTCAGCATAGCTGCCTACAATTTATATATGTAATTTGCTCTACCTTCTGGTTATTTCTAATAAGATAACTCTTACCTACCTGAATGGCGATAGACCAGAAGGAGATGCCAGCTCAGGTATGATCTGTGCTAAGATGCACGAATGTCTGCAGCTAAAATTGCGACTCAGGTTCTTGTGCAGTTGAGAAGCGTTGGAAGAATGATGTGAAATGAACATGGTGCAGATACCCAGATTGCTTTGTTTTTATCAACTGTGTTGAAGGCAAATGACTTCAACATCTTAATTATAAGTTTGTGAACATTTCTGAGGTTTGTCTAGAAGGATCTGATTTGCAGATGCTGGAAGGCGAGTTGCAGTTACTAATGCTTTTCTTTTTTCCAGGCAACCATTGGAATTGATTTCCTGTCAAAAACAATGTATCTTGAAGATCGCACGGTAAGTGAGGCATCTGTGTGATAGCATGGCAGCTGCAGTCATGGGAGCAGCCGCTGCTGTGCGTGCTGTTTCGCCTGGCCGTTCCTCCGATGGCTGCTGAAATCCCCCAGCAGCCTTCAGAGGGACAGCCTTTGTTAAATCAAATCACTGACCCACTCTCCTGTTTCTGAGACTTGTTAATGGCTGATACCTCTAGAACGAAGGGAGAATCTTTCATGCAAAATTGGGGCAAGCTGATGGCTGTATCCCGGGCAATGGGCTGCCTGCTACGTGTACCTTAGGCATGGTTTGCTCCCAGAATTTGCAGCTCTGCCTCCGGGATTGTCCATGTAAATGGTCTGAGCAGACCCCAGGTTGTTCCACGTGCTGAAGTCATTCGCAATTCCCCGTGGTGACATGGTTCCTCCTTACAGAAAGGCTCCTTTTGTAACACAGTTCTGATTTAGCTTGGATTTAGCTTGCTTGAGATTCCTTTTTGCATAAAGAGATCCCTCGCATCCATCTCCTGTCTTTCAGTGTTTGTCTTTCCATCAGTCCATGTGTTGCTAGTACTTGCCTTTTTGCTAGTTTTACTGCTGGCTGAGAAGTGTGAAACTTTTGGGGGAAGGAAGGGGCCAGTGGTGCGGTGGAAGTTCTTTGTGTCACTTGGGGTCTGTTGCTTCTGCAGAAGTCTCAGCTCCGTGTGCGTGGTGAGTTCCCGAGTGCTCCTCTGCCATCTTACCAGCGGTTCACTAGCAGAAAAGATTTTGCTTAATCTTTATTTGGGAGAAACTACTTGGATAACGTTTTTCAGTGGTGCTGGCAATGGCAGAAGAAGAAAAAGATCTTGGGAATGCTGCTTGGCACCTGGGAAGGCAAGCTGGGATGCCTGTGTGCTTTTTTTGGCAGCGTAGTCTTGCTTTATTGTGGTTGTGCAGGTCAGGTTGTCATTCACCTGCTGGCCTGCTATCCAGAAAGTACCGTGGTCTTTCCAGTGTTGGATATGCTGGTAGCTTTCCTGATGATGTGAGTGGTCACAGAGCCCATAAAGCCTGTTTAAATAACAGAGGGGGGTTGAATGTAGATAAGGAGGGAGAAAGACAAGCACACAACCTAGGAAAATTCAGACATTGAAATAATTTTTCAGATATGGCTAGCGCTGTATTTTGCAGTACGCTTTGACTGCTGTGCTTGAAATAGAGAACGCTCGGCCTCTAACTGCAACATCTGCTTTGGGGTATTTGATATATATCCTGAAATGATACCTGTGCCAGATCACTCAGCTGTAAATATGGCTGGCTAGCATGTACTGGCCAACAGAAGAAACAAACCTATGTGGAGATGGGTTCTTCAAAACCATCTCCTGTAGCCTCCCCCAGAGGAAACTGTAATACGCCATTTTCAGCGTCTGGCCAGTGCACTGGGACCTGGGGCGTTATGTGAACTGGGGCCACGGGAAGCCCCGTCCTCAGTCCCGAATATCAGGCTGACAGCTCCGTGTTGCAGCTGCAACCTCATTCTTGAAAGACCAAGTAGTATTTCTTTATCTGTGTCTTGATATCTTCCCAGACTTGTTGGATTTCAGCACAAGATGAGCAAACACCCTCTAGACTGGCTTTTCTGGCTTGCACCCCACTGCTGTGTTTCCCCACATCAGGCTTTCCAGTGGGTTAATCAGTAGGTGGGTGATGTAGTCCTTCTCATTAGGAGGGAGGGAGGTTTCTCAGACCTATTGGGCTGAGGGTATCACAAGGATGCAGTTAGAAGTGTCATTGGCTCTTTTCATGTTTCTGTTCCATTTTAACTTTCTGTTCCATTTTGTTGCATTATTTTTGCCTTGCAATTTTTTTTTTTTTTTTTTTAAATTTTATTTCACTTGAGTTTTGGTTTTGTTTTCCATTTTCCTGCTCTTCCCCTTCCCTCTCCCCCTACACTTTTCCATTTCCCAGATCAGGCTGCAGCTGTGGGATACAGCCGGTCGGGAGAGGTTCCGCAGCCTCATTCCCAGCTACACCCGTGACTCTGCTGTGGCTGTCATTGTCTTTGACGTTACAAGTAGGTATTGAGCCGGAGTGTCTGCTGCAGGGACCTTGCTTTTAACATGTGCCTTTATGCATTGGAAACGGTGGTGGTGTCTGAAAGGAGCTGAGATAGGCTGTTGGCCCCAGGATTGTAGATGTTTCACAGGCAGAGGGGAAGTAGCTGAGCCTCTTCCCCCACAAACAATGGTAATTCCATCCCATAACACAGGAACTGGGGGATTGTTTAACCCTGGTCTGCTCAAAGCTCAAACGATGGAAGCGATACACAGAGGGCGGGCAGGTGGGCAAAGAGGGATTGTGACTTCTCGTGTGTCTGTGCTGATTGGAATGAGAGGTGGTTGGTAGCCTTTGGAAAGCTTTGTACTTTTTCTGGTTGGGGTTGTTTGTTTTAAACCTAAGAATGAATTTTATTTTTTTTTCTCCTTTCTGGTTAACCAGAGAGGTAATACAAGTAACAACTTCAGATGCCAAAGCAAAGGAATGCTGTCAGAGTAGGTAAAACAGTACGACACCCATTTAAATGAAAGCTGTGTGGTGACTTGGAGGATTCAAGACTCCCATTTCATTGAAGGAGAGCTGGTGATTCATATGAGTAATGAGAGAGCTTTTGAAAGAGGAGAGGTGTAACTACTGTAATCTCAAAAGAATAAACAAGTTTAGAGGGAAATGCTCTATAACTCTTGGCGTGAATGTTCCGGTATCAGATACAAAGAGGTGAATACAATTATTTCATTATAACTCCTTGTTACTGATTCCACTTGATTTGGCTTTTTTTGGTTAAGCTACAGTATCAGCAAAAATATCTAGACAGGATTTATACCAGTGAGCCAACACCATGTGG
Source organism: Psophia crepitans (assembly GCA_013399095.1). Lineage (NCBI taxonomy): Eukaryota > Metazoa > Chordata > Aves > Gruiformes > Psophiidae > Psophia > Psophia crepitans. The sequence continues at coordinate 254,864 of VWZZ01002248.1, forward strand.
ACAAAACCTAAGTAAAGGACGTGGGGCAGATGGAAAACCTCTGGCCCACCTTTATCCTCTCACAAACTCCAGATTATAGTGAGGCTTTAGGGACCAGTGGTTTGTGTCGTTTGGGCTAACTGAACAGTTTAACAGATAATGAGCTTGTGTTATAATTTAGCTTGTATATTGAGGGTAAATAACGACACGGTCTCTCTCCCAGTCCTGTAGCTTAAGTACTTGACACAGGGAGGATTTCTGGTTTGGTGCAAACTAGCGTAAAGCTGGGGTGGCCTGCTTGGGGGTTGAGGAGTGCTGAGATGTGTGTGGGGTGGCTCGTGCTGGGAACTCACCTAGGTGAGGCAGCCGGGCAGGCTGACGGCCGGCATCCTGTCTCCCCACTGGAGTGACAGGTACAAGATGCTGTTTATCCAGGCACGTGGAAAAACCTTCCCGGTCTAGGCTGCTCTTAACAGCTTCCAGATATGTCAAAAATAGTTAAGCGATAGCTGATCTCATCATACTTTGGTAATGGGCTGATCTTCTCAGGTAATTTCATTTTTTCTTGTTCCTGCTCTTTGCTCTGTTCTTAGTGATTCTCAGTGAGAGGCTTTTCATTTTCTTGTGCTACTGAAGGAACGTGCTCATTTACTTCTGAAGGCATGATGATGTCATTAGGAAAACATGTTTTCCTTTACCACTCTGAAGAGCTATGTTATTTGCATTATCTTTACTGGTAACTGTGTTTGGGAACCTCAAATAGTCTCCTGTAAGTTAATTCTGGTCATGGTAATGTAAAACAGGGATGGTCCCATAGGACATACTTAAGTACCAGCCAAGATACTCTGAACTAGTAGACAGGAACTGTTAGGTAGCGTGTGGGGAGCTGAGAAGAAACAAATTGTTTAGTTGTTGTTAATCTGCTGGGCACCTTGAAATGCAAGTGGCCTGTGGAGGGATCCATGGTGAAAGGCCATACCGCAGCTCAGGCCCCTTTCTGAACAAGCTGCCTGGTTTCTGAGAGCGGCTGGGTTAATTCTCGGTTGAGGGCCTTTCGCCTTTCCAGACCAGGGAGGGTTGTTAGCACGCTGTTGTGTTTGAGCGGGTGGCTTATGTTTTCTCTTCCCCTCCAAAATGGGTGCAGGCAAACTTTGACTTCTGGAAGCCACAGAAATACTGTAGCTGTCTTCCTTGGGTCGCTTCAGGGGTGCCTGTGTGGTATCTGCGTGCTAGCTGAAGGCCTTCCCTCAAACAGTGTTACCCTGCACTGCAGCAAGTTTACCGTGGCCAGTTCTTCCTCAGCTCTGTGGTACTTCCTCTAGTTGCCTTTTTGAAGGTTGGAGTGTTTAAATCTCCACCTTGGTGAACTTCCTGGGAGAATGAATAGTCTGGCGTAGCAGCAAGGGGACTGTGTGGAAGCTTGATGTGAGGTCCAGAAGCGAAAGCCAGAAGCTGTCATTATCGATCTGATCTTGCAGCACTGGTTTGATACTGTCCAGGTGCTTGGAGTTTGTCACCCTGAGTTTCCTGGGGTAGTGAAGAGCCCTGACTTTGCTAGTGTAATCTGAAGGCTACCGTCAAAATGAAGCATGAGCTAATTGCTTTAACTATAAGCCCTCATCTTCCTTAAGCCCCAGGGCATCAGATCTACATACCCTGATGCAGATGAGGTGTTTTGAATCTGCTTGCAGCAAGACACTTTGCAGGCGTGTACTCTGTTCAGTTTCTGTTTCTCCTCTAAACAAACCCATTACTGGTTCTTTTGAAACTGCTTTCTCCAGTCCCCTGCAAGCTGCCTCGTTAACCACTGTGCTGTGCGTAAACCCCTGCTCTCCCTCACTGCCGAACCAGTGGCTTTGTGAGCACATCTGACCACTTCATGTCGTTAAGCCGGGAACCAGTATCTGCCCTGCTGTGAAACTCGTGCCTGTGGAGAATGCCAACAGCAATCTGTTTTTTTCTGGCAGCGCAGTGCTACTTGCACGGCTAGCTGCGTGGGGTAGTGACTTGGAAGGAAATGGTAGCACTCCTGGTTGCGAAAAGCTTTCGTTTGGCATTCACTGAGGTGGTGGGGCATGTTTTGACCATTGCTGTTTCAAACAGGCAGGGCCCAGACCTTAGAGCTGTCCTATCTGGTAGCTCAGTTTGTGTTCGGGCACAGTTCTGGAGATCAAACCATACCTCTCATAGCATTTGTTTCTGACTCTTGTGCTTATCCAAAAGGGAGAACACAATGCCCTTTGTGTCACGTGAAGCCTACAGTGTGTAACATTTGCCTTTGTTTCTGCTGGAACTTACGTTACTGATTGCCTTAATCTTGCATGTAAATCCCATTTGCCATCTTCTGGACGCTCAATGCTGGAGAATGGATGCTGTTTTACTAGGTGGTGTCTGGGCTGAGAGAATTGCATGGCTGTCATGTGGGAATTGCCCAAAAAGCTTTGGTCTGAGGTGCTCTAGGCTAGGAGAACCCATACGTGACCCTGAGTAGACCAGGAAGACCAGCTCTGTAGTATTATTCTACTGTTAGCTACCGCTGTCAGCAGTGACTGGAGGCAGTAGCCATAAACTAGAGCTCTTTGGGATGTGGTGGCGGGGGGAGTAGCAGAATCTCTAGGCAAGCAAAGGAGGTAATTAAAGTACATTATCTACATAAACAGAGTCAGCAAAGCCAGCTTCTGTGGTGGTTGGGTGTTTGGTGCAAGATTACAAGGTCAGCCTCAGCTACTCAGACTGAGCTGCATACAGTTAATTCCAGAAATGGCCTTTTCTCTAAAGGACAGTTTCCTCCTTTCTTTTCTCTCCCGCTGTCTCTCTCTCTGCTCTCCCTGGCCTGGTACCAGCAGGTTCGGCTGCAGCTTTGGGACACAGCAGGCCAGGAGCGGTTCCGCAGTCTCATTCCCAGCTACATCCGCGACTCCACTATTGCTGTGGTAGTCTATGACATTACAAGTGAGTGATGCTTTGGTGTCTCTATTTGAAATACTACGTGTAAGCAGAACTAATGTGTTACAAACCAGAAGTTCTGCAGAAAAGACAATTAACATTAGAAACATTCCCCCCCGCCCCGTTTATTCTGTCTGAGTGGGAGAACAATTTATGGGTCATATTTATATGTGGTGTGGGGAAATTTGGAGAAGCACCCTGAGTACAGGTGTAGTGTTCTTCCTCCTATCTAATAAGAAGTTTTATCTTCCCTACAGACTTGAATTCTTTCCAGCAAACCTCCAAGTGGATTGATGATGTTCGGACAGAGAGAGGAAGCGACGTCATCATCATGTTGGTGGGGAACAAAACTGACCTGGCAGACAAGAGGTAATGGAGGGGAGCCGGCAGCCTTGCTGCCCTGACCAGTAAAAGCAAGGAACTGGCTGACTAGGCTGTCTTCAAAGCAATCGTTGATTTGAAACGAAGTGTAGACAGCTTGTCATGAAATTCAGATTGCTGGTTTCAGAATATGCAGACTTTATTTTGCTATTCTACAAATGGTTTTGGTCAAAACAAACCCACCTAAATTCCTTTTACTTAAGTATCTCTCTACCATGTTTCTCAATAGTGTATTTTGTCTGATTTTTCTTTTTTTCTGCGGAGATAAAGCCAAAAAGATGTCTTGCAAAAGCAAGGAAATCTGCCTTTTTTCCAGTAATCCTATTTACATGACTTTCTCCCTGTGCAGCTGTAAGTTCATAGTAAAGTTTCTTCTTGTTACAAGATGCAGCATGAGATTTGACAGTATAAATACGAAAGGTGTCCCTCTGAGCATAAATTTCATGTCATACATAACACAAACTGTGATGATGTGGATGTGTGAGAGGAAACTAGCAGCAGCACAATTCCCCAAGAAATGTAAAAAGTTAACTATGCTCTTAAAATCACATGGACCTGATGTTTTGGGACATGTCGTAAAGCATCTTGCTTTTAAAACTCTTAATCCTACAACGCCACTTCAACCAATGTTACCAACGTAATAGCTTCTTAGAAGACCGCAGGCTTGTGCTCTTGCATTTCTATTTCAGATTCTTCTCTTTGTTGTTGAGTTAGCAAAATTTTTGTTTGTTTTCAGAGATTTTCGTTCTTTTTTTCATCAGAAACAGTGTAGATAAGGAAAGATTTTTATTTTAATGGTTAGTGTCAGTAGTAGTTGGCAAAGGGAAGGTGGAGTGAGCCATGCAGTTCTGTACAGCCCCGATACTTTAAGTGAAACATCTTCACATACGGCTGGTACTTTAAAATGTGCACTTTGTATGTCGCAGGACGTAGGAAGCATTGAAATACGGGGAATTTTTATCTGATGCAAAAGAAAGCCTTCTCGAAAAGGCCGAACTGGGAAACAGCTGGATCGCACAGCGAAGTGAGGTCTTACAAAATTAAGCCCTTATCCTTGGGCTGTTCATGAGACACTTCTGATCAAACATAACAAACAGCTTGAAAAGCCTTACAGGTGGAGCACCAATGTTTTCTCTGAAAAATCTTGCACTGTTTTCAGAACTGCCTGTTTACTCTGTTTCTTGGGATGATGGGCCTCACAGGGATCCGACTGTTTCGTTGGTGGATGCTGTCACATTTTAAATTCTAAACCTTGCTTTACTCACTCCTGCAGTGTACGTGTTGCTTCAGAATGTATTGTGATGTGTTTTTTCCCTGGTGGTTCTGGTGTTGTCCAAATGCTCGTGTGAGACAGCACCCAGCGTCCTTGGCGGCACAAACTGGTGTCAGGAGATGCTTTTTGCCCTTTGTCCCTGTGCAAGTCGTGCTGTTAGTATTTAGTTTGCCATGCCTAGCAGGAAAAGCATAGACAATTCTAATGCTGGGACGTGGTTTGAGTCAGTGGGGAAGAGGATGACTTTAGGGTCCAACTGGGCACTGCCTGGGCTTTGTACTGATGGCTCTTACCAAAATGTGCCCTGTCCCCTCCACGCAGGCCACATTAGTCTTGACAACTACTTGATTTTTCCCACTTCCAGTGGGAGGCCGTTCTAAGTGTCCTGTGCCTTGCGCTTTGGAAATAATGGTAAAACTTGGTGCTCAGAGTTTCAGAAATATGATAAAGAATGTGTGTAGCTGATTCGGATTAAGAATTCCAGGGGGTAAGACCTCCAACCAGTCTGGTCTCTGAAATCTCTTTACAAAAGCAACGGAGCAAAATCCAAGCCAGCTCTGGATGTTGCCCACTTAGTATCTCTTACACCCTCCTAGGAGCTGGAAGTAACTGCAGCTCCCTAACTGAATAACCTGGCGTTTGGATTTGAGGCTTTCTAACCTCTATCAAAATCCAATTTCATGTGAAACTGGAAAACCCACTGGGATAATTTCTACCTTGGATTATTTCCTGATAGTATGTAAGTGCAGTAGAGTGTGTGCGCCGGACAGCTGGCCCAGTGCTGCTGTAAGAATTAACAGTACCAGAAAATTGTTTGAAACTTAGCTGTGGTTGAAGTTCATGTAGCACTGGAAATTCTTGGTTTAGAAGTTTAATGTGACAGTAGTCCTGGTCTAGGCTAGAATCTGGAGTTGTGGTGTGTATCTGGGTATCGGTAAAAGAAGCTACCTTGCCTTTCTTTCAAAAGGAGGTTAGGTTTGTGCTAGGCTGGAATGCTGGGCCTTTTAAGGCTCGATAAAACCACAGTATCAGTCATTGGTCGCATGTTTCGAAGCAGAACGCGGTGTATTGGAAGCCATTCATCCTATGGTGAAAAGCAAGTGATGGTGCGAGTTAAGTTCTGAGGCCAAAAAGCTGAACTAAAAATAGCACTGTTCTTATTTGGTGCAGCCTGTTAAATTTTTCTTTGCTGTTAACATTGCTTCAGTTGGTGGCTGGTTTTTCCCTGCAGTTTTCTTTTTATCATTTTTAGACTTTCTTTTTGTTTTGGTTTTTCTTTTCTGTGATTTGTTCTCATTGCTGTAGACAGGTTCTATAGAGGAGGGTGAGAGAAAAGCCCAAGAACTGAGTATGATGTATATTGAAAGCAGTGCTGAAGCAGGATATATTGTGAATCAGGTATGTACAGGGTATTGATCGGAGGCGTTTGCAGGTGTTTGCTCGCAGGCAGCAGCCTAGCACTTGCTGTTGCACTGTACTCGCTGCTGGAGCCTTTCTGAAATGTTTCTGTCACCTCACAGTTACCTTCTGTTGACTTCTGGGCACCTGCTTTTTGTGTCAGGTGCAGCGTGTGGGGATCCTTCCTGCCCTTGAGGGTGATGCTGTGAATGAGGCTCAAATGTACTGCACAAACTTCATCCTGTGCTGATTGTCCGTTATTATTAGTCCTATGTCCAGGCGCTCCCTGGGCACCGTAGCGGAGGTCATTTCTTTCTTAGCTGGAGGACCTGGGGGTCTTAAAGACTGAGAGGTCCAGAGGTCTGTGTTGGTGGACTGTGCGCTCTTGTAAGGGGTGCTGAAGCGGCCTCCCACTGACGAGCCTCTCACTCAGACATCTCTAACTCTTCCTGTCTGTTCTTCCTTTCTGTCTCTCTGCTTCTGTTTGCGTTTTTGTCCAGGCAAATCACTACAGAAGAAGGTGAACAGAGAGCCAAAGAGCTGAATGTGATGTTTATTGAGACCAGTGCAAAGACTGGATACAATGTGAAACAGGTAGATCAACGTTCTGGTCTAAAGACAGGAAATCTGTACTTCAGGGCTCTGTGTGGGGGAGGATTAAGCCTCTGCTTATTTCTGTTTATTGTCAACCACTGAAAGGCTTTTTGCACAACCCTCGCTGCTGCTGCTTTACCTAGTGGAAGCTCCTTTCCTGTGAAGTCAGCCATTCCCTGTTAAAGCTAAGCAAACTTACCTCGAAAGAAAGGAGAATCTAAAACCAGAACGTGCTGTTTTGTGCAACCAGCCAAATGCCGTTTTGTACATTCTCTTTGCTTTCGTTAACAGCTAATGCGCTGTTTTCTACAATCAGTGTCGACATCAGTCGGGATAATTGGGTATCTGATGGACTAGAGTAGAAGTTCCTGCTTCTGTTTGCAAGCCGCAGAGGAAAATCTTGGAATAGTTGAGGTTGGAATGGATCTCCGGAGACAGTCTGGTCCAACCCTCACACTCAGACCAGGCTGCTCAGAACCGACTCCAGTTGGGTTTTGAATGTCGTAAATTGTAGAGCCTCCGTCTCTCCAGGCAGCCTGTCACGGTGTGGGACTATCTGTATCATGAAAAAACCTTTAACGTTTTTTCCTTTGTTTAAACAGAATTTCTTGTATTTCAGTTTGTGCCCGTTGCCTCTTGCTGTAAGGGTGTGATCCCACTCTTTACTGGTTCAGGAACAGCTCTGAAGTAGAACGTGGGGAGTAAGGCAGCCATAAAGGAGCACGAGTACTGCTGGTGGCAGCACACCCACCGGTTTGCTGCACGCCGGCTGGTTCGGAGAGCCTCACGATGGGGCCAGGAGGCTTTGGGGTGGTTTCTTCTGCCTATTCTGGCTTGAATCCACTTCAGTCTTTGATTCTGACTTACTGTTGCTTAATTTGTCAAGCGAGTGTTTGCAGTGAGAACCTCTGTGACTAAAAGGATGCTAACTGTAGCACCTTGCTGGTACCCCAGAGGCCTGATTTTCCAAGCGACACGGTTGGGAGGGGTGGATGAGAAGCCCCTGCCAAGCTACTGTGAGAAAAATAGTCATTAGCAGATGATTCCTCTAGTTTTTTCTGCAGCACTTTTCACCAGGCTGCCTAGCAGTGTCTGCATTGTGTTAGCTGCTGCATTAATGTCAGCTGGAGGAGCTCTAAGCATTGACTTGAAAAATTATGCAAAACCATTTTCTGTTTTTTATGGGGATATGATAGTCCTTCCCAGCTCTAGCACATCCTTAATAGCTTAAATGCAGCTCGCTTGAGCCAGCTGTTCTGTTCACAAATGGCTGTTTTGCAGCAGGACTGAACTGGAGGGCGGGCTGTAAAACCCCAGTTATTCCACAGATAAACCCTTGGTCCCTTGCGAGGCTGCTTATCAGAAGTCTGGAGTCGTGCGCTGAAACATTGCTGTGTGCGATGTTGAGGCTCGAAACCGTGGCTGACGCGCTTGCTGAGCGCGGGAGGCAACTGTTCTATGCGTCCCTAGGAGAGCTCCTAGTAATTAATTCCATGTTCTGTTTGAGTAGAAACAGGTAAAATAAAACTGTCTGGTTTCGTAGGAATTGAATAATAAAACCTGTTAAATTTGTTCAGTAAAATTCTTGTGGCATTTGTTGATCATTGCTTGCGGAAGTATCCGCATAATGAGCTTGTACGATCCGGGCTCGCGAGGCCTGCTGTAAAGCCGTGCTTTGTAACGTGCATTTTTTTTCTGACAAGCCTTCAGCTTTACCTCTTGCTTCTTTTCAGCTTTTCCGTCGTGTGGCTGCTGCCTTACCTGGGATGGACAGCACGCCAGAGAAGAGCAAAGAAGACAGTATCCTTGCTTTTTCACCAGTAACTTTTCCTGTTCTCGTAGAATTTGGCAACTGTCTTCTGTTAGGTTGGGCTCACTGACGTTTCGGGGTGTTGTGGGGATGGCCCTTACCGGGGTTTTGCAGAGATGTGGCAGAAGCAGCCGGGGTGGTGTGGTACTTACCTACGGGTGTGCACTGAGGGCTCTGTGGTCTGTGTGTAAATGTACACAGCTACTTGTAATGGCATGCACAAGTTTTGCTTTCTCTGCTTAAGCTTAGGATAGAATTAATGTAGTTTTAAATACAGTAACGCTTTCCTCTTTTTGCACAAGCCTGTCCGATCGGGCTCTGTAAGTGGTCTTGACATTCTCAGTCCACTGATCCTGCAGTTAACCCTGTTCAGACAGGATGTGTTCTGCTCTGCGAAAACACCTGCCCTTAACCAGAAGTGGCGGCTAACAGCCTTTTCCAACACTGATCCCTTTCTCTGTTGTTTCCTCCTTGTTTTTCCTTGGACCGGGTGATTTCCTTAACTTGTTTCCTGCAGTGATTGACATCAAACTAGAGAAACCTCCTGAGCAGCCAGTAACGGAGAGCGGGTGCTCCTGCTAACAGCCCCGTTCTGTAGCAGCACATTCCCCGACCGGCCAGTCTCACTGAAGAACATCACCGCTCATTGGCTAGGCAACCCTACTTTGTGGGCTGAGAAACCAACCTACTAAGCGAGCGAACTCCCTGTTTACTGGTGGGGAGCAGCCCCGGCCGCCCCTCTCACTGCATGGTATGAGCCCCGAGTGCAGAATGAGTGTCCTGTCTTTTCTTTTCTTTTTTTATGTTGTTGCACTTTGGCACTGTGGTGCCCTTCACACTCTCTCTCTTCCTCTCCTCCTCCTCTTCCCCACCTTGAGCCTGTCTGCTCAGATGTATCTTGTGAATGCGATGGAAAAGCCACCAAATTAGGGAAGACAACAATAAAGCTTAGGGATGGGCTTTCCACCTTCCTTACTGCCTTGCATCGTAACTAGTTCCCTGCCCACTCCAGCCCTGTCTCTCTCCTGCATCCCCACTTCCTCTGTTGAAAGGCTGCTCCTTTAAACCGGTCAGTTTGACTTGGCCTTGCCTTTTTGGACAATACAGGTTACCTGTTTCTAGGCTTTTGCTTCCTGCAGGGCACACACAATATTAGCTCCTCATTTTCTCCTTTCTGTGGACGATCTTGGCTAACTCTTGCTCACAACTTCTGAGTTTCACCCCTCATGTTACACACGGCACTGGAAACCCCCAAACTCCGATAGCTTTGGCCTTGTTGCTCCCGTTTGTGTAACAGAGACATCCCACAGACCGCTCTCCTCAGCTGGAATATCCTCCTGTCCAGAGGACGTTGGTGCTCGGTGAGTGTTGGCTGTCAGGTGTGGGGAAGGAGGAGGGTACAGAGGCTTTGCAGCACGAGGCTGGGTGGTGAGAGATCCACAGGGTGGTTTATAGAGACCTGGGTCCTGTCAACAGTGAAAGCAAACACTTACCCGAAATCCATCACTGCAGGGGCAGCCCCTGCCCTGGGAGTCATGGATGCTCCTCGGGCTCCTTTCCGAGCCTCTGTTCTCCTGTTCAGCGTCGTGTAGACTGGGAGTTTCTTTGCGCAGAGCAGGAGAGCTGCCGCAGACGGAAGGCCAGTGACGGCTGTTGTGCTCTCAGACCTAGCTGGCTGCTTGATGAAATCATACAGAGCTGCTTCTGCCTTTGTGGTAGGCTTCTGGGGGCTGCGGCTGGTAGCCCTTTCGCTTCGGGGGTGGTTTTAAGCTGCAGCATTGCCAAAGCTGAGCTGGGCAGTGACAGGGATTTATTGTCAGACCTGGGTAGAGGAATGGAGGAACGTACGCTGCTGAAGTGAATTTTGGTGTCACTTCCCAACCTTGGGGTTGGGAAACACCTCCTCTTGCCCTTGCTCCTGGTTTCTAATTGTTAATAGAGCTTGTCAGAGACTCTTACCGGGGTTTTCATCCGTCCTAGCCAGAAGTCTGTAGGTTTGTCTGTTGACAGAGAGGAGAATAACACAGCCATTCACTGTTCTTTCATCACCCGGCCTACGTCCTGCTGACGGGGGGATGCTAGCGTGCAGGAGGTGACGGGTGGGGACGTCAGCGTTGGTGGTGGGGGACGCTCCCCTAGCAGGATGCCCCTCGGTCACTGGCACAGCGTGCGCACGTTGGAGCCTGCGGGCCGCCGAGGGAGGGGAAGGGGCAGCCCCCGCCCTGGCCCGCTGGCGGCAAGCCGCCTCGCTGGCGGTGACCGACGTTTCGGTCCTCTGTCCCTTCCCCTCCGGGTGAGCTGCCTGCCCGAGGAANGTGTAGCCGGGTCGGGGCGCCGCGGGAAGCTCGGCCCTCTCCTCTGTACATACCCCTGTCGTGTGGGAATTGCTGATGTTTGTCGGTGTGTCCGTGTCTGCCGTAGAACAGGTTTTGCTGTCCCCTTCTCACAGGCGGGTGTGCGCTGCGCTGCTGTCGTGTTGTTCCGAGTCACGGACGGGGGG
>VWZZ01002249.1:0-64910 GCA_013399095.1 Psophia crepitans
CCAACCCTTGTGATTTTGTGATTTTGTGATTCTGTAAAACACCACCAGTAATCACCCATATCTGCTAAAAAGACCTTTTGGAAATTTCCATGTCTTCTGCTCTGATCTCCAGAGTGCTGTTGCCAGCTTCCCTTTATCATGTGCATTTACTAACCCCCTTCTTGCAAATTAAGACACTGGTAACACGCTTTCTGTAGCTGCCACATCTGTATCCCTTTACTCCTGGTTTCTGACGAAGTATCTGCCATTCCCCAGCTTTTTCCAGTGGCTCATGAATGTTTTGGCTAAGGAGACATTTCACCCTAATGCTCGCCGGCCTTTCAAATGCCTGTCTGGTGGTTAATTGAAACTTCACAGAATCCAACCACTTTGCTCCGTCCCTCCCTTATCTAACGTACGTGGTAGTGACACTCAGCTCATCAGCCAGACTGGTTTTGGACCCTGGCGTATGGGGTCAGCATTATCAGAGCGTTTGTCATGCACTGATACTAGGTTTAAACTGAAACTCCAGCACCTATCTGCATACAAGCTTCGATTGCTTTTAACGTAAGCCGACAGTTTCTTAGTCAGCAGGCCTCCACAGCTTCGTTAGCCGTTCCTCCCAACGGTCACCCCTACCTTGTTGGCTGAGCCAGGGTCTCTGTTCACTGCTCAGGACTGTGGTGGGTTGACCCTGGCTGGGGGCCAGGTGCCCACCAAAGCCGCTCTGTCAGTGCCCTCCTCAGCTGGACACAGGGGCAGAAGATCTAATGAAAGGCTCATGAGTCGAGATAAGGACAGGGAGAGATCACTCACCAGTGATCATCTTACCGTCATGGGCAAAACAGACTCAACTTAGAAAGGAATTCATCTAATTTATTACCAAGCAACTCAGAGTAGAGCAATGAGAAATAAACCCATCTCTTAAACACCTCCCCCCACCCGTCCCTTCTTCCCCAGCTTAACTTCACTCCTGATTTCTACCTACTCTCCTCCAGCAGCACAGAGCGATGAGGAAGAGGATTGCGGTCAGTTCATCACACATTGTTTCAGCCGCTCCTTCCTCCTCAGGAGGACTCCTCACACTCTGCCCCTGCAGAGCAGCGTGGGGTTCCTCTCAAGCGAGACAGTCCTCCCCCTACTTCTCCAATGTGAGTCCTTCCCACGAGCTNTCACAGCCTCCTTCAGGTGTCTCCAACTGCTCTGGCATGGGGTCCTCCATGGGCTGCAGTGGAATCTCTGCTCCCCATCATCCTCCATGGGCTGCAGGGGGACAGCCTGCCTCACCGTGGTCTTCTCCGTGGGTTACAGGGGAGCATCTCCTCCCCCTCCTTCACTGGCCATGGTGTCTGCAAAGTTTCTCCCATCTACTCACTCCTCTCTCTGGCTGCAAAAGCTCCCATGGTTGGGCTTTTTCTTTTTCCTTCTTAACTCTGTTACCCCAGAGGCGCTACCACTGTTGCCGATGGGCTCGGCCTTGGCCAGCAGCAGGTTCATCTTGGAGCCGGCTGGCATTGGCTCTGTCAGACATAGAGGAATTTCTAGTACCTTCTTGCAGAAGCCACCACCTCTTTGCCCTGTCCCCCGCCCAGAACCTTGCCACACAAACCCAGCACAAGGATTAAAGATAGAATGGTTACTTTTGAGAACATGAGTAAAATAAAGTGCTTTAATTTAATCACGTTCCCCATATATTTAAGTTAAAATTATGTTTCCAAAGGCCTTTGTTAATTAGAAGGTGCTCAGTGATAGACGTGTTCAGACCTCTAACTGATTTTAAAATTTTAGAAAACACCTTATGTAGTTTATTAAGAAATTTCAGGGCTTTATTCTAAACACCATACAGCTGTTTAAAAAAAAATCCAGATAGAACCTTTACTTTTACTCCTAACGTGCTAAACTTGTATCCATTAACCTAAACTAAGTAAAAACATTTGCCTTTGAATTTTACTTCTTCATCCAAGCTACCGCTGCTGGAGCCTCTCAGTTGTTCTATCTGAGATGTCTAAACCAGGCAAACAATACAAGACGTATCTGGTTCCCATTACTGCCACAGAACAGCCACCCTCCCTAAACTGAGAGTGTTTGTGATGCCAAAAAGCTAATTAGGTCAGTGTGCCAGTTTAAATTGTACAGGGAATGTTTACTAAATTTAACTGTCTGTTTCTGGATCTGGATCGTCTGTTTGCTAGGACAGAGCAAGAGCAGACACTCTGGGCTTTAAATTAATCAAAGCCAGTATAGTGAAATGCATGCAGAAAATGAAGTGGCAGCCAGAATTACAGTGTTTATTGTATTATCTAAATTATAAGGCCAAGCAAAAGCTGAAGAAAGGGATGGCTTTCAGAATGGATATTCTGCAAGTATTTGGGTGGCTTGTTCTGGCTGCGATTTGGAGCAACTGCCTAGATTAAATCATAAAAAAAGTCCTGTGAAAGAACATTTTTGCAGCGCATGCAACGTGGATTTGCAGGCATTAGTTAGGTACCTTCAGCTGTGTCTAAATTGTGGGACAGGAGAGCGCTTTCTAGGTCCTGGGTCTAGGTGCATGCCCCAAAGGCACCTTATCTTTGTCCCGCTCAGACTGTCACATGCACCACCCCTTTTCCTTAGCCCTGTGCTTACTGCCGTGGGAAAAATCTGGGTGCACACCCCGGAAGGCAGCTCTGCAAGCTTCTGGCAGGAACTCAGCTGTGAAACCAGGAGAGCAGGATGTGCTGCGGAGCATACCTGGCCTCGAGCCTAGATACATCCTCTTTGCAACTGGGATTCACAGCCTGAAGCGGTTTTAGGGTTTTAGGTTACCCATATGTGCACAGGGCACCAGCTCACCTTTCTTCCTAAAGAAATGATGTGCTCCTCTTGCAACATGGGGTTTAGAGTGCTCCCTCAGAAAGTGAGAGCCTGATTAATAATATTCGTCTTTCGGATTATTATTATTATTACACAATCAGACATGTCCACCATTATTTTCTCCTTTTGGGGGAGATAAGTTTGACGTTTAACAGTGACTTGTTTTTCTGCCCCGGTATGGCTGAAGTCCAATGAGCACATCCAGGGGAAAGTGACTCCACTAGGAACCTTCTGGTTCATAGCGTAAGGGAGAGAAAAGTTTATGCTTCCACTGTTGGCTCAGGTTGCGGAACATTCTGGTGACAAAGCTGGCGATCTTTTGGGGAGAGAACGGAGAAGAGCTTGTGAGAAATAGGCTGGAAAGGAAAAGTACCTCACAACCAGCTATGTTTAGTTTTAAAAGCTTGAAGAATCGGTAAGGGTAGCAGTTGATAGGCTTTTCCTGCCCTAAATGAATGGAGTTATTTTCTGGTGCTAAACACTGTACAGACTTATTTTTAGATGGCATTGTGCAGTTTATGCTCACTTAAACAATAAGCACCGGGGAGTTGATGTAAAATATGGTTGGGGTAAAAAATAGATGTTTTTCTCTATATTTTTTCAGCTTCTTGGAACTGGATGTTTCCTAAAGCACTGCTGTGAAAGTAAATACTGCCAAAATGAAGAGGACAGCAGATACCATCTCTGTTCCATGTGAGCTAATAACCTGCTAAGGTGGATTCTCTGTTATATTTTCTTCCAAAGTATGTTCCAGACTGTGTAGACTCTCAAGACTCATAATCAAACAGAAGCTGCTGAAATATCAGTATCCAATATCAACTTCCTAAAAGAGCTGTTGTCACCTATTGTCACACTCTCTGTATAATCCTTATTTCTGTCAGTCAATACTTAGTGTGCAAGTAGGTACCCTCTTCTTCCAGGTTTCTACAAAACAGAATGGGAACTGATGTTAAGAAAGAAACCAACTTGAACTGTTGTTATTTAATGTGACTACCAGGAGTGTGCCCCCACGACACGATAGCAACACCATCTACCGCTGAACTGCGCAGTCTCTAGTCGCCTCCTGTGGCATTTCGGCAGAGAACAGTGTGGGCCTCAGCTGATCTATTAGGACTTTGCACAGCTAACACCACCAGCAGAACCTGAAAATACGGCATCTCTCCCATGCCACAGCCTCTCTGAAGAATGCCCCCCAAAAATAAAAATAAATTCAAAAAAGAGAAAAGGCAGCAAAGTAGGAGAACAGACCTACGCACAGGCACGTGGGTGGGCTTAAAGGCCAGGCCATCAATTAAAGCTCCAGATCAGTTTCCTGTGCTATCCCAGCCACAGGTTTGATTGAACAGGGCAAAATAACGACCAAAGACAGATGTAAAGGAAATGGTCATGCAACAAATGAAATGGCAGCAGCAGCAAAAAAAGTACTTTCCAGGAAAAACTCTCTGAACCAAGCTTCTATGTTGGAAATACAACGTGGGGAGAGGGGGTTAGAGAAAAACCACCTGTTGGAGAACAGCGGCCCTCTGTTCCTCAGGGCCTGCTCCTGGCCGTGCTGTGGTGCTCAAGCTATGGTCTGCCCGGGCAACTGCTGGCAGCTGCGGCCGCCAGCTGCGTCCAAGGGGGTCCCGAGAACGGACCCAGCTCAGCAGCCGTGAAAATAGGACCCTGAAGACATGACTCAATTGGTCTGCATGCCATCAAGCTCCAGGGAGAATAAGCACTGAATAAAGGGAAGAATAATCTCCTCTTTTTTGACTCGCTGTATGTATCCTGTTCTCTCTATTAGATCTCTCTCTTATCCTGTGGTTAATTCTCAGCAGGATATTTTTAATAGTTGTGTATATTTAATTTGTATTTGATACTTAAAGAGGGAAGAAGAATAAAAGGATGAAACTCCTAGAATTAATTAATGCCCATTGACCCCTAACCTTAAACAGTGGTATTACCCTTCTGTAAGTCTATCCTCTGTCAAGTAACTGTACCCAGGAAATAAGTCTTATAACAGCTGTCCTGGAGACTACATCCCTATTACTACTCTTCTTGAACCGAGTAAACTAAATAAAGTTAAATGAAGTTATCAGACATGATCTCATATTCAAAGAACCAATGTCACTAAAATAACATTCTAAATTCAACAGTCTAATGTAATTATTAAAGTGGAACATGGTCTGTTTAGTCCTGTATTGACTTAAGCCACTCTCTCTTAATTTGTAGCAGCAGTGTCACTGCTGGCATTGGGTTAGCCCTGCTGGTATCATTACATCCTGGACAATATTTACAATATAGCAGCGAATAACGTGAATGACCAAAATTTGTCATATAGAGTTCAAGATTTCGAGCAAAGTATTTAATACTAGCGTTAAAAGGGGGGGGCTTCTTCTTATGGGAATAAAAGATCAAAAGTAACAAGACGGTAGAAAGCATGAGACACTTCTTTTGCCTGTCTAGAAAAAGAAAAGAAGCGACTTCTCATGTGCCTTCCTGTGTAGGCTGATGCTGAGGGTGAGCTGAGGAGTTCTCAGAAGAACAATTGCGAGATATGGCGGCACTCTTCCTTTGTCCCTACAATGGTGTCCTTCTTCTCCCCAGCCTGTGATGTTGAGCTTTCCTGCCTCCTTTGCTCTCCCACCTTTTATTCCTTCTCAGTGGCCCCATTCTTTCTCATTTTTCACTTTCTTCAGTGCTGACCTCACCACCTCAATCTCGTATTTTAATATAGCTCTTTTCACCACCACATCCCAGCCTCCTGAAAGCGCGCACACACACACCCACACCCACACACACGCATGTCACCAACAATGCTCTTTCACTTCCCGTCTCTTCTACCATGAGTTTGTATCCATTATATACGAACAGAACGTGTGTGTATATATATATATAAATGATTCTAGATGCAATTTGTGAATGCTGGATCTGGGACAATGAACATATCTTTTTTTAAAGCACCTCTGTGAAGGCGTGTGTATCCAGGCCTGCCAATAAGCGGTGCCAAGTCTGTTCCACGCCAGCCTAGTTAGGCAGTCGCTGAACTAAACGATGGTACTATGAGCAGAGCAGCCGATACACTCGAGTAGCTGAAGCCCGCAGCCTTGCCTGTCTGCAGACAAAAGGCTGGAGGAATAAAGGAACAGAGGTGATAAAAACTGACAAAAGACTCCTTTGAGGAAGGCATTTAAATGCTTTTTATGGTCTGTAAAGAAAGAAATCTCCTTCCACAGGATAGTTCGTCCCATCCTAAGATGGCTGTTTAAAACGGCACCCTGCCTGAGCTGACACACTTCTGACGTGCTCCGAGCTCTTGTCCCAAAACGTCAGTCTTGCAGGGCACCAAGAACTAAAGCAGGCAATTGGGGCACTGCCCAATTACACCTACAGATACATTTTTAGGTGCAAATTTATTATAACTGTGTCAGCTCTGCTGCATGTCTGTCATGAGTAATACAATATTTGGCACTGCCTCTAGTTCCTGCAGCAATGTTATTGAGAATGCCCTTTATTATTTTTTAAGTAGTAATTTATCGGTTCCCTGTTGACTTGGTAGAGAGAAAAAAGAGAATGGGGTGGGGAGAGGAGGAAGAAAGCCTTGTAAGTGTGAATTCCCGTGCTCAAAAAAGAGGAAATATAGCAAAAGAAATACCACTGGTGGCACACTTGTGATTTTTTTTTCTGGTTGTAGAGCAAGCAGTACTGGCTGGCACGCCTTTGCTCTTCTTATGCAGAGGGAAAAAAAAAATCTCTTCTTCCTTGATATCGCATATTCATGTGAAATGTGCAGTTTATTGCTGAAAAGGTTGTGGTTTTTTTTAAGTTTCTGTGGTAGATGCACAGAGGGAAAGGAAAACGAAAATAACTGCGTCCAGCAGAGGGAGCGCCAAAATCTGGATTATTTTTTTTTGTGAGGATGACAGATGGTGCTTTTCTTTGAAATAGATGATCTCTGGGAGGATCTGGTTTGTTAACATATAAATCCTTTGATGGTTTTCATTCCCTTCTGTTAGGAATTCCTGTCTTTCTCACAATCCTCAACACTAAAATGATACCAGAATTTATCTATGCACAAGGGTATTTTTGAGGCTGTCCTAGAATTTTAAACCAATTTTTATACATTTAAGTTAATTTCAACTGAAATTTTTATGCAGCAGTTGGCATTTTTTTTCATAGAATTTATTTAAAATACTTCTGTTCAGCTTTTATAGGAAAAAAAATCATAGTATAGGAATTATTTATGTGCATTTTCCTAAATTTCCACATATAAATTCTTACGGCACAGCGAACGAGCTAAGCCTTTTCCATTACGTAAAACATGCATCTATAAATGGCCATGTGTTTCATTGTCTGGTCAAGTCAGCCAGTCCCAGATGAAGCAGATAGATGGCACATTATGAGTCACCTCTACCATCAGCACCTGCTCTTCCCTCGTTGTTCAAATTCATCAAAGAATGGCTGCAGATCCTGATGCCACTTTGTTGCTTCTGATAATATTTAACATCTAATCTAACAGGTATTTATCTAATTTCAGGTGTGAAGGGTGACGTGCATATGCTATTGCCCTCACAAATGACATGTAGTAAGTATGCTTTATTTGAGTTAACATGAAAAGAAAATTTAAATCACTGCCAGTCTCTTGTTCACAGTGCTTAAACCTCTGTCCCTGCGCAGAAGTGGATCCCAGCCTTTACTGGCCCAGTGGCAGAAAAGCTGAGCAAGTGAAGTGTGGAAAGCAAAACCATGCTTAGCTCTCCCTTTTGGCTTGATTTTAATATTTATTTTTTTTTTTTAATTTTCCTGAGGCTTTTGAGCTTGAGCTTGTAACAAGCCATGTCTAGTGCCCTCAACTTTTATTCTTAGAATGAAGACAGAAAACATACGGCATTTTGCTCCTGGTCATGTCATGACACTACAATATCCAGTCTACTGGGGCTTTTTCTCTGGCTTGGAGGAGGAAGAGACATAATGGGAGCAAGCTTCAGAGAAATAGCTGTGCAGTCCTTCAGCAGCTGCTGTGTGTGCACAAGTGGTCCAGATAGTTGTGTGTGGGATGAACACCCTTCTGAAACAGCGTGGCATTGCCTGGGATGTAACTTCTTGTTCTGCCAAAGAATTAATGTCCTGATGTACTCCTTCCCATCTCTGCTCATGCTGTGGCAGCCCCCAGATGCAGGAGAGCATGTCATCGTTCACTTCGCAGACAAGAAGGCAGTCAACATTTGTTTGCTGTCGCCTGCTTGATTTTTGCTACTCTGCTCTAAGGACAAAAGAGTGCTGGAAGCCATTTGTGCAATTTGGAGCTTCCCGTCACTTACTCCTGGGCATGTTGTGGCTGTGTTGGGCCCAAATAACCAGAAAGCAGGATCTGGCTTCACAATCTGTTTCATTCCTTTCTTCCCCTCCTCTTTTTGATCTGCTTCCAAGAGCTTCCCCTGGAGTCAGTGATGATGGCTGGGCACCTTGGATATCTGAAAAGAAAGCCTCTAATTTAGGTGCAAAAATACTGCTTCAGGCTTATTTTTAAAGAAGTTTACTGATGCCTGGGCATGCAAATATTGAAGCATTATTTGTCACACTGCAAAGAACAGTTACTAAACAGTTAAGTTCAGATTTATTTGTGCATTTTAAATGTGTTAAAAGTTGTGTCACAAACTATTGCTTATCAATATGGTGCTTTCCCGAATCAGCCCATCTCACAGAGGATGGAAAAGCAAAACTTCCGTCTGATACCTTCAGCTCAAAGCCTGCTCACATCCCAGCTCCTTTCCCTCTCACGTGGTGCCAAGCAGAGCTGGGAGATCAGATTAATTCCTGGAAGTCCTTGCGCTCTCAAACCACAGCTGAATTTCCTCTTCAAGTACTTTTCAGCAAAATTAATTGCAAGGATAAGTTTCTCAAGTTCACTCTGTCTTATGTCATGCCTGCCCAAAGGAATAGTCTCTTAAAAAATCAAGGTGTTCTTAAGATATTTTTTTCTGTAACTTTTCCCTCTCTCCTGCTTCCACCATTCACAGTGTAACATCTATCAAAGATCAGAGTCAGAGGTAAATGTTCACTTCATTAAACATCTGTTTTCTCCTTCTCTTGTTCCTCTTTTTCAGCAGTTCAGAGCTTCGTGTTTGATTCTTGCTTAATCCCCAGCTGTGTAACGCCCAGTACTGCTATTGTCCAGCACGCTCTATCTGAAATAGATACTCGGACAAGCTTGTCCTCTGAGCACAAGATCTGAGAGAGAAACAAACACAAGAAACTCCGCTTTTGATCTGGCTCCTCTTCTTTTACATTCCCACGGTCTGACTTCAGCGTGTAACAAATGCGGGCTTCACGCTCAGCCCACGCACGCAGAATGGGAGCCCTGTGTCTCCAAATGCCATCGTGCCTCTGCGCACAGCCCCAGCCTGCTCTCCGGCCCCCAGCACCCCTAGTCCCCGCCAGCTTCCGCTGCCCTGGGCGAGGTGCTGCCACCGCCCCCACCTCAGCCTGGTCTGGGTAAATGAGGAAGTGGCTAGAGGTAGGGAAATGCTGAGGGAAGTGGGCCCAGTGCCTCCACAAAAGAAAGTGCCTCCATGATTTTAAACAAATCATGTCACTTACCTGTCCTCGGTCCTCTTTCTTATAGATAATTCTCTGGGTGTTTCATCCCCTGAGGAGGACAGAAGGGTGCTTGGCCAGTTTGCCCAGTTCCCATGAGTCAAAATGGCTGCCATCTTAGGCCAACACCTGCGAGGCTGGCACCCACAAAATGGCTGCCCCAGGGTTCTGCAGTGCATGGCCATGAGTCTCCTGGCCACCGTCTCCCAGCAGTGAGGCGAGGCTGTTCGTGCCTGCATACTGGCTGTCAGCTGGAGGGCTGCCTGGGTTGTGGAGTGTGAGGAGAAGAGGAAACCCAAGGCAAGGCAGGGAGGAGGAGGAGGCCAAGTTTGCAGGGAATAGAGGGGAAGACTGAGCGGCTGTGAAGGTACGTGCTGGCTGATGCTCGCAGGCAGAGATCCCTGCGGCAATAACCACTATCTGTAAGATAACAAGGCAGCAGGAAATTTAATTCAGATTGAAGCTAGTGTTCCATGTACTTAAGATGGAGTATTTTCTGATTTTTTTTTTGTATTTCTTTTCTTTTTCCCCCATGCATACCCTCATCCTCTGGAAACATGTAATTTAAAAGCTTTCAGCAACCCACAAACCATTCTGCTAATGTGCATCAGGCCTTTCAGTGGAGAAGAGATTGCCCTTCCTGAGGGGATATGGGCTGTGCCTGTGGCATTGGTGCTGGTATCATCAAATCCTAATTGAATTGTACAGCTTTTACCAACGGAAATCAAAAGGTAGATTCAAAACTGAGCCGACCCTTAATAAATGCAATCAGGCACATAGTTTTTCTATTATTGTTCTCGCTATTTTTAAGCACTAAAAGTCAAGGAAGCCCAAAGCTTTATAGATGCTGAGGTTTTTAAAATGTGCGTGTCAATAGCTAGGAAGCTGAGGACATTTTCTTTGTGTTGAAGCTCCTTTTAAATTGTGTGTTTTGGATCCAGTCTGCAATGGGTATGTTAGCAATAAAACGAGGAGAGTGAGAGAACTGTATTTTATCCATATATTTAGTCCTGGTCTGGAGAAACACAGAAAGCTGAAAATTCAGAAATATTTCAGGTTTTCTATTTGATTTGTATATAACTTTTCATAGCTTATAGGACTATGCTATCGCAAGTGGTGATAAACACAGGCATTTTTCCAACAAGCAGCTTAAACTTAATATCACAGAGAGGGAATCTGTCCTATGTTAAAGATGGCCAGGTTTAACAAAACCAGCTGGGGAGGCACCTGCTATAACCCCGGAAGGAATGGGTGAATGGGGGGATGTCTCTGCTGGAGCTCATCATTATGAGGACTCCCCCAAATCCCCAGGAACAGCCTCTTCATGTTGAGGTTTCACCCAGTCACCCCAACACCTGTGTCACCACAGCCTCCTCAGCCCAGGATCCCTTGGGGAATGTTCCCCAAAAATTATCCCATTTACCTCTTTCAATTCCTTCTCATTTCCAAATCCTCTCACAAACTAGGCAGCCATGGTTTTTAGTTTTACTTTCTAACACAGGTTCTTCTTTGGTTGTTTGACATGACTTACATGTGACACCATGAGAAATGGTCATGGCTCAATGTTTCCAAGAGAAAGAAGCCCTTTTCCTTTTTATGAGTGAGATGCAGAACACTGCTATTTTTCTCACTTAAGGCCTGAGGACCCATTGGGGTAGGCAGCTAAGACTGATAAATTGGGGTGGCCCCATAGAGCCTTTTAAAAGGCTTTAGAAGGCCACTACCCACAGGTTATGTCTGTACTAGAAAGTAGAACAGGACCAGGGCACTGATCCACAGTCTTGCATCTTGTTTAATTGTTACAGTGCTCCATGGCACAGATTGGTGTATGCCAGCTGGCAATATTGCAGGAAACAAAAAGAATTGGATGCCACAGACTTTCCTAATGGGTGGCTCAGATATGACCATCATGTCTGTAGACCAAGGGGAGCAGTTTAGCTTTGTGTACATGTGCCAGGCCGTGTTGCATTGCCTCAGCCTACAGAAAAGTGTCTAGCCTATTTTATTTACTCATACAGACATAGCCTTACAGTTTCATCTTTAGCGCTGCCACTTATTTTACAGAATAGCATCAGTGTGGGGCTCTGCACATCTATGATATTGACCCAAGGCTGTTGGCAACATTTACAGCGACATTAGATATGTCTGCAGAAGATACAGTTACAGCAATGCCTGTGGTGTGGACTTAGCCTGAGGGTGATCTTTAAAAAGTCACTTAGTATTTTTTTTTCTATTATTTTTCTTTATTTTAAACCTCCATGTAACTGTAAATTCCTTGGTAGCGCTGTATAGTAATTCAGTCAGGTTGGTGAAGAGATTCTCCAGGTAGGAACAGCAAGTCTGCAGACAACAAGGCAGCCTCCACCTTTTGTTCCAGACAGACCTGCCAGAAATCAGTCGGTTGGTTCTTGTTTCTTCCTGTAGCTTGACCAAAAATCAGCGAAATCTGTTAAACAGTTTATACTAGTAAAACACCGTTAACTACTCACTTGTCTTTCCACTAGTAGTGAAGGAAAAATAACCTTTCCTAACTGAGCTGCTGCAGACACAAGGGTACTCACATCGGTGGCTCCCTGGTTCACAATATTGAGATTTCTGGTTTGTGAAATAGAGCCAGGTTAAAACTCAGCTTTATTCTCCCTTCTGTATAGGAAAAGTTTTAGAAACTGTTGTATCAGTGTCATCGTGAATAAGATTTTATTTTATGTCTCAGGAGACGCAAAGATGGTTGATTTTAAAAACATATGAGCAGGGCATGAATCTCTTAGACCCTATTGACTGGTGGTTTACTCCCTGGGAGAGAGACATTCGAGTAATGCTCTTTGGCAGAGCAGTGTTTCCCTGCAGCGTTCTGGGCTCCACCATCTGCAGTGCCACTGCATTCAGGGATGCCAGTCACATGGCCACGGCCCTTGTTGGAGTCCTCAGCAATGATAAAAGAGCTTTAAGGGGGAGGATTTCAGCCCTGTCCAGCCGTGCTTTTTGGCACACATCCCTTCTTCCTGGGGAAGGGCAGCCAACTGGATCCCCCACAAAAGCACCACTTCCAGAATGGGTTATAGGAGTGCCGAAGAGAAGGACAACTGTTAGAGATGTGCTGTGAGAGAACAAAGAAAACAAAGGCCAGAATTTCTGCACACTTTCTCTTGTTTTAACTGCTTGCAGGTATGCAGGTTTTAGGGGAGAATGAAGGGATATGCAAGGGTCAGGACAGATACACATTACAGCAGTGACAGAGGGTCTGACCTAAGTCCTATCTAGCCCAGGTTTTGAGTGTCACTGAGCTGAACAAGGTCATTAGAGAATAAGTAGATGCTGCAGAAAACTGGAAAACAGCAAGAGGGGAAAATGTTGCAAGACATCAACATGAGCAATGAGGTCCTGAGGCAGTAGTGAGAGGTCTCAGTGCAAGTGCTTGCTCCAGCACGCAGAGATAGAAGCTAAGGTGCTGTGGGAGGATTGGAAAGGGCAGGACCCAAAATGGATTCTGCTTAGTCCAGGAGAGAGCCCTGCTGTGGCAGGAAGCAAACGATCTGGAGGTATACTCCTCTGGAGAGAAGCAGATGAGAGGTTCTTGAATCCTCACACAGTGGAGTGGACCAAGCGTGAATCCTGGTGCAAAGGCTACATCAGGTGCTGAATATGTCTAAGACCAATAAGGAAATGCAGCAGAAGGACAGAGAGGAAGTGCCAAGCATCCCTGATGTGGTGAGGGCCAGCTCCACGGAGCTCCAGAGCACTCAGAATTACCTGGAACTGAAGACTGTTGTTGGCTGAAATGTGTAAGGGAGTCAATGGCAGGTGTAAAACCCTGCTAATTGTGTAATCATGTATTGAGTAAAGATAGATAGCTTGGGAAAAAGGGAAGAAGTAGCTGCTGATGGAAGACCGTGGCAGCAGGTCAAATGTATGTGATACTTCTCCCTAATGTTTCCCAGCCTTTCTACATATTTGGTAACCTTCTGTGGATTTCTCAACCACTAACTTGTCCCTGAACACGTGTAGACACAAAAAGAAGGAAGGGCACACAACTGTAATGTGGAACTGGTGGCAGGAGGAGTTAAGGATGAATGCAGGAGTGAGAGGAGCAGGATGTGAAGACGATTAAGATGTTGAGATTTGAATAGCGGAGAGCCTTGGTCACCAGCAGCAGCAGCCAGAGTACATCATCTGCTGGCTGAGGGGATCCATCAGATCTTCAATTGAGGGCCCTTGTGAGAGAGGCACATGAGCTAGAAAAGAGATGCTGTAACTGCATTGCATATATACGCAGCCATGCTGTGCAAGTTGGGAAGTTCTAACACTAGACGGCACACCAAGCACATCAACTTACTTGTCTAGGCGTAAGTGCCATCATTTGGTGCTTACCTCATTGCCTTGGAGGTGTGGGCCTGACTCGTACCAACAATAGTCTGCTGGAAAGTCAGAGCGGAGCAAAAATGAAACTGTGCTTGCCCGCTCTTTATTTCTTGCCCCAGCAGAGTAATGTGAGAGTGATTATGGGGGTGGGTGGAGGTGGGAATCAGGACTTTGAGCCCCCTACTCATGTAGTGTTGGTAGGAAGGAATAATTAGATAGTATTCATTATAAAACCATAGACCTGCTTTCGGCAACAGTATCTTTGAAAGCATTTTTTAATATAGACTCTTTGTTGGCCTTGTTAATCACTGCCTTTTAGAAATCCCTTGCATTTGGAATCTTTGCAAGAAATATAATTGCTCTTGTGATTATATGAAGCTTTGGAGCATGGATGTGCAGAAAAAAATTCTACCTAATATTTTTTGGCATTTATTTGTAATAGCATAATGGCCATCTGCTTCCCAGAGCCTGGAAAAAGATTTCTATGCACCTGTTTTTATTGCAATGAATGTCAGTATGATGTCTTCCCTGTTATCACAGCATTGGGCTCTATTATCTGTTACTGCTGCAAAATGATTTATTCCTAATAATAGAAAACAGGTCATAAATGAATGTCCTAGTTTTTAGCTGAATTGGGGTCCAAAAAAGTAGAGCAGATTTAAAGATACTCGTGAGGTTGATATACTGCAGGGAAAGATGATGATTATTATTTTTCAGACCAAAGCCTTCTTAAATTGCTTGTGAATGTGTGAAAATTTTCAGTCCCACTAATAGATGGCTAAAAATTATGTTTTCCCTTGTTTAAACTAAGGGAAAATAAGTAAAAAGTGGTCCAACTTTCAGGCTGGTTGTATGGCTGTAGTCACGAGGTTTTACTTATTTCACAGGCATCAGGACCTAAGTGTCACACAGCAAAGTAGCAGCCTCTGAAGTCCGGTCAAATTGAATATTTGTACGTGAAGAAGCACTAAGTTGTTCAAGACTTTGCTGTCTCTCACTACTGACTCTGGATTGATGTGAAATAGCAGCTCACTGCTCACCGTAGTTTTTAATAAAATGGAAATCTACTCTTTAGAAAACCAATAACGGTAATTCTCTAGTGGCCGCCCCAGCATTTTAGGCTCTCCTGTGCTGATGCAGAGGCGAGGAAAGTAAGAGACAACATGCAGAGGGAAGGCAGCAAAGTAACAGCAGCTGAAGCCAAATCAAAGTGAGTATCTGTACATGGAGAAGTATCGCTGTTCAGTAAAACAAATGTTTGTTTCCACCTTCATTTAAAATTAGAGCACGGATATCATTTCCGTTCCTCTCAGTGCCTGCAGACACAGAGTACAGTGGAGATGCCAGTGAAGCAGGAGGCTGCTGGGGCACAGCTCTGTGCTGAAGTTCAGCACAAGGACCTTACTGGTGTAGTACTGTCACTTTGAAAAGGGATCTGGGATGAATGGTTTTCTTTTCACAAGTCCGCTTCCCTGACCGTAGTTCACAGGCAGGTTTTTCAAGCCATTTTCATTACTTTGAAGCTGTTTTCCTGCTCCTTGGTTTATTTCCAAATACGATTCTCTGAAAGCTCTTCACTAGCTCACTTTTGTAGGCTGTGAAATGCATTGTAGGTAGCAGGGAAAACAGGAAGTTTCAATGTAATTCCCAGAGGTTATGTGCGGGATTGAAACCAAAAACTGTTTTATGTTTGTTTTGGCCCACATAGCTGGAACCTAGCACTGTGGAGTTATTAATGTACAGCAAAACATTCCAGTGGGTATGTACCCATGAACCTGCTGACTTCATGTTACTGTATTTAAAGGGATGCTGTAGAAAATAAAACCTAGTTTATCCAGTGAACTTTAACAGCGCTGCATCTGTTCAGATGACGTGGTTTCTAAGAATATGCTTTTTTTGGAGCTCTTGTTACTTACTCCTTGGGCCAGGATACAGAATCCTTCATGCAAATACAGTCTTTCTCCTACAATCCCTGCAACTCATTTATCTGGGAGGAGGAAAAGGAAGAGAAACATCTCTCTGAATTCACCCTCTTCAGTACATTGAAGGTTTTTCTTCATGGAATTACTTCCTGCAGTGTGGCACAGGCTGCTCTCCAGTTCAGGTAGAATTTTGGGTATGTCCCTTCATCCATGCTGGGCGGAGAGAAACCAAATGAAATCCAACAAAGGCAAGTGCAGGGTCCTGCACCTAGGGAGGAACAACCCCAGGCACGAGTACAGGTTAGGGGATGACCTGCTGGGAAGCAGTGCTGCAGAAAAGGACCCAGCAGTCCTGGTGGACAACAAGCTCTCCATGAGCCAGCAGTGTGCCCAAGAAGGCCAGTGGTATCCTGGGGTGCACTAAGGAAACTGTGACCAGCAGGTCGAGGAAGGTTATCCTCCCCTTCTGCTCTGCCCTGGTGAGGCCACATCTGGAGTACTGTGTCCAGTTCTGGTTTCTCCATTGAAGAAAGACAAGGAACTACTGGAGAGAGTCCAGTGGAGGGCTACAAGGATGATGAGGGGGCTCGAGCATCTCTCGCATGAGGAAAGGCTGAGAGAGCTGGGGCTGTTTAGCCTGGAGAAGACGACTGCTGAGAAGGGATCTCATCAATGCTTATAAATACCTAGAGGGCAGATGTCAAGAAGA
This sequence comes from Psophia crepitans, assembly GCA_013399095.1. Classification (NCBI taxonomy): domain Eukaryota; kingdom Metazoa; phylum Chordata; class Aves; order Gruiformes; family Psophiidae; genus Psophia; species Psophia crepitans. The sequence goes on from VWZZ01002249.1 coordinate 16,402, forward strand.
TGGGGCCAAACTCTCAGTGGTGCCCAGTGACAGGACAAAGGGCAATGGGCACCAACTGGAACACAGGAAGTTTCATCTGAATGAGGAAAACTCATTTTTTACTCTGAGGGTGATGGAGCACTGGCACAGGCTGCCCAGAGAGGCTGTGGAGTCTCCTTCTCCGGAGATATTCAAAACCTGCCTGGATGCAATCCTGTGTAACCTGCTCTAGGTGATCCTGCTCTAGCAGGGGGGTCAGACTAGATGATCTCCAGAGATCCCTTCCAACCCTTACTGTTCTGTGATTCTTTGATTTTGGGCTTCTCTTTGCAAATGCTATGGCTGCCTCACCTTCTCTTGACCTATACACTAACTTCTGGGTTTGGTTTTGCACCAGAAAACAGGAGTCAGTACCATGCAAGTGTTCAGTGATCAACTCTGTGGCCAGCATGAGAAAAACAAGATTGGGGAAAAAAAAAAAAAAAAGCACTGTAGCTAACAACAAAAGCAAAACTCACTCTGAACTGTAATGAAATCATCTCTGGAAGTTCCCTCCATCTCCAGAACTAGAGGCTGGACTGTGTTCTAAAGCACGAGGAGACTGAGGTATTATCCTAAAACTGTTACGATGCTGCTGTGGTTTAAGGTCTGCCTGGAACTGCACAGGGCGTTTCAGCAGTTTGCTGCCTTGGGAGAGTGGCAATGTTTTGTGCCTGTCAAATGGAATTTCTGGTACTAGAACCTTGTACTGGATTTAATTAACACTCTCACTGACCTGCACCAACTTCTGAGAAAGCGTTTCTCATATGGATCTTGTAATTATATCTTGGGGTATTCCACATGCTGTGGAATGCTACTATTATGTAGCTAACAGTTTGCCCTTTTAACTCCAGTAGGTCTATCATAACACAAGATAAGTTTAATGATAAAATAAAGAGAAGGTTGTTGAAGCAAGATTTCAGGTCGGTTTTTAGCAACTGTAAGGGAATCAGCCATCTACGAGAAAAACAGATATCAATACCAATCCTTGTCTGCTTTAACAACTAAATATTGTTTAGTTGCTGAGCTTTTTGATTTATTTTGTCACTTCTGAATGCATTTGTTTTCTGTTTCACATGCCACCCCCTTTCTCTTGTGCAATGCAACAAGAGAAATAAACTGACTTTGTTACACCTTCAGTCATCACTTATAACAACTCTTTCAGTGATGATAACATGAAACTGTACCCATTATGTATAATAACTTGCACTCATTTTGCTATCCTCTCACACATTTAAAGCTGGAAGCCCATACTAGAACTTACCAGCCCAGTTTGGAAGGACAGCAGTGCATTATGGAGGCATGCACTGTCATGTTTCTTTCCTTCATCTCAGCTCTGTAATAACTCCCTGGGAAGGTGTGGGAGATAATTGCTTTTTGGTAGAGGGTGGCTAGAAATTGTGTGTGCGTGGGGGGTTCTTTCATCTTTGCTGTACACTGAACAGATATAGATAGTAATTTGTATGAGTAGCCCAGACTAAAAAAAGATATGCCCTACCACAGCTTACCTTAAGGTTTTTACCTACTAATTGAAAATTATCTTCCACTTAACTGCCTTTCAAAGTCATTAGCATTGTTCAGCTGGGGAAACAGCTAAATCGTAATTGAGACTGGTGGGCATAAGAGACAAACATAAGAAGCAATCAAGCTCTTTTAGTAACTGAATACCCCAGGCACATAGCAAAGTTTAAACATGTGCTGGGCTATGCCTTCCAATGCTGGCTGATGAAAATGTCTATTATTACTCTGATTCCTCCTGTGTAAAGGGCAACAGGACTTTTATGTGGTGTGTAAATAAGCAGGATACTATCAAAAGGTGAAAAAGCAGGACTGTCACAAAATACATTGTTTTATAGTTAATGTAGTATACCAAAGACATCTTAAACTAACAGCTTGAAAATTTCCTGAGCTTCTCAGGTAAATCTTGCAACACACATTCATTTCTGTACTCCCACAGCTGTCCTCCTAACAGCATGCAAGTATCTAGTCTAAAACCAGCTTTATCATGGCCATGTGACTCAAACTTGGAGTACAAACACAGTGCTAGTTTCCCCAGATAATAAAAATCACCCACTAAACCTTGAAAGCTAGCTTACAGATTGGGCTAGAAAGGAGTTCCTGTCCATACGCATGACTGTGTGCTCTCTTCCTGCTCCCACCAAAGGTAAGAGATCTATACCAGATGAACTGATAGCATTACTATGTATTTTTAAGAAGGAAAGCCAGCATGATGTACCTTGCCAAAGTCACAGAATGTCACAGCCATTTCTAGACTGGCAGGACACAATGCTGGTATGTCCCATCATTTATTCCTATTGTAAGCCTGGCCTTGGCTCAGAGAGCTTGTTCTGTCTCAGTCTCTCATGATAGTGAGACCCATCTTCCTTGTGTGGATGCTCAGGGAATCCAGTCTGGAGGTGGTCCTGGGCTGAAGCATTTCTGAGTGTCTCTAGTGCCACCCTCTCTGCTCTTCCAGGTCAGTGAGTCCAGCCTTGGAGCATTCCAATTCGACAAGTCATTATTAAATACTTGTTCATGGGTGTGCAAGAAGCACCTGGCTTCTGATAAGGATATCTACTTTCTGTCTTTCTACAAGGGAATCTCTTAAACTACTGCAGGGGCTGTAGTTTGAGGCCTTTAGTTTGCTTACAAAAAGATGAGAGTGGGGGCTGGTGGTGTAGAAGTTACTGGTTTTGCTCCAGGACAGGAAACAAAGCTTTTTTCTGTAGTCTGATTCCATCCAGTTAGCCTTGCTGCTGTCCTCATCTTATTGCAGTCTTGCCTGTATAACCTCAATTCTTGTCCTTGTTAGATACTTCCATGTAGCTGCTGTCACCCGTTAGAACTCGGGGCATAGCCACAGCTGGAAACCTCAGAACACAGCCGGCTGCTGACACGTTAAATGCAGGCTCATCCAGCCACGTTAAATGCAGGCTTATCTAGCCGTGCTCCAAGACCATCAGCCAGTGCTTCTGCCAAGCATCCCACCAACAGATCTGAACAGCAACACTGATTTGTGTCATTGGCAACTGTTTTCTGTGGTGGCTTGATTCCCCTCTTTCCTTTCTTTCTCTTTTGTTCATATTCTCCCTTCATTTCTTCATACTTTTTTACTAGCTTTAGGGATGCCAGTGCAGAAATGATCTAAACAGAGGAATTTTCAGATATGTTAGTTGTTAGTGATACGTCCTCTTAAAAACCCATTCTTAAATCCACACACCCTAAGAAATTCAAAGCAAATGCTGGAAAGGTTTGCTACAACATGCATGTTTCAGTGAGACACATCTGGGAATTCTCTAACAAAAACATGTGGGTTATTAAAATACTCAGCTCAGTTTACCTGTAGATCTTGTGCTATTATAGCACCTTTTCTCCTCTCCAACAATTTTTTGCTATGTTTAGGACGATAGCTGACACTGGATTCTGCTCGGCTGATGAGTTGGAGGACAGAATGAAAGAGCAGAATGGGAGTAATTTTTGTGGGTTCAGATTACTTACAGCACTTCCCTTAAATAATCTGGGATCATAGATGCTTCCAATGTAACCCTTTTACTCTGGCCACTAAATTGGACAGGAAAAAAAAATGCAACTTCATAATGTAATTACTGATATGTGGTTGAGTCATTAAAGGATGAAAGTTGCAATACACTTTGCCTCACTCACATCTTTTTATCTAAGGAAAAAAGTCTCTTTATACAGCCTCATTTATAAAACCTGCTCATCCCTACACAGGAAAAAAAGTTAACCACTTTTAATTTTTGTGGTCTGCAATAAATAGTGCTTGTGAAGGAACTTGAAAACTGTACATCAAATTCAACTCCCATGTAAATATGTGTGACTCCTTCCAAAGTACCAAAGGATGGGCTTACCTACAAGTAAACCCTGTCCCTATAGGGCTGAATTTGGCCTGAGGTTTCTGTGTCTCTCAGCTCATTATTTCAGGTTGCACGGAGCCTTTTGGAGATCACTCCAGTGAAGTGTGAGCAGCAGCACCCAACTCCATGCTCCTGTTTTACACAGCTACATAAAGCAGCAGGGGAAGCAAAGATGACGGGTCACGCTTGCTGTCACTTCAGTGAAAAGATTAGTATTAATGGATTAGGAGTCCAATTAGCCACTCCTCTTCTTTTAGCAAAAGCTGCCGTGTCAAAGGTTACTGTCTCTCCAGAGAATAGTGGGCCGCAGATGGCTGAAAATCCTGACACGTTTTGATGCAAAAGAAAATTTTGGCCTCGTCATTTTCTTTCTGACTTTGGAACTCCTGAGGAAAGCAGCCCTGTCACTGGCTGGCTGGGCTCCTCCGCACAGCCACTTCCATCTGTAGCCATCTTGCCACTCTAATCGAACAGATTTCTTACCCAGATTGGTAGCTGTTTGCCAGACAGTGTTACAGGGCTGTCAACAAATGGATTGCAAATCACTTTTGTATTTGTTTAAATGAAGTTTCTTTTCTTGTCTTTCACTCATCTTCAGAGAAACTCAAGGTCAGTAGTTAGAGGCTTTTTAAAAAGAAAAAAAAAAAGTGTTTCTTTTCTACTTTGTGACTCTTTGTAGGAATTTATTGGGTTTTTTTTTTCAGATGCAGTTTAATACTGGCCTTATTTCAATATTATATCCCTTATATAGCAATGTTTCCTATTTATCTTTTCTGAGCATTCACTTGTACCCTTTAATGAGGCATTCAGAAGGCTTTGTATTTGGTTAAACTGACATTTGTTAGACCAATATGGACCAGAAAATTTCTAGAGTTCCAAGATATTCATCCAGCCTCTGTTGGGCTTTGCAGCGACTTCAGAGAGATTTGTCAGAGTAGATTAGTGCTTTAGTCCATCACACACAGTGCCTCTGGCATTTTGGTACTCCAGAAGAGAATGGACATATCTTCCCCATAGTAGTTCAACTCACATTCCACAAAATGCCCACTTCATAGTAGATTTTTCTTCAAGTCTTAAGGGTGATCAGCAATGATATTTGATCCATGGTGGGAGGGAAGAAGTTTGCTTTCCCCTTTCATCTTTTTTTCCTCTTATGCATATCGTCCAGACACTACAGAGGTCTTTGCAGAGTATCTATCTAGATTTGTCTGCTGTTGCCAAAGCACTTTGAATCATGGCTTGCGCTGATATATTGAGGTATAGGAAGTAATCTAGAGAAATCTAGATGAGTCATTTTTTAATCCCTCTTGTCCCGCTCTACAGGAAGGGAAATTTGTTGAGGCATCCTCCAGGAGTTCAGGAGAGATTGCTAGACATAGCACAATAGCACTTCATAGGAAAAAAGCATCCCAAACTTGCCATGGAAGGCCACTAAGTATTTACCATTACTTTAACCTCAGATCCGTGTATGAAATAGAGTCTTTACCACTGTTGTTCTTGGTGACTGCCAGCTGGTATCAGGTTCACCAAGGAGATCAGCTTTCAGAATCTCTGACTGATCTTTTTTCCATACAACTTTTTATTTGCTGAATAATTCAGGTTGATGTATAATTCAGTCCTTATTTGAGAGAAAGAATGAATAAATTGTACAGACTGACTAGGGAAAGGTAGGCATAACTAAATATATTGTTTAATATCTGTAGGGTAGAAATTCAGTTTAATTCACCCACAAAAAAACTTTTTCTGAAAAGGATCAAGGGACCCAGCATTTCCATCAGCTTTTTGTGTAGCTTGGTGCAAATGTTTGCTTCTTGAAAGCATGTTTTTGCCAATTATAGGGATGATTTATTTTGCTAGGGGTTTTCAGCAGCAGAAACACTGGGTTTGAAATAGTAAATTGAAATTAAGGAACACCCCCAGCTTATCATCATCAGTTTTATTCTGGGACTACTAAATATCATCCTAGGAACCTCTAATTGGTGGTACTTATACTCTCAGAAGTACCAGCATAGTTAAGAAACAAGGACATTGTTTCTTAACTCACTATCTTTTGCCATCTCGCTCTGTGTTCAGCTCCATTACTCCAGGTGTAAAAGAGGAAGACCCCAGGGAATCTCTGCAGAAAGTGGCCAGAAGGAGGTCTGTGTGAATGATACTTTCAGTGCAGGCTTGGTACTTCCAGATACCAGGAGCTGGGGCGAGAGTTGAGCCCTCCATCCTGAGTTACAGGTATGTTGCTTCTGCAAGTCAGCTGGACTCCTTTCTCCACTTCACCAGAAGATGGAAGGAGAAAGTTCTTGAACCTCTAGGCTTTCAGGCTCACATAAAAAATGACAATACCAATTATGTACCTCACAGCAGGACTTTTCAGGGAGAATCCATTATTTTTCACACAGAATGGGTCAAACTGTTTCAGTTTAACTAGACACTACCACCACTAAAAGTAATGGTAAAGCAGCTGACAGAGCAAAACCAAACATCCACTTCAAAGGAGGAGACTCATTTCAACACCTCAGACGGCCCCAGCACTGCGAATAAAGCTCTAGTAAACATCCATAATTTATCAGAATACCTTCCTAACCTTTGGAGGTTTAACTCCTTAGTGGATGACTGATGTTTTTATTATAACCCAGACTATGAAAGGACAGGGGAACTTCACAAAAAGCATGTGGTACAGAACGTTTGTGTGTTGTAAGGCAGCGTAAGGTTGATGTTTTGTTTGGCCTGGACAAAAGGCAATGTCAGAGGTCACTGTTCTTGGGAGCAGTTACAGCACCTTTCTTCTCTTTCTATTTTCTCTGTCTCTGAGCAATAACATAAAGCATTAAAAACTGAATCTTCTGAATGTCTCATTTGTTCTTAGCTTTGTTTGACTGTACTAGAATGAAAGGTTTAGGAATTACTTAGGTCTCACCAGTCTGTTTCCTGTCAATTGACATAGACTTTCGTGGAAGCAGATACAGGTTGCTTTTGGTCTCCCTCAAAATGTAATAAATTTAATGCCATTAAAAAGAGAGCTATTTTATTAATTAAAATGGGATTCAGAAAGACCTATGACCATGGAGCAGAATGGACCCACACAAGCTGCGCTACCTGAAGCCTCCTAAGCCCCCATCATCAGTACCTGGAGACCTAAGGATGTCTCTTTCCTGATGGTCATGACTAAAGACAGATTGTAAACTGGCAGGAAAATAAATCATCACAATGGTTGGAAACATGTAAAAAGCCTCTCCAAGGCAGTTAAAAATGAAAAGCAACAAACAAAATACTTTAGGATGAAAGACTGTATTTAACACCATTTTCTATTTTACTGTTTTTGTTACATAAACCATGCTGTAAATTGGACAAGTTCTATATTGATTAGCCAGCATATCCTTCTTATCTCTAAAACTGATATTATTTTATATTCTTGTAATTATAATTCACTGTCTGTTAGCTTGTTACATTGTCTTTGGACAACACAGACAAGAAATAAATAATGCATATTTCAAACCTAATTTAATTTTCAGTGATTAAAAAGTAATTAACAGCAGTTCAGGCAATCTGCACAATCACATTTCTTGCCATCACTTTAGTTTTCTTGGAACTGAGAAAACTAACAGCTTTTTAAATTAAACAAAACAAATGTTGTTTTGGGCTTTCCAGACTGTTCACGGTAAATCCCTCTATCCTCCTGCCCGTAAATACTTGCAATAGTTTCAGTGAAATCCCTCACTTCATATTTAAGTGGAAATGAAACACAGACCTTGAGCGGCAAGAGTAAGTACGAAGGAAGCTGTTTCAAAACCATTGCTGGGTCCGGCACAGCAGGTAATCCCGCCAGCCCAGCAGCTGCAGGACCCAGACATACAAACTTGAAATGGTTATTTTCACTCTTTTTACAAGCAGAGCATTTGGCTTCTGGTGTATCTTTTGGGTTGCTTTCTTGTCTGGCTCTAGTGTTTTCTACTTACAAAGACGTGGGTTAAGATGACCAGTTTTCTTTGATGCACGTCTCCTTCCTTGCTTCTTTTTTCTTTCTTCCTCTCCCCCTCTCTGTTTTCCTGTTTAGGCTACGTGCAATTGCAAGCAAAGTTCTGCTTACAGTGCTGAGATTGAGTCACTCTGGTATCCCATACATAATTCCAATTGACTGCAAAAGCTAAACTCTGGCTTAAAGTATGCCTCTGCTTCCAGCAGGCTTAATGTGCTTCTCATACGGAAGTGAGGAGAATTCTGTGTCTGCCCCAGCAGCCTCCTGCCCTGAAATCCCCAGGACAGCAAGCAGTGGTGTACTGCAGAGCACTTTCACACTAGAGGGTGGCAACAAACACCGCGAGAGCTGAACTGGGCAATTGCTACCAGAGCCTCTGGAGAGAACTTTTTCTTTTTAATTTTGTATCATACAGATTTACCTATTTTCTGCAGCACAGTATGTTTTAAGCACGTTTTCTAAAAGAGTCAGTGCTGTTTGTCATTTTATTAATGTGCATACTTGTTCAGTGCTGTATCAGTACTAAATATTTTATTGCAGCTTATCAGAACATTTGGAAGCAATAATATTGATCTATCTATTACTGTGTCTATATTAAAATATATGTAATTAATGGGTTTTGGTTTTGTTTACAGAGAGTTTCTTACCCAGCTGATTCATTAAGCAGTAAGTACAGCTTTTACAGCTGTTAGGTATGGGCCTTTTATCCACTGGCTATTAACCCAGGTGATGAAAGGAGTTCATCAATGTGTGACCCTCTTCAGAAGTTATTTGCATTTTAGTTTGGTGTTTTTCCTTGGCCTAATACCTAACATAGAAATGAGTCTGTTTGGAAATGCCAAGTGACTATATTGTAGAAATCTGACTATCAAAACGCAAAAGTAAATGTCCATTTAATGCCAGGTATGCGGAAAGTAGTTCATTTTCCTGTCTTTATAACTAGGTTTTGAGGACTCGGTTCCCCTCAGGCAGAGTGCCTGGTCTCTAGAAGTTGCACACACACATTTCTGTGTGTGTTCCATAGCCTGCACTTTCTATTTTCTTTTCATGGCCCATTGCTTAGCAATTGATTTTACTTCACACAGTGAGTTCTCCATAAATAAAAGGTTGGGAATAACACTTTAGCTTAAACAGTCAGTTATTGTAATTCTCTGTTTATTCGCTTGATCAATAGCTTACAGTTGGTAAAAAAAAATACATTGGCTCTGAGACAAGAGGAAGTTAGACTGACAGAATCACAGAATCATTTTGGTTGGAAAAGACCTTTAAGATCATGAAGTCCAACCGTTGACTTAGCACTGCCAAGTTCACCACTAAACCATGTCCCTAAGCACCTCCAGGGATGGTGACTCATCCACTTCCCTGGGCAGCCTGTTCCCCATCCTTGTCTTCCAGCTCAGGGGGCTGGGTACCCAGAGAACAACTGGTCTCACTGCTAAAGACTAAGGTAGAGAAGGCATTAAGTACCTCAGCCTTTTCCTCATCCTTTGTCACTATGTTTCCCCCCACATCCAATGAAGGATGGAGATTCTCCTTAGCCCTCCTTTTGCTGTTAATGTATTTATTGAAATATTTTTTATTGTCTTTAATGGCAGTAGCCAGATTAAGTTCTAGCCGGGCTTTGGCCTTTCTAGTTTTCTCCCTGCATAACCCAATGACATCTTTGTAGTCCCCTTGAGTTGCCTACCCCTTCTTCCAAAGGCCATAAACTCTCCTTTTTTTCCTGAGTTCCAGCCAAAGCTCTCTGTTCAGCCAAGCCGGTCTTCTTCCCTGCCAGCCTGTCTTTTGGCACATGGGGATGGCCTGCTCCTGCACCTTCAAGATTTCCTTCTTGAAGAATGTCCAGCCTTCATGGACTCCTGTGCCCTGCAGGACTGTCTCCCAAGGGACTCTGCCAACCAGTCTCCTAAATAGGCCAAAGTCTGCCCTCCGAAAGTCCAAGGTAGCAATTCTGCTGTCCCCCTCTTTACTTCTCCAAGAATCGAAAACTGTCATTTCATGATCGCTGTGCCCAAGATGTCCTCCAGCCATCACATCACCCACAAGTCCTTCTTTGTTTGCAAACAACAGGTCCAGCAGGGCACCTTCCCTAGTTGGCTCACTCACCAGCTGTGTCAGGAAGCTATCTTCTACACACTCCAGGAACTTCCTGGACTGTTTCCTCTCTGCTGTATTGTATTTCCAGCAGATATCTGGTAAGTTGAAGTCCTCCACGAGAACAAGGGCGGGCTAGCGATTGTGAGACTCCTCCCAGCTGCTTACAGAATATTTCATTTACCTCTTCCTCCTGGTTGGGTGGTCTGTAACAGACTCCCACCATGATAGCTGTTGATGCACTCCCAACATGAATCCTTTCCCAGCAGGTGCAAAAAGACCCTACAGCAGTGTCAGTGAAAAAAAAAGAAAAAGTTATTGGTGGATGTCACAGCACTCTGTGTTTGTTTCTTTCTGAGTTACTTCTACCTTTAAAGGTCAGCTGGGAGGCCCAGAATGAGTTGGCCTGGATAGGAGTTTCTGTATTCATTTATATTGATACCAGGGAAAACATTATTTCAAAAGTCAGTCTCTTATGCGAAAATAACGTAGTGGACAATACTGGCATACCGTATACCGAGGGGCTGGCAGAGAGAAACTGCTTCAGTCTGCAGCAAGATTGCTTTTCAAGTTAATTGCTTCATCATTGCCATTGCAAGATCGTGCATATGCATAGCAATTTATGCCATCATTTTTTACTAAAAAATGCCATCATATTTTTACTAAAACTTTTTGTTATCTTTAATTAATAACTTTCACTTAATTGAAAGCATATTTTAATGAGTTTGAAGTGCAAAGTGTATCTTTAAGAATCAGAAGTTACTGTCACTGGGAGTTAGTGGATGAGGGAGGCAAGCTGTTAATGCTGTTAGTACTCAAAGTACCTTACTCAGTTCTGAAGCAGCATTGTCCAATGCTAAGTAGAATCTCAGGAAATGGTAATTAAAAGAATCTCACTGAGAATCTGGGATAAAAGATAACAAGAGAAACATCATAAGAGTTTGTAAGTGTATGATTTAAGGGAGGAAATCGTATCTGATACTGTTAACTGGCAAGAAGGTGTCTGAAACTCTGATTCTGCAAAGGCCTTGTAACCCTTAAATAGGAAAGAGATATACAGAATATGCCTGGATTTAGAAATACAAAGTGTGTTTTTAAGTTGATGTTTAGATTCTCTATGCTTGTAAACATTTTCACTATGTTTCTCTCTTCTGTGACTTAAGGTTTGACAAAAGAAGAGGTTTGAGAGATAATTTAACCAAAGGCTAAGCTTTTCATAGTAAATTCACATTTCACATTAAATTCTGCATTTCCTAGAAAGAAGTTTTTGTATGTATGATAATAGATTTTAGATATATTTTCATGGGGTGTCGTGCACAGTAAAAAAACTCCAGCACCTCGATATGTCTTACAGGTAACATTTGGGCATTTACTGGCACAGATATGCATGATGAAACAAATTTGATGTCAGTGCCTGATGTTACATTTACTCTATCAATGCAATACCATTTCAGAAGTCCTTACGGAGACCCATCTGTAAGAAAAAATCACTTGTATGAGTAAAAGAGTGCTGCTTAAAATGCATGCCTTCTCTGAATCATTACTCTACATTTTTAGGTTCTATGTTTGCCTCCCACTAAAAGGGAGTTCCTTCTACTGAATCAAGTATTCTAGGATGAAACACAAGGTTGGGCTGCCAAACTTATAAAATCAATTTGATACCTGAATTTTCAATGTGTTTTTACAAATTACCCATAACCAACAAAAGATGTTTTTCAAGTGAAGTTATCCTCAAAAGAAACACGGGGAATGCCATGACTTGCACTGGTTTCTGTAAATTGCAAGTGAATAGGACCAAATTAAGATTTTTTTTCATCATACACAATGTGGAGTAGAATTGATGGTTCCTTCTCTCTCGTGTCATCTCCACAGGTCTGAAGGAATTTAGAAAAAACATAAACTTATGTTGTCGGTGCAAACAGTGAGCTTAAGAGAAAGTCTGCAAGCAGCAAACCACAGTAGTGTGACCCTTCCTGTCCACTTGCTGGGTAAAGATACATTTTAAATCAATGAATTTTGAACTAGTGCATAGGCTGAATAAGGTCAAGATCTGGAACTGGCAAAGTGAAATAAAACAAATGTATTCTGTGGTTAAGTGATTGCCTTGAATGCTCAGAGGAGTTAACAGCCATGTGAAATGCTGGAAATACTGGAAATACAGCAGCCTGACAGGGATTCCATATTTTGTGTTCTTACTGAGGTAAATAAAAGAAATGGGATTTATTTTGTTTGTATTGTACACATTTTTGCAGCACAGTGCCGGTATGGCCACATTTCTAAAACTCACCTTAAATTTCTAACCATTCCTTTACAATGGTCTGTATCAGTCTTGTGGGGCAGAAATAGTCTCTCTGGTTTTCTTTTTGTTTCTTTTTATTATTTTTTTTTTCTATAAGATGCCCTGTGGGGCTTCCTGCTGAATCAGTGATTATTTCCAGCTGTGTTAATAAATTTTCTGAAAAGATGACAAGGAATTGTTTGGATATTGTCTTTTAACTGGCTAAGATCAATTTTGAATCTGAAAAGGAAGTGTCTGGTATCGATTTCAGACATACAGTTTGCAAAGAACTAGCAAATATACTGTGGGGAACAAATCTTCACAGGGAGTGCAAGAGGAGCAGCCCTGAAACGTTTCTGTGATTCAGATATTCTTCAAAGGTTCTTCCTTAAAAAGGGCATTTGGAAAAGAAAATGCTTCCCTTTTTTTTAAAAAGAGGAGAATTTGATGCCATGCTTAGTTTTAAACATCTCCTTGTCTCATCCCACACAGTGAAGCCACATAGTTTGAATTAAAGAAACAAAGTAAGAAGCAATAACCATATTTTTAAAACGTGGCTCAAGAACGTGTCCATTAATGAGAATAGCTAATGTGAAGAAAGAGCTTTGCATAACAAGAAGGCTGAACTCCCAAACAATTCTTTATTCATTAAAAAAAGAAACTTGCATAAACATCTAATTAATATAGATGGTACTGTCAGCTCCAGAGGACCATGATTTTAATATGAATTACTGTGGTTTGGTTTTGTTTCAGTCACTGTTTACCAAAACAGACTGTTTAGAGTGATTATTTAACCCACAGGTATTTGTATCGCCATGCAGTGAATCTCTACAGTCTTCATTTTCAGACGTAAATTACAGACCTAAATTACAGATCTGGTTTAGCAGATCTGATCATTCTGAGAACTGTTAAAATTTGTTCCAAAGAGAAAATGGCTGTATTTGCAGTTATCTTTGCTTGGATGAGGACAGCAAGGCGTCTCACCAAGTGAAAATGGTTGCATGAGTGCAGTGGAGGGATTCGCCCACTGGCATGTAATAGCATAACATTACCCAAATGCTATCGGTGGTAGCAAGATCAATATTTATCTTACCAATATTTATCTGAACATTTGCCTGGATCCCAAGAGAAAATGGCAGTGGGTAAACCCCATTAATCTCATGAGGAGATATATCTCCTAGCAAGAAAAAATACTTCAGTGTTTCATTTAGCCTCAAGAGTATTGCATCAGAAAAACAAAGACTTGGGCATCGGACTTAAAAATTCCTATCTTCAAAGCCCCTGCAGTACTTCTGCGCAACACGAATGGGAGTTTCTGTGTGCCAACTTTCCAGCAGTGAAGGTCCCTCAGGAGTCGTGTATGTTTTGTGTACAGTCTGTTGTTACCTAGTGTATGTAGCTAAGCTACATTGAGATCTTTATTTTAAGCAAGTGTATGCTGAGCTCATTGGTAAGACTGGGTCTATTTGGTGTTCAATTAATCTGGTTCAAAGTACAAGACATTTTCCCCATTAAACAGTAGTTCAAAACTTGTGTAAGTTCAAGTGCATCTTCTGTTCATGAATTTCTGAACTCACCTTTATTATGGATGCTTAAATTAGCTACATAATGCTATAGGATGAGGCAGCTTTAATCTTTTCTGTCACAGATGGAACAGTTCTATGAAGTAATTAGAGAAAGACAATATCTTCATGACTAGATCACTTGTGTAGACTGGAGAAAGGAAAGACAACTCCAGTTCTTCCTTCCACTCTTGTAATTACTTAACATTAAATATCCTACCAATAAATGGTTTTCCCCACACCAAGAAGAATGTTTAAACCTCACGGTGTAGAAGGTGTTAAACTCAGTGTAAATACTCAATGCAAAGAGCAATACTTTCAACAGAAGGAATCAAGAGAACCCCATCACAAACTGAGGCCAAAGCTGGTAGCTCCTCTGGGGCTGTGTTGGCATCTCTTTCCTGTGAACTGAACTGCTTCCAGGGAAGTTTTTGGTATGTGACTTGCTCTCACTCAACTGAAAATTTTAATATGCATTTAAGGCTAACAATATCTTGTTCTGTAACCTGAGAGTTAAAGCATCTAGATAGGAAAACATAGGTTTGCAATGTTCTGTAAGGAGGTAAAAACTGAGTTTAGACCTTCTATATACTGGTCCGAGCAGTGGTTTGTTAAGAATCAGAGGTTTTCTGTTGGTAGTAACTGCAATGATGTGTGTGAAGAAGCACTGGCATGCGTGCCTAGTTTCAGGGCAGAGTTCATGTCTGTGAGCACAGAGAGGATGGAAGTGCTTCCCTGCAGGGCAGAGCTAGGTGCGTAACACCCAGCGTCTCAAAGGGATCCTGCTGGCACCTAGTCAGACAAACAACCTCCAGAACCTGTTTGAGCCCCTCACAGAGCTTGGGCTGAAAGCATTCTTTGCTAGTAACAGTTCAGGTGGATCTCTCCTTTAGCTGTTGTGGGTTTCACGCCACATTAGGGCTCTGAAGTTCAATAAAAAGCCAGTCACTTAAGAGCCAGGTGTTGCAACATGCACATCCTTTTGTAAAGCTGGTCCCTATTATGTAGTGGCTGCCTCTTCCTCTCCCTCATACTGCTGTTCAGTTACATGCGTGCAGTAGGACCCAAAATAATTGCTGATTCTTGACCAGACTGATGGACTAAGGGGGAGCAGGCAGGATAGCTGGATGAACTTCCACAGAGGAGTCTGAAGAAAGAGAAATGGCGGCTATACTTGAAAAAGCTGGGGTGGCAAGGAGCAATCCCTCAGGGTTGTGTTATACAGTCTGGACTGAAGGGCAGATGAGGGGGAGAAAGGGAAACAATCAAGATGTAAGAAGGCCTTTAATTTTGTTTTCATTTATATCATTACTTATTAGAAATCTTTTTAGTAAGAGGATGGCATGGGGACAAAATTTTTAGACAAAATTTAGATTTAGACTAGGTATAAGGAAAGACCTTTTTTACCACGAGGGTGGTGAGATCCTGGAACAGGTTGCCCAGAGAGGTGGTGGATGCCCCATCCCTGGCAACATTCAAGGTCAGGTTGGACAGGGCTCTGAGCAACCTGATCTAGTTGAAGATATCCCTGTTCTTTGCAAGGGGGTTGGACTAGATGACTTTAGATGTCCCTTCCAAGCCTAACTATTCTCTGCTTCTCTGGTTCTAGGACTAAGAGAGAAGTTAGGAAGCTAGAAAGTGAAGAATCACTTGAAAAGGAAACAATAAAAGGGATAAGGCTATAAGAGGAACCCAGAGAGGAAATAGAAGATGAAACTCAAGGGCAAAAGGCCCTTTAGCTGTGGATCAATTGCAGAGATGTCTAATTTGTCAGGGGACAGCCTGTTCACTTCAGTCAGCTAGTAATATCCACCACTCTTGTCACATCATCTGGTGCAGTTGTATGGGCTGATGACAGCGGAGGTAGCGGAGGTGGGGGAAGGGGAAGATGCTACTTTTTTGTCTACATTTGCAGGTTCTTCAAGAAGTGGCAAAGTTGCTTAGGGTACCTAATAACCTGCATGGCAGGTGCATTGGTGCAGGCAGGTTATTCTACAGAAATCCAAGATATGTTTTTCCAGACACAGCTGCTCAGCCTATCTGCAGATGCAGTGAGGAAAGACTGGATATGTTTAATGGGAAAAATGCAAAGAAACCAGATGAATTTCACTGAAGCTAGGTAAAACTTATCCTTCAGGGAGTCTCTACATCCTTTTACTTGCATTATGCAACAGAGCATTGCTAACTTGCTTTAGTTGCTGGCCCAGATGTTTCCTTTTACATGTGCATCTCCAGTAATTTTTTAGTCTGACATGTAGCTGCGTCAGCAGGACCTCCTGGAGTCTATGTCATGGAGCTGATCCTGCTTACAAGCACATAGTTTTACTAACCCTGCAGAGTCAGATTGAGGTCCTAAAGGCATTCTGCAAGTTTCTTGACTCATGCCCAGAAGCACAGATTCTGTAGACAAGATCTGCCCTTCAGCAACTTTGTACAACTGCGCTTTTCTGCAATTCTGCGGTCTTTTCCAGCCATGTCACCCCTGCAAGATTTTTCAGGTGTCAGAGCAGTCAGAATGTGTTCTTGCAGTTACAACTTAGTTAACAGCATTTCATCCACTTACATGAATATTTCATTGCTCTGCTGCTCGTCTCTACCTTATCTAACCACTCAGTGGGTGCTACACTGACTTTGACAAAAATGCAGATTTGAAAGTATAAACTCTGGTGAGGCAATCAGGTTATTAAAGACATGCCAAACTGCCTGCAGTATCTGATATTATCAGAGCTTTTCCATGTGTTCACGGTCTTACATGCATATTTCTGTGAGCTGGATATTAATGGCAGCTTTCTGCATCTGTCAGATGCTAATTCAGAAACAAAAAAAGAGATTGTAGTTCCTGTCTTAAAGGCTCTGGGTTGCTGGCATGGTTTCAGTCATCCCTCTGCCCTACTGTGGACCCCTGTTGTAAGAAGAAGATAGGAAAGGAGAATCAGGAGGTCCTGATTCCCTGCAGACAAAGTTCTGCTGCAGACAAATTTCTGCCTCATCCAAGAATGCAAAGGCATGTGGAGGTGTCTTTGGACCTACTCAACCCATGAGCATGCATATCTCAGTACCCTCGCTACCACACTGCAGCAAAAGACAGGGAAAGAGAGGTCCAAGTTAATCCCTATATGATCAGGAGGCAGTAAAAGGTCAATATTGCTTTTAATAAAGACAGGTGCCCCATCTCCAGGTAAAATCAGTAATAAATGATAGGGCACCTAGGATGCTTTTCATCTGTAGGTCTCAGTGCTTCACAGAAGTCAGAACTGCTATTCGAGCATAGAGCTATCATGAGTAATAAAGTCTAAACGCAGACATATTTCACATGGATCTTTGTTAAAGTCATTTCCTTCCACATGGCGTCTGTTTAAGATTTACATGCGGAGTACCAGAAGAAGGGGAGGCGGCTGTCAGTCGCTGCCTACCAATCCAGCGCTGCCTGCCTTTGCACTTTGCAGCGGGTGGTTTGAGCTGCAGAAGCGCAGCTTACCCGTAATTACCACAATTTCCTGTTAGACTCATTTGAAAAGACAATGTTCCTGAGGAAGTTATGAAGACGGCAAGTAAGTTGCTGCCTTAATTTCTGTGTGTTTGATTAAGAGTGCTGTCTTAATTATGCCAGTTAGAGCTTATTTACAGTGCTTCTCAAACAGTGCTGTCTTTTGGAGGGATGAGAAGGCTTGTGCTTCCAGGTAGCGTAGGGACAAATTTAAGTATTCTGCAGTCCTCTCAGCACGCTGCTCAGACACAGCTGCAAAAGATTCAAGGCAACTCTCTTCTACGGGTGCTGAAACTGTGAGGAAAGTAGCTTAAATACTCACTTGCGAGATGCTGCTGCAGCTGGGATGTCAGATAAGAAAATGTAACTATTAGTAAGCGTTGTAATGACTAAATGCTCCTTAAAGGCAGTAACTGAAAAAGCAATTCCATATGTTCAAACCAGCACGTTTTTTTCAAAGTACTGAATTATTTATGCCTTCAGTCGGACTCTCCCGACGGTTGCGGTGTGTGCTAGAGAGCTCCCTCGCTGTTCATAAAACAGGGTTTTCAATAGGAAGGATATCTGCACCTTTCTGTTGACAGCCATGGCTTCCTGCCTTTGTTAGGGGAAACATGGTGGAGGGAAGCAGCAAGTCGCTGTCTGTGTGATGCACAGATAACCTGCTCAGGGCGCACAGCGTTACCGCACAGCTTACAGCACGGACAGGACTGGTTTGACTTTGCTTGCGCTGTCTGTCACGACAGCAATTGCCTTGCTAGTTCCAGCTCCGGTGTGTACAGAGGGCTGAACACAGCTCTCAAATAGAGGGATTACGCGCAGAGACTATTAGGTGCTATACTTTTTTCTGGGCACACAACGTGTGCGAGGAAATGTTGTGGGAAAAGCCGGGTTGCTAGGCAGTTGTTTTGCTGGTAATGCGGGAACTAAGCCAACGCAGAGCGAGCCACAGAGGCTGTTCCTTTCAGGCCACAGAACAGCAGAGCGCCTCAGCACGTTCTTTGCACTCCGAGTTTTCCTCTGTCTCTGCAAACCATCGATGCCATGTACCACCACTCTTTAAAGCCAATAAACCACCGGCGACACTCCTCTCTCCACTCACCCAAAAAGTTTCTGTTTCTTTAACGCATCTCTGATCAGTTTTTAAGTTCCAGTTTACTCAAGCAGAACTTCCGTTCTCCCCTTCTAAAAAAGGAAAGAAAGCTACCAACCTGAAAAGTTGCAAATGCAAAATAGAGAAAAAATATTCTGGTTTACTGTGTGAAATGAATACTAGGGAAAATAAATTATTTAGCTACATGCTCATCAGTGACACTCCAGGTTTCTTTGCATCATCACTTTAAAGATTCCTTCCGCTTAAGGCTGAGCAAATTAGAGTGCTCCACTATACACTTAGACTAACTTAAAACATCATTAACTGGATTTGAAGTGATGTGTGAAGGCCCAGAAACATCACTGTAGTTTATATGAAGAACCATGAAATCCAGAGACTTATGACAGCAGCCTTAGTAATAGGGACTAGTTTGTGTTTCCGAGATAAAAGTGCAGCCCTTGGGCATTGCACTGCATTTCAGTGAGCCGTGCAAGGCAATCTTAGGTGCTTCAGCTGCAGGCTGGGAAATCCACCGCCAGACAGTGGGAAGCTGGAGAGCTGCTCTCTGGGAGAGTCACAGATACTGTACCGACACGCCGAGTCGAATTTAAAGAAGAGAGAGGGTGTTTTTCAATACCGCTGTTTGGCTTTTCTCTGTTGCCTCCTGCGAGCCCGCAAGAGGCTTTGTGTCAGAGAAACTACCGTTAGACTTGGCGCTCGCGAGCATCAGCACTGACAGTGCCAGCAGGGTCTCACGGCCAGACAAGTGTGGAGAGCAGGATCTTGCATTCTGAGTCACCTTCCTGCTGTCTGGTGGCAATTTTTATTTTAAAGGATTATTGTAGCTTAGTGTTGGTGGTGCCAACCGTATCTCTGTCAGTGCCAGGCCTGCCAATGGCATGAATGGTTTGCCGTGAATGCTCAGGAGGAGGATGAGTTTCATGCAAAGGGGAACTCTCACTCCTGCTGCCTATAACGCACAGGCTCAGTGGTGGCCGGAGAAACCAGAAGCTGGCTGTCATCTTTCAGAGTACTGTATGCGCCTGCATTCATTTCCTTTGACATATTTCAGTTAGTATTTCCCAAGTTGTGGCTAAGAACATGATGGCATCTTTTCAGCTCATGTTTGTAAGCTAGCATGTTAGCTGAGTATAAAACCTTATTTTCTTCATGCACTAGTTCGTTTTCTTTCTTACTGCACTTCATAAATAAGTCAATGTACAGAGTTGTATTACAGAAGCTCTACTAAATAATAAATAATGCATGTGGTTTGCCATATGATTCTGTGCTTGTCTCTTTGCCCAGTGCTCCTCTAATTCACAAAATATTTTTTTATCATAGGCTACGTAAGTTAAGATTATACTTTTTGTTGTACTTTTCATAAAACTCATGCCTATTCTGAACTAGACGCTTCTGCAAAAACCTTATACAGAACTATACAGAGCAAAAATCTTTATTGATTTTATAATCTCTCCCTGAAGTTTTAGTTGGTGAGTTTTTTTCTTTATGGTTTTGTTATGAGTTAGTGAAGTTTGGAGTTGATAAGCAGAGTGTTCTCCTAAACCCCCACAATGCTGTCACATTGAAGACCTTCCAAAGGTGCTAGAGGAGCTCAGAGGCTAGCAGGCTCTGTCTCTATTGTGTGCTTCACCCATATGAAATACATTCATATTGTCTGTCGGCTTCAGGAGATCAAATGGTTCATTATGAGTGCAAGGGACTGGAGAGCAGTCTGAGAGAAATGCCTGTGTACGGAGTGCTGACTGGACTATTCACATGCTGATAACTTGCAGGAGTAAATGCAGATGAAGAGCTGAATGCTAGTAAGTGAATGATTTGTTTCTCTTCAAAAGCTTCTACTACAGCATCTACATGTGCATTATAATGTTCAAGCTAAATAGAAAATTGACCTAAAATATTCCACCTGGTATTGACAGTATCGAGAGTGATTCTCCCCTGAAAACTCACTTGTCCCTTGTTTATCTCAGAGACAAAATTTCCAGTAAATCCCTTGTTGCTTCATAGCAGCATGAGCAGTGAAGGCAAATCAAGATATTAATAGAATACGCCAGAGAGACCTATGACAAAACTGGACTGTGAGAAGACAGCTAGCCACAAGCTTTTGGCATTAGCCCAGAACGAAGTGCAGAGGAATATCTACAGGCAATTAAATTAATCCTGAAAAGTTCTGCTTTGAATAAGCTAGGAAAGTGGCTAAGGTACCCTTGATGTTAGAAGATATCCTGGCCTGTGAAAAGGCAGTGGCAGTGATACACTGTAGAGAGGCGTGTGAATTATGAATGGGAAAACGTAAGCAAACAGCTAAAGTGAAAATAAACCAATTTGCCAGGAACTTTGGAACTGCAGAATTATCTTCAGGTTTTTCAAGCTGAGAGAGGTGTTCAAAATAATGACTAAGAGGGAAGTACCAGGCAGACTCTGGATCATCAATGCTGAACATTTGATCATCTCAGGAAAAGGCACACTAAAGACAATACAAAATTAAAAATATAATTACATTTGCAAGCAGGATGATGAGGATTACATTGTACTGGTGAAAGTTAAGAGTACCGGACAGAAGTCCCTGGAAAAAAAGGTCCAAAAGTGGATGACTCTGAGCAAGATGATCCAGGAGCTGGTCTGTCCAGGAAGTCACATGTGCTATGTAATATGCAGAAAGAAAAAAAGAAAGATTCTTAAATAAAGAATGAGGAAAGTAAATTCTGTGAGTAGTGCCTACGAAAGGTGAGCTGCTAAGCTGCACAAGTCGCCACAGATGGCTGAACAGTGGAATCAAGTCCTTCTCAAAAGATTCGCAGTACGGAGGAGCGCGTCTGAGGAAGAGGCCATTGCTCAGTGCCTGGAACTGAGAAGACCTGAGAGCTGTGAGCTGTTTGGTCTGCCTTAGTAAAGCACTTCGGCGTTCACAAAGCACCGCTCTGGAATCACTGGAGGTAGGCAAGGTTGGATCCCCAAAACATCCCAGGTGTGGTGACATCAGTGGTCTTGACATACTGCACAGGCTAAGCAACTGGCTAGGTGATAACTAGCAGTAGACAGGATATCTGTTATCTCCCAGCGCTTTCCTGGCCTTCCTGGAGAAACTCATGAATGGAGTTATAATGGCAGAAAGGGTCACAACAAGAAGATTTGCTCCGCAAAGGTTTGAGGAGTAGAGGCAAAAGCAGTCTCAGACTGGTGAATTACTTGAACTGCTGGTCAGTGTGTACAAGGCACAGCAAAAACAGTGGCCTCCTGCAATGGAGAGGGAAAGAATTACATGGATATTAACAAGGCAGTGACATGGCTAGTGTTGTATCATCTTCTGTGCAAAGGGAGCTTGATCACATAGAATAGCATTTGTTTAAGGAAACCATGAGAAATTGCCTGGCGGAGGTGGTCTTGGTTTACGCAAGGGATCTACAGAGAGAAAGATTAATAATCTTCAACCTGTGGTTTACAAGTCCATGGCAATGTATGGACTAAGTCCATGAAACACAATGCAAAAAAAGCAAGCTTTGCTGTCAGTGAACTTAGCAGCTGTGAATAGCGGTGAGAGAGTAGAGAAGAGGATTAGTGAAAAGGACAGGAAAGTGGCATGTGTGGCCATTTAGTTCCACCGATAATTGACTGGACCAGACCTGTTAAATCTCGCAGCTCTCCCTGGCCCTGTAACTAAAGTTGCTCTAGTAATACAGGCTTAGCGTTTGCCTTGAATCTGAAATGTTGCTACCAAAGCTTTTGAAGAGAAGATATTTTCCAATGTGCATCACCAGTACCTAAATTGGGGCTGGACTACACAGTGCCTTCATCATCCTCCGAGTCACTTCAGGCATTGCTCATGCCTCCCTCTCCTTTTCAACAGTCTGCCAGGAGGCAGAAGATCTTATCCAACGATCGTAGCATCTACTGCTGACTCTGACGGAAATACAATAGCATTATCTTTAAAATACTGGTGAGCTGTGTGCGTTGTTTAATTGATTTGTACTGCTTACTGTCTTCATAGTTTTATTTTTTCTATCTGCTGCCCTTAGATTTATGGGCACCAGCATAGTGTCCCCTCTGAAAGAACTCCTTGGAATTGTTTGTGCAGCGATGCCTTGTTGGGGACAAGGACACGGGATGTTGAAATCTTATTAACCCTCACATAAGCCAAAGTCTTTTCTGTGAGGATCTTAAAAGCATGTCAATAAAATGTCCATGAAGCAGATTGACGAGAGGAACATATACTGCAATTAAATGCATGGGAAGAAGAGGTTGTACAGCAAAGATCTCAGTAAAAGTACTAAGACTAAGTAGACATAGCTACCTTCCTTTTAAGTTCTGCTCCTTTATAACATCCTCTTCTAGCAAAGGTGTAGTTTTGCCCACTTTGTGCGTTACCATATACATTCAGAGCTGCTTGCTGGTTATTAGCATCGTACCATCCTTTTCAAAAGCTGATGACGCATCTCTGTTCTCATTTCCTCCTCTGCACACACGCATATGTCACACAAACACCATACAGTCATATTCTGGGGAATCTGCTGAGGTAAAAAGAATAAGAGTTACCCTGGGGAAGGAATGAAGTAAATAGCCCAGAGGACTGGAGCCTAAAGTTTTAAACGACAGTAAGAATTAAGAAACTGGTGCTATAGGGACGTAAAGACATTTTAGAAAACGAAAAACTGAGCCTTAATTTCTGACTGTGGCTTTCAAAGCAGTAATGGTTCCCTTCCCCCGCTCCTCCCAGCACAGGCACAGATCTTTCCCTCAAAACAGCAAATTATGATGACTACAGTACAGCGAGAGAGCCAAAAGATTTGTTAATATATATTCTACACATACCAGTGGTGGCTGTGTCATGCAGAAAAAATGCACGGGACTTTTTTCTGGTTTTAATAGCAATAACCAACAGAGGTCAGGGCATGTCCTAAGGATTTATTGACTGTTTGGAGTTAATATCCTCAACCTTACTTACGGACCACCATTAGCTCCCATCCAGGCATTAATCTGCAGGAAACACCCTGCACTGTAGTCACTATTTCCTACGTAACCGCAGTGCAAATCAGTAGAAACGGTGTTTGAAGAATGGGTAGAAATGCTACCCTGTACCTAAAATGCATGTGCAAGAATAAGGGCAGGAAACGAAAGCCTCCTGCGCACACAGCCAGACCGGTTCTTGTGAGGGACAACCTGTCCTTCCGCTGGACATTCAGGGAAATAGATTAACCTCTTCTGACCTTCTTCTATGCAGTAGCTTCACCACCCATAACTAAGTTCCAGCTACTTGACAGCAGCACCTCAAGACGTTATAGCGTAGATAGAGGGTCTTTTCGGTCACCATTGACTTTTTCTGCATTTTTTACCTCTCTTATAATGTCACAATAAATTAGCTAAATGTGTCATCTTCGATGAGTGACATTTCTTCATGCTTGCAGTTTGTTCAGTCTACAAACAAAAGTTACACTTCCTTAATCTCTGAAAAATTACAGGCTGAGAGTAACCGCAGCGTAAGTAGGATGGTCTCTGGCAAAGGACGGACGAGAGTCTGACAGAGTAGAGCCATGGAAACTATATAAATAAAAGCAGAATCGTTTATAAATATTTCCCTTTTTTGGGTGTGGGTGTGAACAATTGCATTATTAGCGAACACTCTTCTCTCGTAACATCTCTTGTCTGTCCTCGGTGCCGCAGTGGGTTCCTCAGGAAAGGCACGGCGGCAGGCAGGGTGGCTGTGGGAGCCGCAAGAGCCCCTCCAGGGATCACAGGGTGGCAAAGGAGCCCCCGGAGCCCCCGCGCTGGGTCTGCAGTGAGAGCCCAGCACGGGGCAGAGCTCTGCCTCGCCGAGTGAGCTCTGCCGAGCAGCAAAGCCAGGAAGCTTGAACAGCCCCTTCGCTAACGGGACTTAGCTGCTTCCAGCATCCAAAATAGTGCTCATGCTGCTGCCAGCTGACTTTGTAGCCGGTTCCGTCCTGTCACTCAAGTGGTTCCAATTGGAGCTTTCAGCACATAATTCAGAGCCTGTGTGATGTGATGAGGAGGGTGTCAGTTTTGCATAATAGAATTTGGGTTTACTTTAATTTACAACACAGAGCAATATATGCAGTTAGGCACAAAAGCTCTCCTAAAAGAGCTTTGCTTCCAGACCGAGTGGTGACTTCACTCCAGTGCTGGCTGTGGGGCTTTAAAAGCGTATCTTTCCATTTTACGTAAACTGCCTCAAACTTTTCAATGTGAGGCCATCCACGCTCATTTATTCAGCTTCCCAAAGCTCCTGGGGGCAAAGCCGAGGGGCAGCACCATGGAGGGAAGCAGAGCGGGTGGAAAGGACCACTGGTACCGAGGTCCTATAGTAAGGGGAAGCTTCTCCTCTGAGCAAACGCCCAAGCAAGGCAGATGGCGAGAAGGTGAGCCAGAAGGAGAAGGCATGACCCCAGAAGAGGACATACAAGTAGAGTGAGGAGGAAGCTGAGAAGAGGATGTGATTGACCAGAGAGGGCAGGGCACTGGGAAATAACAGCCAGGCTCATGAGAGAAAACAAGAAGGAAAAATATGAGCAAAGAGTTATTCTCAAAAAAAACCAAACATAAAATATGTGTCCAAATGGCAGTAGTGCTGGTATGTGAATATTTCTGGCAGTTATTTCTTACAGTTTTGAATAGATATTTCTAAAAACATAGTAGTATGTTTTTACTGTATTATTATTAAAAAAGCTTTTGTTTAGTTCATCTGGACAGTATCCAAAGCAGAGTAGTAATGTGTATTTAGATCCTTTGTTATGGAAATCTATTTTACACACATGAAAGAAACACATCTCTGGTGAGCAGTATTGCTAGAGATGATGAGGGTGAGTAGCCTTGCATTGGTACTCCTGCTGGCACTACTCCACAGGACCCAGCCAAGAGGCTGAGGTTGTACAGACACGGGGTGACAGAGAGATTCTCCTCTGTAACACTTGCAGGGCTTGTAGTCTCTTTTTATTCCCTGATTTTAAGCTTGGGAAGCAGAGGAGATGTCATGAGGGCCACGCTTACTGCATCAGGCCCCGTGGCCTGGTGCTGGGATCAGGAGGGGCATGTGTCCTGGGCTGGAGGCCAAGTGATGTGTAACACCCACATGAGGGGCTGGGTCTAAGCCCATCTCACCCTCCTCCCACAAGGCCAGGAACCGGTGAGATCCCAAGGCCGTGGCTTGGGGAGACAGGGAAAAAATGCATATCCTGAATTAAAATCTAGGACAAAATAGCATTCTGAAAACTCAAACATGACAACATTTCCCTGCCTTTGTCACCCTACCTGTGCCTCCAGCCAGGCCGAATGTCCACTCAGACTTTCTTCAGGTTTAACTGATGATTTCCTGGAATGTCCCATTAGTTATAGCAGGAGGAAAAAGCATTTGACAAGACCTAAATCAAAGATAATTAAGTTTTCTAAACTGGAAATTTCTTTATTTGCCTAACTGTGGTCATCATGGGGTGATTCAGGGGAAAGTCAGATGGCACGCAAGAGATAGGCCGCTCTGCTGGTCCAGGGCTGGGGCCATCACCGGGCTGCAGTAAGCCCTGGAGAAATAGAAAAGTGGGTGACCAAACTGGGGAGCAGAGCTGGACACCAAAGCCACGGGGTAGGACACTGAGCTGTGCTGCAGGGGAGAGCAGGGTTGAGAAGCTGGGCTGGAGAAGAGCTGAGTGCTGATCCTTATATGGATTGCTGGAACACAGTTCCCTCCTCTCCTGTTCCTACCTTAACCTATTAGTGCTTCTGGGTTTAATTTTGCAGAAGCACAAAAGGAAACATGGGTTGTGCCAACTCACACAGTTTCTCATTTAGCCTGTACATCGATGCGTAGAGGAAAGGAGTGATACTTAGCCAGGATGTGAAGATATAGTTCATTAACTATGTACTATATTCTTTATGGATGTCCATAGTATTACAGTATATAATGTATACACATGTTACAGTAGCTTACTCTGCTTTTGCAGTAACCATGCCAAAGCCTAGCTCATGGACTGTAAATTCACACTCTAGCTACTGCACACTAACTTACTCGCTGTAGGCAGACCCCGACTTAAAGCAGCATCACTTGTCTGCACAGATGAGGTTTATTTGCTTGTGCTTGTAGTTCCTATATGATCAGCTGTCAGCTGCAGCTGGAGCCTCTAAGTGGTTTTGTAATGGAAGGAAAATAATAACTAATTGAAATGGAGTAAGTTGGTCATGTCATTGTAAGCCAGGAATGCTGCTTTGGAGATGGCCAGTCTCTCTTCCCCCGAGCTACGGGAGAGCCATCACTTGGAGGCATTGGTCAGGGGGAGTGCTTATAATAGGATAAGCAAGCACCCCAAAAAGTTCCCTGGAATGGACATGGAAGGGAGATAAAAGTTAACTTGTTGTAATTAATCAAGGCTATTAAGGCAGAGATAATTAATTCCGTGTTTAATTAGGAGATCATAGCCGTGAAGAGGGACATTCTGTGGATTAATAGTTTCCTGCTGTGTGTAAATGCCAAGACCAAATTAAATAGCCTGGTAAAAGCAAATTCTGAGGTGCATGATTTCATTTTGTTGTGGAAAAAGACTGAAAGGGCTTGAATATTGTTATCAGAAGCTGGTGACACTTGACCACCCTATCATTAATCAAGCGCCACATTTTGAGTTCTTTTTGAAAAGGCTATTTTTTCTCTATAGCCTTACAGTCATAAAAATCTCCTTTTTTATTTAAGAATCAGCTAGTTCTGAAAGAACATTACTTGTAAATAATGGTAGCTTTCTAACATCTCGATAGACAGGACAACACTGATATCATTGCAAGGTAACATCAGAGAAACAAGTCTTTTCACAGAATAATGGTCCTGCTGATGCATAAATATTCTGACATTTATGGAAAAAATATATTTCAAGGCAAAGGCAACATGTTCATGTGCACAGCAAATAACTGAATTATTTCTAGAGTCATGTGTAATTATGTGCTTTGGGGAATGACCTCAATGTAAATGAAGATGAGGCTTTTTACACAGTAGCTGTTGGTCAAGCTGCAAGTGGATTTCTTTCTGTGCCACTACAAACCATCTGCGTTCTGAATGATACTCTTCTTTTTGCTTAAAACATAAAGCTATCTAGAAAAATAAAGATGCTCTAGTACTCAAGAAGTGTTACCTTTCCTAATCTATCATTCTCTCCTTCTCTTCTCTGGTGAGGCCGCACCTTGAGTACTGTGTCCAGTATTGGGCCCCTCACCACAAGAAAGACATCGAGGCCCTGGAGTGTGTCCAGAGAAGGACAACGAAACTGGTGAAGGGGCTGGAGCACAGGTCTTATGAGGAGCGGCTGAGGGAACTGGGCTTGTTTAGTCTGGAGAAGAGGAGGCTGAAGGGAGACCTTATCACTCGCTACACCTACCTGAAGGGAGGTTGTAGCAAGGTGGGTGCTGGTCTGGTACCCTGTTACCCACCAGTACCCTGCTTTATGCTCCATGCGCTCTGGGTCCTCCCACCGGCAGGCACGGGGGTGTTCAGACCATATTCCTAATGGGGAAAATGGGGCTGAAATGCGTTACAGAGTCTGCTTGGCCACGGCTAAATGAAAAATAGAGGTATTCCCTCCCTTGCTCTGGAGCTACACGTCAGCTCACTAACAGCAAGCTCAGCTTTAGTCTCACTCAATAAAAGAAAAAAATTACTGACACATGAGGTTTTAAGGTCAGTTCCTGGCTTTTTATGAACTAACACTGAACAGACTTAAAACAGGTTTTGCTTACTTTCTCCCAAACATGTGAGTGTCAACCTACCTTTGTGGTGAGGACACAGTTTCATGTTCTGTGACTCTGTGACTGCAGTATGGGTAACGGTAAGGCTCTAACACAATTGTACGAAGTCCTGCAAAATTTTATGGAGAGGAAGCCAAAGTAGTGCCTTATTAGGAAGCCATGGTTTTGTAAATGCTCAAGTAAAGAAGGTCAGATATCCTACTTTATCGTCATTTATATCCAGCCAAACTATATGCGAAATGTGAATGTGGAATTCACATTTTCAAATTTTAAATTTTCAAAATGTGAAAAAAAATTAAGGATTAATACAGTAAACAAGTAAACAGATGCAGCAGATTGTGAGTCAGTGCCATAAAACATAATTGTTTTTTTTTAAGATGCCAAAGTATAGCTGTCCTGCAAAAATACTAAATTTTTACACTTATTAAATACAGTTAATGCTGCATTTAATCAAAAGGAACTGCCTTTTGATGGAAGAGCTCTGTTGCTGTTACTGCAGTGAGTCAAACTTGATCAGTAGAATGAATGGAAGCATAACACAGGTAGTAATTCCCTTCCCATAGAGCCAAAAGAACTTCCCAAGTTCAAAATATGTTCCTTGCGGATTGGAAAACTGCTACCGATAACTGACCAGAAAGAGAACAAGAGAACCAGAATGTATAGTATTCCTTTACACCCATGAAATCATGGTCTGTCTTGTTGCCACTCTTTACGTCTGTGTTGCAGACCTCGTGCTATGCAACTTCTGTTTGAACACGCCACAGCAGTGCGGTTGGATACCGCAAACCTCCGCATCAGAACAGCTCCCGGTCGTGAAGAAGCTGTGCAGGCCTGGTGTCAAAAATAAGGCAGGTTTGAGGAGCCATCTTTTGTGTCAGGAACGTTGTGTTGGGCGCTAAGGTCACCAAGTGAAGCTGTGAGAAGGATGCGTTGCTCCATGCCAGAGGCTATGGAGTGTGCTTTCCAGAGGGAAAACATTTGGGGTAGTGCCAAACAATAAAATTCCTGAGGTGTTTGGTAGCATTGTCCCAGGTACATGTCGAGGGCCTGCTCTTGGTTTAGGGTTTGTTTTTTTTTTAATTCCATTCCTGCTTTTTGATAAACATGTCAGATATTACTCTGGGCTGGGATGTTATTTCACAGTCCCAAGGTCAGGATACTCGCTCTGCCTGAGATCTGGGCAGGAATGACAACTGGTTTCCTGGGGAGTGCTAGAAGCTGTATTGTTTGGGACATTTGAGCCGATGCTGGAGAAAATAATGTTAAATAAAGGCAAATCATTATATTTATATTTTTGGATTAAATATGTCACCCAGTAAGTTTCTTCTGGATGTAACTTTTGTGATTCTTTGAGCTAGAGGACAGGATCTAAAGCCAAGATAATATTGTAGAGCTTTAAAAAAAGGAAATATCTTTTTTTTTTTTGTTCCAGTGATATTAAAGAAGATTAAAGAAGGAGAAACTGTAAACCATCACTGGTTTTAGCTGAAGTCACATATTGTAGCTGGCTCAACACTTATGTAACACTATCTAAAATGTCTTTGTGCTCAGAAAAGGTCATAAGTAAATGACTTTGAAGCTTAATCAGTGGAAGTACAGGCCAATTTCTGTATTTCATTATAAATTCAGTTTAAATCCAGTGAGGTCAGCACAGTTACTTGGGATTTACAGTAGCATGTGTGCAGAATATGGCTCCATTATTTTAATTGTGTTTTATTTCCATTGTGTGGGTATTACACATTTGTCTGCAACTTGCACAGAATAATTTTAAAGAAGATACTCTGTATGTAAAACCATAAAATAATAGCTGTAGGATAAAAAGAGGAAAATTTAACATTGTTGAATGTACATAATATTTTCTAGTGTTTCTACAGCATGACTCAGTCTATAAAACTAGTGAATACTTTATGCAGGGATTACAGTGACTGGTTTTGTACATAGGGCACTTTAGAATAGAATTTCAAAGTACAGCCTTGCTGTCTTTATAGTTGTGTTTATGTTCTTGATCCATTATAAATTTTTGTGATCTGTAGGCAAAGCCATAAATCCTTTGGAGAAGGCTCCAAAGGAGCCTGGTTTGTTAAGATTCTTCTGAGCTAGTTTAGATCCTTGGGTTTGTTGGGTTTGGTCTTTGGCACTTGGATAGCAAAGAGCACTTTCACCATCTCAGATCACACAGAGGAATTGGTAGGGCCCTTTGTTTCAGGATATAAACGTGCCGTCAGCAATGCTGGGGAAGCAAAGGCAGCAGGAGGAGACAACTTTCAGCACGAGTAGTTTGTCTGATTTCTGAAGCAGCCAACAGTGAAATTCGATTTGAACCTATAAAACAAATCCCACACTGCTGTTTAATTATGAAGGTTGTAGTAAAAGTTGAAACTTGAACAGAGAAAGAAAATCAAACCCCAGAAGTAATAGAACAGAACAGAAATCACATTTGGATTCATAAGGTTTATGTGCAGGTCTGGGTCAAAACTTTCACAGAAGTCCCTGGACTTAGATCTAGGCCTGGAGTCTAAGAGTACTAAGAAAGTACTTAGGTCTAAGTGCTATGTAGTAAGTATTAAGAGGAATGATGTAAAATAGAGAAGAGGCAAAAGAAAACCAGAAAGGTACTGGTAGAAGGTAGATGTAGCCCATCTAAAACAATGTCTCTCTCCAGGGATTCCTGTGTGGTTTTTCTCCATGGGAGCTACAGAGACTGCCAGCACTGAGCAGATTGCAGCTACTGTCTGCTGCTGGAGCCCGTGTGCTTTCTCCAGCTGAGGCTCTCTTCGCTGTTTTGTGTACAAAAAGTACTTTGAACGTGGCCCTGGGAGTAAAAGATAAGATGAGAGGAAGGGTTTGTTCAGTGCTCTTATTTTGGGGGATGCATTAGGCTGTACAAAATTTAAAAGGGTGGGTTTTCCTGTTTCTTTCCTAGTGATGATTTTACGGTGTGCAAATATGGGAGGTGCACATACCTGTGGTCATTTTTTCCTGCAGAAGCATCATGGAGCAGATAGATAAAATGATACAGCTAACTAATTCAAGAATGTTATTTAAGGGTAGAGAGTTGAACAACACAAGTAACTTAAATTCATTGCCAAATACAACAGCTTTTGTGAGTGCTCTAGAAAAATAATCAAAACCATGTGCGTATAAAATCTCTTCTGTTTGTATGTTTTGCTGTCTCACTATAAATAAAAAAAAAAAAAAGCCCTTCCTCCTCAGAAAATTTACTGCGATAATCACTTTTGGAGCCAGATCACATCCGGTTCGGAAGACAAGGTGCAGCTGCATTGTCTCAGGAGGAAAGGATGGTGTTCCCAGGCATTTCCTGGCCCAGGGGGAATATGGGTCCCATCAAAAAGCCTACTGCACCGTGAGTAAAGCTTGTACCTCTTTTGGCTGGACACCTTGCTGTCTCGCAGTGACTGTCTGCCAGGTGGCAGGAGCAGTGCTTCTGTGCTTTCTGGCAGGACTCTCCAGCAGAAGACCGCCTGATGCACTGGAATCGAGGCTTCCTGCAGCAAGATGTCCATTTTGCTTGCAAGTTCAGCAAAGCAGCAAGTGGGACAGCAGCCTGCCTCAGAGGTGACTTCACACGTGATGTGGCTTGCTGCCTGCTTACCCGATGTGCTGCCAGGCCACCCCAGCTCTGGGGCATCCCCAGGAAGGACAGTGGGCAACTGTCCCCTGGGAAGTGAGCCCAGGGGGAGAGCCGTGGGGAAGCTTCGGGCTGGGGACTTTGCCAGGCAAGCCCCTGTGGAGCCAGGCCTCCTGGGGCTCTGGGCAGCTCAGGGAACAGCTTATCTGTTTGGAGACCAGGGATCAGCTGAGAACAAGCCCACATCTGAACTGATCTTGATTTCTTCCTCCTAGGAAAAAAAAAATAAATCTTATCCCACCGATGCTAGGCACTAATAAGGGCACTAACAGTGCCAGTGTAGGAATGGGGCAGGACATTCATGCCTCTCTTCTCTAGGCTTAGTCTAGCCCTATGTGTGCAAAACTTTCTCTCAGTTACTTGA
Organism: Psophia crepitans; assembly: GCA_013399095.1. Lineage (NCBI taxonomy): Eukaryota > Metazoa > Chordata > Aves > Gruiformes > Psophiidae > Psophia > Psophia crepitans. Next base: position 48,542 of record VWZZ01002249.1, read on the forward strand.
TAACCTATCATTACAAATTACCTAGGGATTTGTTGAGTTGGGATGCATGTGATAATTTGACAAGTTTCTGAATAACTAGAGATGGAGTATCGTTAGGGATGTATTCAGACTCTGAAATGGGCAGATAAATTTTAAAAAAAAATATTTTACAGGGCTTAATACTGTACTGGAAATTCTGAGGTAGCTTGTGGAAATCAGTTTACATTTCATGTAAATGTCTGAGTTAGAGATTAGATTATACTGATTCTTTGTTTTAATTGCAAGAATGTCAGTCTACACAGTATATGAAATTTACTGAAAACATAATACATCATAAGATCAGACATTTGGGTCTTTTCGGCATGTTCTGGTGGCAAGGCAGGTTGTAGTGTGAAGAACATCACCAGAGCAGCTGGTTTCCATCAAATGGCATCATGACAGTATAAAGGAAGGTAAACAGGGCCTTGCTGCCTCTATTGTTTATGCTCTGTAGATCAGCTGATGTGATTTTCTCTGATGGATCTCTCCCCCTCTCTGTAGTGTCCTGGGGAGCTGCACTGCAGTTGCCTATTCATGCTGGGCTTGACAAATAGCTAAGTGAGTAGAAGTGCACCATGCGAAAAGGCAGTGGTGCTGGCTTCCCATGAATATTCCTGTGTGTCCTTTTGGAGAGTTCTGGGGCTAAAAACCCACCAAGTCTGGAATCTGTTACCTATTAAGTAGTTGTAACCTTACATACATGGCAATGCTGGCGTAAGGTCTTGTGATAAAACGGGTGTTGCAAAATAATGCCATCTGTCTGCTGGAAATCAGGTTAAGAATATATACGTCTCTCTTTATAGACCAGTGACTATGTGTCAGTGGCAACATCTTTTGTTCAGTGACCTGGAACCTGATTTGTAAATGCATTTGTCTGGGTTTTTGTTCATGTGCATCCTTTGTGGTTTTTAGTATACTAGCACCAATATAAATGTGCTTCATGAAGCAAGCACCTTGATTAGATTTGGACTTGTATAAATATTTTATTTTATCTATTCTAAATCCTTTCTTCAAGATAACCACATTTTCTTGCTTGTCCAATATGCCTAGTGCCTCACACTCTGTTGCTTTCGTGCCACATTACTACAGCTTTAACTCTCCCACAGAGAGTTAAACGTTTTAAAACGTGTGCACGTTTTAAAATTGCACTGTGTGGTAAACACACTGTTCAGGGACTGCTATAATCTATTTCTGGAGCCCCCAGTACAGGAAAGACATGGAGCTGCTGGAGCAAGTTCAGAGGAGGGCCACAAAGNATCAGAGGGCTGGAGCACCTCTCCTATGAGGACAGGCTGAGGGAGTTGGGCTTGTTCAGCCTGGAGAGACCTAACTGCTTGTTCTCTGGGGAGACCTAATCGCAGCCTTCAGTACCTAAAGTGGATCTACAGGAAAGCTGGAGAGGGGCTGTTTCTTAGGGAGTGTAGTGACAGGACAAGGGGTAATGGGTTTAAACTAAAAGAAAGGGGATTTAGATTAGACATTAGGAAGAAATTCTTCACTGTGAGGATGGTGAGCCACTGGCATGGGTTGCCCAGAGAAGCTGTGGCTGCCCCATCCCTGGCAGTGTTCAAGGCCAGGTTGGATGGGGCTTTGGGCAGCCTGGTCTAGTGGAGGGTCTCCCTGCCCATGGCAGGGTGCTTGGAACTAGATGACCCTTGTGGTCCCTTCCAACCCAAACCATTCTGTGATTCTGTAATTCTATTTAGTAAAAATGTGAGAAGCTTTTCCTCTTTCCTAAAAGAAATACAGTAACAATTTCTGGAAGTCAAATCCTTGATAGCCTCTGCTTAAGTTCAGTCCTCTTTAAGAGCTGAAAAAAATTCGGTAAAGCCCTCCCTCCCTGATTTCTTGAAACCTTGCGGGGGAAACAGATTTTAGATATGTTGTCAGATCATTTTTCTTAAGCAAATAATAACATTTTTTTAGAATCTGTGAACAGCTAAAAAGTTAATTCCTTTTTAATCTGCATTGCCAGCAAGAATAAAGTTAAATACCAATGATGTAAGTGACATTTATCATGGATGGTACTGCAAAAAGAGCAAAACTTTGAGTAGCCTTAATCAGCCTTAACCGGCTGGTTATATTTGCTGATTTTCAGTATGAAGAAAATGAGAAAATACAGGGCGTAAATGCTAAACTTGTCTTTTAGGTAGCAGCTTTCAATCGAATTGCATGAAGAACGATATGCAAAGGACACAACACATCAGTCAGAAGAATGTCATCCTCACTGCATAGCTAAGGGCAGGGAGGTTACAACCACCATCTTGTGCCTTGGCCAAGCTCTTCCTTTTTATTTGGCCTCTGGCTTGAGAGAGGTATGAATTCTAGATTAGAAATTCTGCGTATTACATGCTTTTGTGAGGTTAATTTTAAATAACTTGTGTTCTATGGCTTATTCATGTTCTGTACGTCCTCCGATGGTTACCTACAAAGCTGCTCACTGCAAGGAGAGCTGTGGACCCCCTGCACTTGTCAGATTGTGAGGGAGTCTGCAGCCTGCAGAGTTTGGAGCTGGCTCTGGTCCCCTCACGGTGCCAGGCTGTGTGTGCAGTGGCCGGGCACACGCACAGCATTAGGGATGCAAAGTGGTCTGTGAATCACTTTTTAAAAGGTTGCGTGGTGCTTCAGCTGGGAGAGGGTTTGCTGTCTCTCTGCAGAGGACACTGATCAAGATAGATGGAAAACCATTTTCTGATGAAGTCTGTAAGTGATATAAAACCTGGGGAAATAGCGAGTGAATGCAATGCCTCGGAGCTGTGCCTGCACAAAGAGCCTGTGTTAGCTCCTTGGGATCCAGTCAGGCACAGACCATGGACACCATTCTCACGTGAAGTTATAAAAGGCTGGGGAACTTTTGGTCTGGATGACACGCTGCCTTCTAGCCTGTACACTATGTCTTCTTCCTGCAGGCTACAAAGCCACATATAAGTACAAATCCCTCAGAGCAATTAGATTTTTCCAAACAACCTGAAAACAAACCTCCCAAGTTACTCTCCTATGTGGAAAACTGTATTTCCCAAACAAACCCCAGCTTGGGACTGTGCTGTCAGTAAGGTTTTCATTGGTGTGCACTGAAAATCTGGAGCCTGTTGCGCTCAGTGCCCATGCTCTGTTTTTTAGCAGGGTTTTTCTTTCTTCAGCCAGAGCTGGGAACACTGACATTCACCCACTGTGTTTCCTCTGTGATGAATTCCTCTATTTTGAATGACTAACAAGAAACTAAGGAACACTGTGAAGATATCTTTTCATTGCTAGCGCTCGGATTTTTCCATTCATTGCCAAGACACAGCATCCATTTCCAGCAGTAAATGTCATGCACACAATAGCTCGGCTGTCGGTGTGAAAACCTAGCTTAACTGGAGGAGGAGGAGGCATAAAAGATCAGAGCACATCCTCTCTGTGCAAAACTGTACGGTCCAAAACATGTCTCATACTGGCACTTCAAGATAGATTCATTAGACAAGGTTGTACCCTAAGGCTTTATTGTCTGCCTGCCTCAAATGTTACTATTGTTTTACTTGAACTATTTTTACATCCCTAGGCACTAAAACTGATTATGGTCCTTATTTGGCCAAAAGAAGGCAGCATTTCAAGGAGGGTTTGCAAACTACGGATCTGACCACACATGGTCTTCACCTGGGTGAACAGGGATTGGGTGAACATTAGGAGATACTGGGGCTGTTTGTCCCTATCCAGCTTGGAGCAAGCAATATTCCAGAGGTTGTGTTTAAGCAAACAGGAGGTGTGAGGGACAGCAACAGAAGATGGTATAGGACAAAGGACAGCAGAGCCAGTGAAGTCCCAGAGCAAGGCAGTGTTAAAAACAAATTCTAGGGAATGTGTTTGAGGTCAGTCACTGAACCAGGATCAAGACCCAAATCAAAATCTGAATCTTCTGCCTTGTAGTTTGACCTTCACTGCATAGTCTGTAAATTGATTTAAAAGTGGTATAATTCCTCAGTGCAGAAGCGTTTCATGTGTATGAGAATATTTCTGCAGCTTTATATATAGTAAGGGACACATAAAATCTGATTTGAAAATAATGTAGCGTGCAGTGAATAAATGATATGCTCTGACATTTGGTGGTGTTTGTGAGATATAAGTCTATTTCTAGTGCAGTGTAGGCTTAAATAGCCAAGTGGTGTTTATAGGAGATGGGCTGCTGCATTCCTTTTCAGTTTGCTAGTATGCGCTAGTCTACTGAAGTAAGCCAGCCCTGCACTGAATAAACACGTTCATCTGTAGGACGATGTGAATAAACCATCATTCCTTCACTGGAGATCTACGCATACATCATGTCTTAAACTGTGAAAAAAGAAAACAGAATTGAAACTAATTGACTGTGCTCATTGGATGCACTCTCAGCATACATGCCTTAGTTTACCTAGTTGAAATGAACTAAAAGTAATCCATAGCTGGAAAACCTTTGTGACGAACGCTAAAATTCCAGCGAGATGGTTATGGAGTGTAGTTTATTCTTGTAAAACACTTTAGGATCTTTGTTTTAAATGTCTTTAAACTAAAAATGTTATTAAGTGTTCATTTTACTGCTGTTCAGTACTTTCAGCGTTGCATCATTACAGTAAGAAATGGGGCATGTAATTTTGACTGGACTGCCATGGAAAACTTTGTTCTGTGCAGTCCTCCATCTGGAGCACGGAAATATGAGTTCTCTTCTACTGGTGAATATACTGGAAAGATGGGGATGCCGAGCAGCAGTAGTAGTGGCACCACTAAGTAGAAGAGGTAGGAAAAATATAATCTTTTATGACTGGACTGACATTCAGTTACTGGGGCGGGGAAGCGAGGACAGCGGGGCAAATATTAATGATTCTTCCTCTTCAAGATAATTTTGGCTTGTTACAGAGTGATTCTAAATTCAAAATACTCTGGGAGATTGTGAGAAAGATTTGAATTTGAATGCTCTCAGATTTACAGCGGTTGTCTTACAGTTGTTACAGTGAGCTGAACAACCCCCATGGCAATGTCTGACCTTTTCCGGATGCAGTTGGTGCAGCATTAGGGGGTATCAGGCCTTACTCAGAATCCTGCTTTCAGTCTCCAAAAATTCAAATACCAACTAGCTTAGGAAGGTACTGAGCCAAAGTCCCTGATCCTTCTCGGGTCTTGCTTGGGTAGTAGCTAAGTGAAAAGCTTCACCCAGTTTTGCTAAAGCAGCTCCCTCCTACCCTCTTACTAAGAATCATTTTAGCGGTGATTATTGCTGTGATCAGTTAATTAAGTCAGATAGAAGCACGCAGAGAGCCAAGGCTTGAATTTTCACTTGTAACAGCTAGGTCTTGAGAAGGAAAAATGTTAACATGTGGTACTGTCTTGCCACTTGTGAAAACACAATTGTGCTTGAACACTGTTTCATTATGGAGGGGGAGCCTGTAAGTGACATTGCAAACCTCTGGAAGTGGCTTCCTAATGGAAACAAGGACAGATCATGAACAAGGTAACTAAAGTAGCTGCTTGATTGATTATATTAATGCCCAGAAGGGAATATGTCTACTACATTTTTTCCATGGCTTTCTATTGTATCTTCCTCTCATTTAGCAATGATCCATAGACAAGGAAGGGTAAAGAAAATGCAAACTGGAGGAGGGAAATAATTGCCTTTAAGCCACGTCCTTTTGCTTTCAGACTAGCTGGGATCATTTTCCCTCTCTTTTAGTAACCCCTATGTATAGCCAGTGAGCAGGGTCGGCTGCTTGGTTTGAATTTCCCTTTGCCTGTTTACTGTGATAAGAAAGACCTCAGCTTGTAGCAAACTGCAGAGCATTGAGCGAGGATGTGACTTGAAGGACAGGAACAACTGGGCCTTCCGGAGGCTCCACAGTTTTCTGATTAGCGTGGTTTCAGGCCGGTTCTGCTTACAGTGATATGGCTGTGATTTATCCGCATATCCAATTTTATAAGTTATTCCAAAGAGGAATTGGTACAATGCTACTCTCCAAACTTCCCTCTCCCCCTCTCCAAGATGAAGAAATTGTCTCTCCAAAATTGCTCATTGCCAGAGCTTTCTTCTCGCCCTTTGCCTCCTTTCTTTCTTCTTTCCCTTTCCCTTCCTCCCTTCCTTCTTTCTTTTCTTTCCTTCTTTCCTTCTTTTTTTTTCACTAAGTCGCTCTGCGTCTCTCACTTTTTTATTTCCTTCTTTCTCATTTTCTCCCCCTTCTCTTGTTCTGTTTCATTTTGTCTTTCTCATTCTTTCTCTTCTACTGTTTTTTATTCTCTTTCTTAAAGTCTTATGGAGGGGACAAATAACCTTTATGTTTTGTTTACTGCTTTCTGAAACACTTTGCATGAAGAGAGCTCATGATGCCTATCTTGTTGATGGTTCTTTGACCCTGTGTGAGTATAGCAAATCACTCATCAGCCTAATTTGGAACAGGATTGGGCCCCCAAAGAGGGATTTCAGTACTGACTGCCCAGACTGCAAGAAAAGAAAGACTCGTCAATCTACTTGCTTGTCTGCCTGAAACTTTTACATCAAAGAAAGCTCGAACAATTTGTGAACTGAAGAGTTTTTGAGGAGAACGTGAAAACTCTAGAAGCTGATACTGACATATTTCTGAAAAGGCATTAATTCATAGTACAGACATATGTTTCTTTGTAGCATCCAGAAAATTAAATTTGCCTGTTGGTATTTAGTGAGAACTGGCAGCGCACTTCACACTGTTCAAGAGGTAAATGAAAATTCAGGGCCTCCTACCAGGAGCCTGTTTCTTATTTCTGAAAAGCTAACTATGCTTTAATTGTGGTCTGGAAATTAACGTTATTTTAGAATTGTCTTTTTAATTCCCATCATTCCTATTCTGCAGATGTGGAAAATCACCCTCTTTGCCCCCATGACGCTCTTCATCACCATCTGCTAAGGGTCCAAAATCTGTTATGACCTCACTGCTATTTTCAACTTCCTTTACTTTTTTTTGGGAAAACAAAACAAAACAAAACAACCCATAACAGAAAACCCATCTGTATAGCTACTGAACAACTTACCCTGATGTAATAAAGAACGCCTTTCAGACATGTAAGTCAATACTTCTGCTTAGGTCAGCCAAGAGGAATTGTCTTTTCTGGGTGCATCCTATACCAGTCTCTTCTTTCCAAGGGAAAACAGTTTTCCCCAGGCAAGCCGATACTCTGCCTGACAGAAAAACCTGTGTTGTTTGAAAAATTAAAGCTATCTTTATTAAAAACCTCTTTTCTAGTACAACTGTTCTCGCTCTATTACCCAGCTATGTAGCATTAAAGTGTTCAGAAAAGAGTATTTAAAAGTATTATGAAAACAGTAATTTTCTGAAAAGTGCATTAATTTTAAATTTTATCCATTACACACACACACAAAAAAATCATTAGTAACCCTTATGAAGCATTTGCCAGTTGCTTCCGCAGATACGAGCAACCCTCTAAATGAGCCACCTCCTGATCTGCAGTAGCCGAACAGGACTGAAGCTGCTGGCAGTGCCTGCATCAGAGCTGAAATATGATGGAAGGATTTGTGTCGCGTGTACTGAGCAGGGGCGGACCTGCATCATCCAGCAAGTGCTGCTTCCCGACACTGTGACATGTTTACAGGGGCAGGTCTCTCTCTTTTCTGTGCAGAGAAATAAGCCCAGCCAAGTCTGCCACACTTCTGTTAAATTTGTAACAGTGTGACTGTCAAATCTCAGGAAACTATATGGAGCTAGTTTTGTACTTAAAAATGGAGCTGATGAAGGTGGGTGGGGGAAGAGCACATTCAGAAATCTGGCTTTTTGTTCTTTGCCAAATGGTCCCACTCTTCCTCAGGCGGATTTTGCGAAGAGCTCACAACATGGGAGGATGAGGGCTTGGGGAACCCTGACCCCAAGTTCTTCTGAAACTGTGGGGACACTGCAGGTGCATCAAGCAGCACTTCCCTGCAGAGCGGAGCTGCAGGGACCCCGAGTCCTTGCCCTCTTCGACACTGAACTAAAAAGTCCTGTATCTGCCCTTCTTTTGGTAAATCCAACTGCAGCGCATCAGGGAGCTTGCATGTCCATATTGTCCTTCTCCATATGGAGATACCGTCAGGCAGGGAGGACCTGCAGTATGCACCCCGCGCCACGTGCTGTAGAAATGTTTGAAGTGGTTGAGGTCCAGAGGCAGTAAAACCCTATACTGCAGTCACTACCTGGGATAGCAAAAAGGATTTCTGTGGGAAATCCTTGCAGCTGTAGATACGGTTAATCAGGACTTTGCAAGAAAGTCCATTTCAGTGACTGCTAGCTTCTGTTTTGAATGAATGAGTCTTTAGCAAACCAGTCTTTTACCATATGGTCTACTCTGAGTACCTATATATATTTCAAGTAAATTTGTATTTGAAAATCGTGTGAAAGATTATGCTAAAAATCCCAGTGAGGGAAAACCAGGGACTTCATTAGATAAGGAAACAAAATTCACAGCCTCTTAAATTAGACAGTTGGATCTGTTTGATCCAACTTGGCTCACAAATTGACTTGCTACCCCAATGGAAGTTACTGTATTTACTAAGTTACCTGCTTTTTGTAAAGAAGGAACTAATTTGCCAACATTTTCATTTCATCTGTGTTCATCCAAATTTGAGTTTGTAATAGGTCGTGTTTCTGATAGTGAGCTTCAGGAGGGTTGCCTGAGGGAAACAAACAGTTCATAATCCATCTGAATTTCAGAATTTTTTTTGTGCTTCAGAACAAGATGTAGATGTAGAAATCTTGCAAGCTGAAGCTTTATTCTGAACATTCAATGTGTTTCATGATAACTTGATGAAACAAAAAACATTTTTCCTAGTGATTTTTTAATGCTTCTGCAGAGGCAGTTTCAGCAATTAAAGCACGAGGCAGCAAATGCTAAATATAGACTCGAGTAAAATGGTTGGTAGCTTTTGTTTTACGCAGCTCAGTTTTCTTACCTCTGTGCAAGGGAGACTGGTGTACTTAAATTGAAATATATAAGCTCGAGTATATAAAGCACTGAGTAGATGTTGTTTGATTATGTTCTGCTTTTAGAGTTTGTTACATACGCCTAGGGGTTTAGATCTTTCAGATTACTTTCAAGGTCTGTTAGAGTCAGCTTTCAGAGGTCACATTTTATGCTTTAAACTTACGTGTTCTTGCACATCAGTAACATCTGAAAGCAGTAACATAAATGCAGCAAGTGTGGTTTTGGAATGTGTGATTCAATTTACAATTTTTAAAATTAGTTCTTGAGTTCTACCCTTAATACAATGCAGAATACGTGGTTTTCTTGCTTTTTTAATACAAATTTTGTGAGCTTATCCTTGCAGCAATTGTCTTCAAACATAAAAGCAAAAGACAAGTAATATTTGCATGTATTTAAAGACACTTACAGCTGTCTACTTCCTTTTAATTTCTTTCTCATTTTTCTGTTCTTTAACTGTAATGTTGTGCTAAGTAAAGATCTCATCATGGTGACTGCTGGGGTGCATTCCAGCCAGGCCAACATCATGAAAGGCTCATGTAATGTCAGCTCAGTTGTGCCTTCGAGCAAGGACTTCTATGAATGACCTGACTTCACGGAGCATTCACTGGAGTAGTTTGCAGATGAGAGTCTTGCATTTTCTTAGTGCCTATGTGTGGCTATCCGTATTAGCTTCCTGCATGGGTTGTCATGTCCTGTTTCAGTATATTTTTTGTTCTTTGTAATTTTGATGTTGGGAGCATACATATAATGTTTTGTAAGGATGCAGCCAGTTCCGAACATTTAGGTAAGTTAGTTATCTCTTCCCATTGATGCATTTCGTTCGGGTGGTTCAAGCTGCTTACCTTGCGAGGAGATGGCAATCAGTCTTCCTTCAGAAACCAGGGGGATGTTCCCATGTTCTGGACTGACCTCCTGATGCTTGGCTCAGAAGACAGTAACGCTGAGAGCTAAATGGTCAAATTATAGCACATGTTTGTACCATACTGTCCTGCATTAATCAGAAAACTGGAATAATGATTCTTCAATTTAATTTGAATTGATTTAACCAGGTATTCTTATTTGAGATATTAGAATGTGTCCTGGTTTCAGCTGAGAGAGAGTTAATTTCCTTCACAGCAGCCAGTACGGGGCTGTGTTTGGGTCTGTGCTGGAAGCAGCGCTGATAGTGCAGAGATGGTTTTGCTGGTGCTGAGCGATGCTCACACAGAGCCAAGGCCTTTGCTGCTTCTCGCACCGCCCCGCCGGCGGGATGGCTGGGGGTGTGCGGGGAGTTGGGAGGGGACAGACAGGGCAGCTGACCCCAACTGACCAAAGGGACATTCCATACCATATGGCGTCACGCTCAGTTTATAAGTGGCTGGGGGGAAGAGGAAGGTGGGGCAGCGGCGTTCGGAGTGATGGCGTTTGTCTTCCCAAGTCACCATTATGCGTGACGGAGCCCTGCTGCCCTGGGGATGGCTGAACCCCTGCCTGCCGTGGGCAGTGGGGAATGAATTCCTTGTTTTGCTTTGCTTGTGCACGCGGCTTCTGCTTCACTGATTAAACTCTTGTATCTGAACCCAGGAGTTTTCTCACTTTCACTCTTCTGATTCTCTCCCCCTTTCTGGTGAGGGGGGCTGAGCGAGCGTCTGTGTGGGCCTCAGTACGCCAGTGTACTACAGGATGTGCAAGTCTTAAACCATGGGATTCAGTGGGACGGTCCTCAACAATTTAAGCCGCAATACTTAAACTTCTATACTTCTTTTATTTATGTACATTTAAAGTTACATGCTCACTTAGAAGCTCAATTTCTTGTTTTCACTGTGACCAAAGATCAGATTGCATGTTTACTAAGTTGTCTCCCAGATCAATTTGGTCACTCAAGCAACATGTTAAAAGTAGAATACTACATACTACAGAATGATCTTACAGCCAAGCCAGAGCCACAAAGTTACTTTTAATAAAGATTCCGGTCTGTGTTACTTTTAAATCAAAGGCAAAACAGTCTAAGGATATTGTGGTGGTTTCATACGTAGTCATATGTTAACCCTGAGGTCCCGTGAAACAAATCTGATGGGCACTGTGGTCTGTACTAGTTCGTACACTTGTTGCCTTTCAGTTATTTTCTACCTTCCTGGGTGAACTGGGTTTGTCTAAAAAAGTGTGTGCCAATATATATGTTTATTAGTTTAATGTGAGACTGCTATTAAGAAGACTGAAGGGCACGAAGCACAAGATATAAGGATATTATGCTTTGCAGTCTCAGGCATAATACAGCTAGAGTGTTTTCCAAGGCTGCCGGTCCCGCACAGCCGGAGGTTCTCCACAGCGTCCGGCCGATGGCTGCCTGGCCTCCTGCATTGTATGGGGAGCAGGCGGGTTCTCAGGCATCTGCAGGGGGTGTGCCGGGGAGAGCTACAAGTGTCCCTGTAAACTGGATTTTATTCTACCAGCATAGAATACCCCGTCATTTTAGGCACAGACCTCTCGCTGCTGAGAGAAAACAAAGTACTATAATACTGATACATTACTGGAGTATATAGTAGTGAATTACTGTAGAATCAACATCAGTCATTTTTTGTAGGAGCAAAAAAATGGGGCAGGGAGCTTCATGAAGTTAATCGTATTTATAGTTAAAACATGAAATAAATTTTTCCATCTGACTTTTACATATGGTCACATGAGAGCACTGAGCTCACTAAACTGAGGACTGGCATAACTCCACTGACTTTACTGAAATTTCATCCCTTTGCAGCAAACATGAGTGACCAGATGATTTTCTGACTGGTAACGTTCATAGGTTGTATTTTGGACTTGGAGTAAACAAACTACACATTTCAGACTAGAAGCAGATAATGATGGGCCGTTGGAAGAAATTTCCACTTGCAAGTATTCATACAGGTTGCAGGGCTAGGTGGTTGTGCTGTAGTGTGTTTGGCCTTCCTGCGTAGGGTCACTCGTAATTTTAAATTCTGTGTTTCTCAAAAGTCACGTAATTCAGTGGGCATGTTTGTTGCAAAAGGAAAACAGGATTTATTCCTTTCTGTCCTGTGCTGGAGGTGGAGCAGGGAACCTCACTGCACAGTCTGATCCTTTGTTTCAGTGACTGCATACAGGGGGGATGTTTTCTGATTAAACTTCAAGGCGGGTGGGTTTTAAACAGGTCAGGCTAAATGCTGTCTTGTGCTTCTAGTATGGCAGCTACTTCATAACTGAGGGGGAGTTTAACCTGTGTAAAGCAGCTATAAAAGTCTGCAAATTACTCTGTAGCACTATCATCCAATGCTTTATCCTTCTGCACTTGTTTGTCTGCCTATAACACGGAGTCAAACAAGACACACTTGAAGTAAAAGGTCAGCTGTAAAAACTCGAGCATTGCCAGTGGCAGCTGGATCGAAAACCTGAACTGCAGCACTGCTGAGGCTTCTTTGGCTTTCGCATAAGTTTCACTACAGAAAAGTAAATACCAGAAGTTCAATATTTTGATAATCCCAAATTGAAAGGGTTTTGGTGTAGCTATTCTGAAAGTGTAATGTGCCTGCCTGCTCTGATGACTGGTAGCACAGTTCTCTCATGCCTTCACTTTCTTCATTTTGCTGATCTTTCTCTCTGAAGAATACCAAAGAATACTATCAAGCACCAAATTACAATTTTTTTTTATTTATTACTTTGTTATTTATTTATTACAAAGAAGCGTGTAGACTGCAACAGGTCTCAAATGTGGCCTTCATCAGATGTTTCAGCATCACAATAGATGTAGGATATCACCAAGAAGTCTCAGCCCTCTCTCTCAAGAGGATTTACAGCTTGCTATCTCTTTTTGTCTTAAACCTACTGGTAAAAAAAGGATGTGTGCTCCTAAAATCAGTGCTTTCATAGAAAGTGAAGGTGTCTGGAGGAGGCTCAAGAACAAGAGAACTGGAGAGATTGCAAGGAAGTCATGCAATGTGAGTAGGAGGAACAACATTTAAAACCCATCTTTTGTTGAAGTGTTATGTCCTGAAAGGATGTTAGGTATGTTAGTGAGTCCCACAGGGGCTAGGGGAAGAGGCTTGCTGCTCCAATGCAGGCAGTCTGGCTCTTAAATATGTTAGGAGCCGGGCCTGAGAGGTTGGGAGAAGGCGGCCTGCTTGCAGCCTGTAGGTTTTTACATATCCTCTCCGTCCCCACCCAAGCCATATGTATTTCCCCTTCTTTCCCGCTGCCTTTGGGTGAGGAGGGGATGGAGAAAAGGGGAGGTAGAATAGCAGAACTCAAATTTTTTCCTTTGAGAAAAACACACCTGGAAAATTCCAGAGTATCTTCACAAGTCACTGGTTAGATGTCACTGGATCCTCCCTGCTGTATATATCTTCTTCCTGTGGTATCTGAGTTTATGACACAGAGTTGATTTAAATCTCTTAGACTTATTTTAAAATCATATGACAACAACAAAAAAAAAGTGTTTGTCCTGCTCACCAGCAATGAACGACATAAAATCCCTGACTCCCGAGGGTTTTCTAGCAACGATGTACATGAAAACATGTTCAGGGATGTAAATGAAAACGTTTTCAGGCTGAGAGTCTCAGGTGAAAATCTGATTCTGAAACCTGGAACATTAAGAAGAATCTGAACTTTCAGGAGGCTGGTAATAAACCATAGCTATGGTAACAAAAAGCTCCTTGGTTTTATTCTCTTGTGGTATAAGAAAGCGCAGGGCAGAGCAGACTCAAATTGGTATCAGTTTGTGTCCCTTTGTGAAAGAAGTGCACTCTCATTTGCTTGTAGAAAAGGCAAAAATAAAACCATTGCATGCACCATGTTATTTCATGGTGCCTGCTTTGCAGGCATTAGGTGACACTAATGCTGTGCAGTGCACGCAATGTACTTTTTAGTGGAACAGTTCAGTCTTTTGTAAGCCAACCTGCTCCTACCGGCAGGGGTGCAGTTTATTAGGTAAACTAATCTGTTCTTAATTATTAGTGTCACCAGACAGACTTTAACATCTCGCTTTGTAACACACAGTTATTTTTTGCAAAGTAGGAGGAATTGCTCTAAGGTCTCTTAAAGGCTGCTTAGACTTTGCTATTACACAGTGTTCAACTGAAAAGGTTGTGGGTGGAGGAAAAGGATTTCTGTACTTAGTGAAGCAGCTCAGCAACTGAAAATTTGTGATTTTAATTTCAAAGTCATTTACTATATAGATGTGCTTGCAGAAATGCCGCTGTTGCTTTTTGGTAGAATGCACACATGCTTGATGTCTTAATTAGGTAGGGGAAATAGTCTGCATTCTCTTAGAACAATGTTTAGCGTTCGGGGTTTTTAATAATCTTTCAATTCTATTAAATGTGAAAGCAAGTGTGTAGAATAAAAATTGAATGCACTTCTGGCTTTAATCAAAGAAAAATGCTGCTTTCAGAGGTTATGCTTCAGCCTAATTCCATTTATAGCATTATGTTTTTACTCAGGGGAAAAAAAAAAAAAAGAAAAAAAATTATGTGATTTCTCAACCTGGAAATAGATCAGAAACCCTTAGGAAAGATGTGCTGCAATCAACATTAATGAGATAGCATCTGCCTAGTACCAATGCTTACTGTCTATTGTTATTTTTCTTTGTTGATTCCATCAAGAGAGCAGAGCTTGTATCAGAAGATTCTGAGGAAAGAGGTGGGGAGAAGGCTTTTCAGACAATAAGAACCTGAGCCCATTCATTGTCTGGAGCATCACATTTCAGAATAATTATCTGGGGAGACAGGCTGTTTCTACTTACCATTGAATCACGTCTAGGGTTACATGAGCTTTTCCTTGTACCAGGCTGCTGTTTTCTATGAGTATTGAGACCTTTATACTCCTCTCGAGCGGGGCAGTACTGGAACACAGATTGCCACGCTCCTCATTCTGATCAACCCAAGAGATGTAAGAGGTGAGACCTGTTAAGAAGCGGGGCTTGGGACGTCCTCAGGGCCCACTGCATTGCTAAGTTGAGATCCACGTGGAAGCAGGGGCTTGCTTCAGCAGCATTAAATAGCACAAACTCATCTCTGCTAGAGGTCCAAGCCAGCTAGCATGCTTTTTTCAAGAGGTTTTTGAAAATCTAAAATAAATATGGCTCACAGTCTAGAACTGTGTACATAAGCAGACTGCAGATGTAAAACGTTTCTGGATAGCGAATAAAGCATTAACAAGCTAAATTTATTTACAGAGTAAACATACTGGCTTCAATTTGGCCTGGTTTCCAAACACATACACTGAGGTTATTTGTCATGAAAAAGTTTTACTAATTACATTCAGTGTCCGTAAAAGTAACTTAAAATCCAATCAAACGTGTCTCAGGTTGTTACCTGACTGCTTAAATTTAAGCGTGTATTTTTTAGTTTCTGCTCTGAGCAGTAGCACCGTCGAAGCACAGATGCCCCAGTGGGGACACCCGGGAAGACATGGCAGTGCTGTCGGAGATGATGCAGCGGGACTACCTGGTTGGGTCCTGCCACCCTCATCTCGGCCTTCTTATCTATGTTTTTCCCTCTGTGGTGTTGTTCACAAGTAGACAGGAAATACATAGGAAACTGTAAAGCTTCCATGGACAGCAGTACGAAAGCACATAAAACCACTGCAGTGACGTTTATTAGGAGATGGAAGAACTGTTATCACACCTTTTCCAGACATGCAGCTTTCTGGGGTCGTGATGTGCCTCTGCATTCTTGCAGCTGCATGACAGGACAGCATCACAAACTCCAGAGCTCAGCAGTGATGAGGTAATTTTTCTCCTCGCTTGCCACTAGATGCCTTTCCCTTCTTGATACTCAGCTTCCTCACAGCCCACTGCATCCTCCTGTATATATGCTGAGTACATATGTTTATCCAACAAAATAGCATGCAACAAACGTCACACCCAGCCAAGTCCTTTAAAGAGGTCTTGAACTAAGCTGTTTACACGTTTCTTCGTCTTGAGTGTTCTGCAAGATACTTCAGCTTTTCTTCTTTCTTGTATTCATGTTTGCTTACCACACTCTCATAACATTCTTCAATATTGAAGCTGGCTTCAGGGTCGAAGGGCTGGACAATTTCACTGAGGTGTTGGACAGAAGAGGAAATACACCAAGAAATTGGTTCGTATAGTGAAGGATGACGATGAGCCAGGGCCATCACCAGGGCCATCACGAGAACAGGAAGAGGAGCCTGAGCCAGAGGTCATCACCCAATCCCTGTCCCTCAGTGAACCGCGAGATATGCGGAAAGATTTCAGTCGCCTTCCAGGGGAGCACATCATTACCTGGCTGCTCCGATGCTGGGATAATGGGGCCAGCAGCCTGGAACTAGAGGGCAGGGAGGCCAAGCAGCTGGGGTCCCTGTCGAGAGAAGGGGGCATTGACAAAGCAATTGGGAAGAAGCCACAGGCCCTCAGCCTCTGGAGATGAATTCTTTCGAGTGTGAGGGAGAGATATCC